>OZ020285.1:8299469-8413660 GCA_963971205.1 Aethes cnicana
GGGGTCAAGCTAAACGTTGCGACGTTATTTTACCCAGAGATTCAGCTATCGATTCTAAGCATGTTTTTTAGGTAATACCTAAAAAACACCTAATAGGTATTTAACTTTTTTTCGAGTTGGTGATTTTTTTTTTTGCAGATTGGGGACTTCACACACACACATGTGTGTGAAATCCCCGATCCGCGTACATAGATGTGTGTGAAGTCCCCAGTCCGCTCTGAGCCCGCGTGGGGACCATAGCCCAAAACCCTCACGTGAGGAGAGGAGGCATGTGCCCAGCATTGGGACGCAAATAGGCTGTAGTAGTTTGTAGTAGTAATCATGAAATAAACAGAGCTATACAAAAATATGCACAGGTCACGAAAATATCGCTGTTGTTGTTCTTTATAGTTTTCCAGTATGATTTGTTTTAATCTGATAGGTACCAGAGTCCAGAAGATGTGCGTACGCGCAGATAACCTTTAAAATCACGGAAAATAAACCTGACAGATTGTGGAAATCGATATTGCTGAACTTCTTGTTTACAACGATTAGGTACGATCAGATAGGTACCTAATATATTATGTAAGTATATCGAGAGCTTGTAATAAATATGCAACTTGCGTTTCCACAGATCAACATTGTTTTTCTTGCTATAAGTAAATGTGTATCAATTGAAAACAAAAAAGAAACGATAAAGTCGAAGGCTATAAACGACACGGAACCAAGATGCCCCCGATTATTTTTCTTGATTTAAATTATTTTGTAAACACCCAAAATAAACCCCCAAGCCTCACTGGGCCCGCGTAGGGACCACAGCCCAAACCCTCTCGTGATGAGAAGAGGCCTGTGCTTGGCACTGATATGTAAGTTGGCTATTGTGGTCTTTATTACTATTATGAAGGAATGATCTATACTGCAAACTGCAATACAGATATGAAATTGCGCTTTTCTATTTCGAGTCTGCAAGTCAACAAGAAGAGTGGCAGTGCCTATACTGTAGTGCGTACTTCGTAACCCGGGTTAACACTAGATCGACATCTAGCGTCCAGTGGCTGAACCCCGATTACCCGACCGTTTAGCCGTTGCTACCGCTACTTGAAGATAGATGGCGAGCCGAACGCAAAGTGTATTTCTAAACAATTTACAACTAATATTATAACTAGCACTGTTTTTTGAAATCCTCTTATTACACAGAGATTAAGCAATAAAAAATGCTTTGCGTTCGGCTCGTCATCTAGCTTCAAGTAGCGGTAGCAACTAGCAACTGCTAACCGTTCGGGTAATCGGGGTTCAGCCACTGGACGCTAGATGTCGATCTAGTGAATACCCCGGGTTTCGGAGCACGCACTACAGTATGGGCACTGCCACTCTTGTATAATTTCTCTATGCCTCAGGTAACTTACCTGGAGGCATAAGTGGCGGTATCTGCCTCATCTCGACGCCGGGCGGCTCGAGCGGGAAGTCTGGCGGGATCTGCGCCGGCGGCGCTTCCGTGTCGCTGTCGGAGTCGCTGTCTCGTTGGCCGCCCGTGCGCTTTAGAGCTGTCAATCTGAAAGAAACATAAAATATAATATTATAGATCAAATCCCTTGAACAATTTTTTTTTTAAAAGCCTCCTGTGTCCCACTGCTGGGCAAAGGCCTCCCCCACTTTTTCCACCGTTCTCGATCTTGAGCGTCATCTGACCAGTCCTTTAAATCCCGCCATCGTCGTCGAGGTCTGCCGCGTTTCCGCCCGGAGTTGCTGGGCTTCCACTCTGTGGTTATCTTGGCCCACAACTCACTCGGCATCGGACAAATTCATAACACATTCATAAAATACTTAAAGTTATTTTGAAGAGGTTAGTTTGGGCGCCATTGTTGCGTACTACAATGTAAAGTATACTCGCGTTCAGTCAGATCTGTCCCATTCATTCTTCTTGTGAAGTTCCTCCATAAAGTCTTATATGTTCTGCTCGGAGAGGGCAAGCATACCATTTTAGCACGAGGTTGGTTTGAGCGCCATTGTTACATACTGCCGCAGCGTTAAGTGTTCAAACCTCCCTCGCGTTCAGGATCCTTTCCTCTATCCCGTAATCGAAATGAAGGAAATGGAAGGGGTTCACATGAATAGGGAACGCCCTATTCATGTGAACCCCTTCCATTTCCTTCATGAAAAATTATGTTTAGCATCCTTTTTCCTAACAAGTTAATTCGGGCGCCACTGTTACACACTAGATCAGTCTTAAGTGTACAAACCTCGCGTTCAGGTCCGCCGCTCTGTCCCGTTCCCTCTTCTTGTGGACTTCCTCCATTTCCTTCATGAATTCGTCTATGTTTTGCCCGGAGAGCGCCAGCATCCTCTTTTGTAGCGAGGTCGGCTTCGGCGCCACATTGTTGGTCGGTTCATCGTCCATCGGCTCGTCAAAGCTCTCCGGCGGCGGCTGGGCCGGTTGGGGAAGCGACATCGGCATCGGGATAGATTTCTGGAGAAAACGGTGTTCTGATACAGACTTTTTAATACTTTAGGCAAGGAAGGTCACGGCGGACTATGTAAAATTTTATGGGTAACCATGCTGACATAGTTGGTAGTTAATACAATAAATAAAGTTGGAAGTTTAGTATCTTTGGCAAAACCTTGCGTTAAATAATAATATCGTGCAGATAGCGTTTATACATCAAGTAATAAAGTTTGCGAAGAGTTTGAAAGGTTACACTACAACTAGAAATTACTGGAAATCGGGTCACCACATATAGGTGCCTATTTAGCGACGACCATTTAGCGAAAAAGCCAGGTTTATATGTATAACCCTAGAGGTTTCTTTTGTGCCAACTTTGAATTGCAATACCCCACACACACTCACAAGTCTATTTACGTCCCACTGCTGGGCACAGGCCTCCTCTCATCACGAGAGGATTTGCGCAATAGTCCCCACGCGGGCTAAATGCGTATAGGGGACTTCACACACATTCTCGAATTACTTCGCAGATGCGTGCAGGTTTCCTCACGATGTTTTCCTTCATCGAAAAGCTCAGTAGTAAATTCAAATTAGATTTCGCACATGAGTAAACTCAGAGGTAAAAATTCAAATTCAATTTGTTTGAATGTTTTTACTCACCTCGCCCGGAGGCCCTTCGTCAGGCAGGTCGGAGAACCGAAGATTCTTCTTCTCTTTGATTTTACCCTCCAACTTCTCAGCTTCCAATATCAGCAACATGTAGTCAGGAGGGGGGCCCGGGGGCACCCCGGGCGCCTCGGCACCCGCCGGCTTTTCCTATGAAACAATCATGACACCAGTTTCTAAGCGAACAAGTAAAAAAAAAACCGACTGCTAACAAAATCCGCCATTTTATTTTTTGTGTCAAATGTACCATATGTCACTAGACATAAGTACGAATCGATTTACAGCTCTCTCGTCGAAATCGGGTCAGATTAAGCGCTAAGATGGAACACACATTAAAAGCATTACACATTACTCATACATACATTCATACATACATTGTGCTAAAAAGGCTTTCCTTTGGCCATAGTCGGGTAAACATAGGATTGTCAAGAATTACACAAACAATACCGATGGGCTGAAGTTTATCTACATTTCCAAAAGGTCCCCAAATCCCATGATAAGCCGGTTAGGTATGTGACTTCACTTGTCGCTACAAGTCTGTACTTTGTCTGAGCTTTGGAACTAGAATTAAATTAGAATAGAAACTAGAATTCTAATTGGTTGATATGAAAGAATGCACAGACTACTTCGTTTTCATTGGTTTTCATCCACGAGGGAATCAACACAAAGCAATGATATGACAGCAACATCAAAGTATGTTGGTGTTTCAATGAGGTCTGTATTACTTTTCTTATTTTACTTTTCGCTACAGTTAGTAAAAATTACCACCAAGAGAATAGAAGTCACACTGAACTCGTCCGTGTGACTTGAAAATTTTATTGAACTTCATGATTCACCTTATAAACGGAATCCTTTTTCAAAATGGGCTTCACTGGCGTACTAGGAGGTGCAATGTCCATTGGCATTGGTATCTGGGATGCCATGGTTCCATACACATAATTTTCGGGCATCTGAAAAAAAAATATATATATAATTTATAAATTATAATGTACAATGCATTTCATGCAATTATCTTTTGTCATAGTTGCATAGATACTTGTTTTTTTATGAAACGATTTATTGTATGTACTCACTTGCAAAGTAGGTAAAGGAATATCATCCACTTGAACAGATTGAGCTAATTTCACAGATTCATAGTAAGAAATCAAATGTGCTCTCCTTTTCTCATACTCCATTTCCTGACGTTTGAGTTCAACCCACTTTTCGGGATCATCTTTGTCCTGTAAAATTATAAAAATATTAATATCTTCTTCTTCTTGATCGTTATACTCTTGATAGAGTGGATATGGCCGTTACGTTGGTAGTAACTTGCTTTTCCAAACTTTACCACGAATGCACGAGGAAGGCAGCTGTGAGGGGCGAATGGTGGCGGTTGGTAAAATAGTATGCAAATGAAAATTAGACAAAAATAATTTGAATGCTGCGAATAGTTTGATTCCGAATGCACTATGGAGAGGTGGTGTCGAAACACTTCCGCCATTCGCACATAGCCTATTATTGTTTAATTGTGCTATTATCAATAGTGTGTCTTCTTAACTATGCTTAAAGTATATCGGTTCAGCGGATTGATGTACATCGGCTCTTTTTAACGGTTGTTACACTTTTTACGGTTTGCATTTCAGAACAAACACGAAATCTTTAATTTAGTTTAAAATGTTACTTACATACATCTTAAGTACTCTATCAAAAGTTTCTCTGAGCTTTTTCCGTTTCTCTTTGAGCACTTTCTCATTAAGTGGCGAAGGTTGCAAAACATTGTATTCTGTAAAGGAAAGATCAGTTTATTGTTATTAAGACATTTTTGTAGACCATGCTAACGAAGTGTATGTGAGATATGTACACCATGTAAGAAAATATTTTGTAAATATGCATATTTAAAACGGACTTTTAAAACATCCAAAGTGAAGTCGACATCAAGGCAGTTACAATCGCAATCTTTTGAACTTTGAAGGAGGTTTTCCAAAAAACAAATGTAAAAAAATCATGTGTCGCATTTTGACAGTGTAAATAATGTTGAAATTCAAATAAGTAAGTACTGATATCATATCAGATAATCCTACAAAAATAAGTATGGGATAAGGCAAAATATGTCAAGTCATGGCATGTATAATACAATAATAGCAATGAAATCACAAGTTGGCTTCACAAATATACTGTAAAAACATTATTTTTTTCTTTTTATTTATTTATTGACATTTTGAGACTGTCGACATCTATGGAATTTATTTGACAATGGAGGCCATCTCCATAATATATTTTTTTCTGGGCCCTTGGAGACTATACATCTCTAAGATCTTAGATTTAAGTTTAAGTTAGGGACTATACATCGCTTCAATGTAATTTTAGTACGTACCTATATGTATATTTTATACATGTACTTAATGTAAATTTTGAAAAAAGGCCTTCTGCTTGAGTTTGTTGTGGCGTTTCTTCTCAAAAAATGGGTCTAGGAAGCGCTGGTAAATTCTTTTTCTGATGTGTAAAAGTGCCCCTATGTGGCCAATTTGCTGAATAAATTATTGAATTTATACAATATGTCAGTATAATGCAAACACACAGTGTTGACACTGATGACTTGGCAAATTTATGATTACCATTTTCAACGAGAAACTACATGTTCAGAAAATTATAAATTAATTAAATTTAATCTTACAATTCGAAATTCATCTTTTATAATACAATGTGATTATAATGAGCCCAAATATGATGCTTCAGTACTCTAAAATAGAGTACATTTGTTAAATATTGCATTGAATATTAATAAATAATTCCAGTCAGAAAAATCAGCCAGAAACAAATTACATACCTCAATATGATACATAATTAAAAACAAATTGCTTAGGACCCTTATACCTTAGGGCCCTATCACACTTGCGAATTGCGAGCGAGTTGAAAGCGTTTTTCAATACAAAACTCGTATGCTGCGAACTCGCGGCGTGTTTGTCTCCATACAAAACTCGCTCGCGAATCGCAAGTGTGATAACACTCTTATACTTTCAAGTTTTCAATATGCAATATTTATTCAATATTATATTTCAGAAATAGCTCCAACAATTTGAACGAAATTTGCAATACAGGGTTCTAAAAGGCCCTTCTAAAATCTAAAAGTTTCCGAAAGGTATATAAAAAGTCCATCTATTTACACCCGAACAAAGGTTGGTCACGGAGGTACTACTAATTTATACACAACTAGCTTCTACCCCTGACTTTATCAGCGTTGAATTTGGTTATAGCATTCCTGAGAGAATTGAGAGTTCAACTATTACAAATTATATACTAAAATCTTCCTCATGGGTCACTCTATCTATTAAAAAAACCGCATCAAAATCCGTGGCATAGTTTTAGAACTAAGCATACATAGGGACAGACAGCAGGAAGCAACGTTGTGTGTAGTGATGCACACATAGATTTACCCATTTCGTCGATTTTCTGTAGTTCCTCCAAAATCTGTGTTGGATCCTTCATCTTCAACACTGCCGCCCTGACCATTTGCCTTTGCCTTTTATTTTTCTTTAGCTCTTTTTTTCTTGCCTCTTTTCCTGTAATCACATGCAAATATTGGTAATCAGCAATAGTTTATGATTGTTTCTAAAAATATACTGAATAAAGTAAAGTTTGCGAGAAAAAATATCTAATTACTTACTTGCTTGGTCAGTAGGATTCATGTATTTACCACTTTTCGTGGTATTTATAGAACGGCGCCCCATATTGTTATTTGGGTGTAAGAACTATAAAATATTAAAAACACTTATTCCAACATTAAATTAGTCAATCAAGTATTTTGTTAATTTCAATTGCTTGAAATTCGGAAATTTACGGCGATGCGCTTATGCGCTTGGTTGACGTTTCTTTTGGTTTTGACATCTTGTCATTGTCAGACAGACACTGACAGCAATCTATGACACCACAGATAAAGAAGGCAGGGGGTATAGGAAACCTTGAACAATTTTGCACGGTATGGTAATAACGAATTTCGGCACTCATCAGGTGGCGCACCGACAATGAGATCGTTATGAAGTGTGGAGTGTGTCTCGGTAAGGAGCGCAATCTTATATGGTGAAACACTTGAAAATGTGTCCAACGGATTTGATAAGAAACAAAAGAAAAGACACTCTACTCATAACCGTTTTCACTTCGTTTTCGCCTCAGCAGCGTCCTCTGAAGGCGCTACTGCAGACTATCCGCCTAGGAGGAGGAGGTTGACACTTGTGGCGACCGCAGCGCCCCCAACCTCCACGATTTGGTCTCCACTTTTGGAAGTATAAAGATTGTGCTCCTTTACTTCAACCCTCCATAGAGATCATCTTTATGAGGATTCCCCCTATTTTTACACCATCAGATGGCGCAACCGAGCCGCCTGTCCTAAAACCGTAAAAATTAATGTAATATTTCCCGAATTTCCGTTTTAATACTAAAAGAAAACATTACATCTATTTTTAACAAGAACTTAATTAGGTAAATTCAAATACGAAATTGCATGATACTTACAACACTAAACTTTAAAACTAACCACTTTGAAATGTTTACAGCAATTCAATAGGTATTGTGAGGATATTTTAACCAATCAATAGTCTCAAATAACAACTAAAATTATTTATTCACGGTTTAACAGCTATTTGGACCTGTTGATCAAAACTCCACCCAGTGAGCGTTCCTTTGGAAATCCTCATAAAAGGATACTTATAATGGCCTCCTGAGAAACCCTTCAAAATCTTAATAGGTATAAGAGCTTTAAAACCGTTATTCAAACCGAAGAAAAATAAACTAATCCTAAAAAGAAGATCTTCATACAAACAAATTCAAATAAGCGTAAGTACGCCCGAAATAAGTGTCAAATGCTATAATAGATGTCACTGCCTAGGTAGCCTGTATGAAAATTTGAACTCTATGAACAATATCAAGGAGCGCTTCAAATTACCATAAGGGCTACATATGGAAATTTGAAATGCAAGCGCATATTCAGCATCAGATCCAGGGAGGGGCAGATCATTTTTCGCAGGCATTTTGTATTTTTGTTTTCAGAATACCAGGACCCCCCCCCCCCCCCCCCCCTCGTACGCCAATGGTGCGGAGAGATCTATTTTTATTTGTTTTTAGATTTTAAAACTTACACTCAATTATCAGGAAACGCCAAATAGTGAAACCGTCGTGGGTAAATATTCTATGTGTGCCTACATAATCACTGCAAAATGTTTAATTTTTAGTATCTGTGGTGAATTATGTTTGAGCTTTATACTAAACCTCTTTAACTTAAAGCGGGAAAAAACAGTACTCAAACAAATTAAACGTTAAAATAAAATGTGGAAATCATTTTACTGAGTGGAGTGGAGTCACGTTCTGATCGATAATATAATTATTTTTTAAATAGCACGTTCCGTCATTGCTTTCATTCTTGCTTTTAAAAACTTAAAAAGTAAGTAAACGGTAGTTTCACTCAAATGCAGTAAACATAGAGTAAACACAAGGGTCTTAACCATCTTGTTGATTATAATTTCTCTTTGGGTGGGATAGGGAATAGGTCTTTGGAATAGGGTGTAAACCTTGTGTAAGTAAACATTATCTTTGACGTCGACCGCTGTACTGTACGTCCTGAATAACCCTCCTTCTGGCAAAGTCGGGTAAAAAGATCTGCGAATTGTTAATTTTAAACTGCGGATCGTTTGCGCTTCTAATAGACTCCATCTACAGTAGGAAAATAGGTACTTACTTAATAGCTTTCCATTTGAAATAATTTGGCACTTTGGCAGCAGTACGGATGGGAAATAATTTGTTAAGTTATCTACGTGCCAAATTAGCAGCAAGTATAAACAATCATTCATGTAGGTACCCCTCCCCATAGCTTATATAAATATATAGCAATAAAGGTTGTGTGGAAGAGATCTCTCTTCAGCGATAAGTCCGTCTGATGTCACTCGTTTTCTTTGTAGGTACCTTCCTATTTGGATTTACTTGTGTAAGTAATTGTTTTTTTAATTAATAAAGAGTATTTGTATTATAATAGGTAATTAGGTAAGTACCAAAGTACCTACCTAAATATGTAAGTATACCTATATGACTTTTTCAAATAGGTACCCACAAAGTACCTACCGATAGTACTGGCTTACCTTCACCACCTCTATTAATATAATAGGTAAATCGCTTCATTTACCAACTATCGTCAATTCGTCACATAAACTTTGGCGCGGTTATCACGTGGGCTCCCGGTGACAGCTAACTAAATACGTAGATAGGGGGCAATGAACCCTCCCTCGACGGCCTTGTCGATCCACTCAATTGTTATTAACAACAGCCAAATAATTTCAACATTAAACATGATATGATATTTAAGTAATTGTTCTCGTAAAAAAAATTAAAATTGTAGCGATGACCATTATCTAAAAGCAGCCAAGCCTACAAAAATTAAAGCGAACTTGCCATCCTACCTATTTATACCCTTATTTATACCTAAGCAAATTAATTTGGTTAATGAATTTCGCGTTAACAAATTTGAAATAACCTCACTACGCAGTCACGATTAGCCGTTAGAATTGAAGGTACCATGGTATTGAGAAATGGCATAGGTGCATTACTCATTGGAAAATCCACCATTCCTATGACCAAAGCTAGACAAACGGAACCTAAGTGTGTAAGTAAAGTAAAATCTATATCTACAGCGCGTAAAATACAACTACAACTTGTACGTTCATACATAACTACAGCTTCGCTGTATTTACGCGAGACGTCTCTTTTTGACTTGTATCACGTACTACGCCACACACACACTAACGATTTACGAGAACCAAGTACACACTGGTTTCATTCATGTACCGAAACTAGACCTCCCTTTCTATCTCATTCAGTCAAAGTGAATATGAGTAGCGTCAGAGTGAAATAGCGAATCCCTCATGATGACACGAAATGGCGTTTGTTGAACCGATTCCCCGCGCCGTGCGTCGTCGGTCGAAGTCTCGCTCCCTCGCGCATTGGCAGAGAACGCGTTCGACTTTCGAACGACGTTGTACGCTAGCGTGTATGTCTTAATTATTGATGCAAAAGTTCCACGATGGTAGACCATAACGAGAGATTGTTACAGGAGTTGCAAACGAGAAATGGAAATAATGTGTGTGCCGATTGTGGAGCTGATGGTACGTGGAATCAAGTGATTTTAATTAATAGTGATAATGTTTTCGTTGTGAAGCGTGGTATTTCCATGGGGTGAAATAGGCGGGGGGCGTAAGTGCGTCCATGCTGTGGAGTTCAGTGACCTCAACGTAAAATGCATTCAATGAAAATCAACACAGTTCCTGTTACAATACGTTGATGAACTTTGAGACGTGAAATAATGCAATATAAATTTGTGTAGCGTAAATGTTAGAATGATACGGTGAGCGTACTCGGTTCCGCTTATGGTGCACGCTAATTGAAAATTGATTTTGTGTGACCAGGCGAGCTGCCTGCTACTCTGCAACGTACTTATTTGTGTTGTTTGTGCCTTCGTTGGACGTTGGATCGGAGTAGATACGTGATTACTGTGAAGGAAAGTTACCGAGGCCGAAGTCGCGCTAAATTTACAGCTTCCAAGCTTTTATCAACCTTCGTAACGTAATGAAATGTAGCCTATCCCATTCTATAGCTATCGAAGCTAATTTTAGTGGTAGACAGACGTTGGTTTTATTAGTGTTAGTGCATATTTCACAACTGAACTGACACAACTGTTATTATTATGATGACCAAAACATAGCGTGGTGTTATTTACGATGGCGCGGAGGCCACCTGTGCGTGTGTGCGTAGATGACGTCGTCACGACTTGCGTGTCGCATCACATTGCTTCGGTAATATCGCTGTTGTGTTGGTGTTAACACGGATGTGCGTAGGGCAAGCAACTGGGAGCCGGTCCAAGGAGCAACAGCCGGTGGTTGAATGTTGAATAAACCAATAAACAATGCCGTCGAATTGGTCCAAAAGTTCGCACCGTAGTTCCATTCACTGTGGGAAGTTCCGTGATGCTGATGAATCATCGTTTGTTTGGGTGTGACGGTTCCCTCATTGCGTAAATGTATCTTTTAAAATCGGTTTGCTTTCACGTTTTAGTAGAACCTTTTTTGCTTTTAGTTTCATTTTCAATCCATGACGATGAATGCGATGATAAAAGAAAATAAATAATATCTCTACTCGG
This sequence comes from Aethes cnicana, assembly GCA_963971205.1. NCBI lineage: Eukaryota > Metazoa > Arthropoda > Insecta > Lepidoptera > Tortricidae > Aethes > Aethes cnicana. The sequence goes on from OZ020285.1 coordinate 8,310,710, forward strand.
TGAAAGCATTATTTGTACCGCACTTGCAAATGTGAAATATCCGGTTTAATGGACCAACGTTTTTCTATCTTAGCTATTTCTTAAAATTAGTTTAAGTATCTAATTTAAAAGGTTGACTGTTACTGAATGTTGTGGTACCTATGTCAACGTCATGTTTACGTTATTAATTACAAGTAGGGCTAAATAAATACATTTTGGTTATTCAAAAGTTTTAGTTTACTAAGCTCAAGTTCATAGTTTCCCTTGAAAGTTTAAAGCCGGTGATGCCAATCCAAGTTCGACTCGGCGGGAGTTAATTATTTTTAAATACCATCGCGACGTACAATTTTAGTGTTCGAAAGGCCTAACAAAACAAACATCGAAATAATAACCTACCTAAAAAAGGGGAATGGGAAATAAATAACTGCATTAGGATATTGTCTTTGGTTTATCAATTACGATTAATATCCCCAGTTATATTATTTATATTGGAATGGCTAAGCTAAGTATAATTTCAAAGCCTATAGGTTATTTGGCCTATTAGGTATATCGGCTAGTGTTGACGTATCTACTATATCACACACACATCTATAAGTAGGTACTAACATATTGTGATTCAAATCCTTATCAAGGCTACGTCAGTCGATAAGAAATACCATGAATGCATGAAGCGCCCATGTTGTTTTTTACCTGCCTTCACAGAAGGTAATGAACAAAAACTGCGTGTTTATCTTTTATGTCCTTGTGTTTAATTCACGCCTAATATTACCTACACTTCAATTAGGTATCTACTTTTTGACAACGAACGACCCTTGGCTCAGTGTCGGTAGTGGCCCTAAGCCCTATAAGGCCTGTAAGCTGTCTACTTCGCCTGTTATGCATTCAATAGTACATTACAAACCTAGGGTGGTGAATTCGTAAATGTCCCAGATCGCAGGTTTCTGTGGCCCGAACTGAAGGTTAGGGCCATAAATATGCGATCTGGGGCTTTACGAATTACCGTCCGTGGTTTGTCAAAAGTTTTACATCTTGCCTTGGCCAAAAAGTGAGATTTTCTCTCCGCGTAGCGGGCAGAAAATCCCACTTTATATAAAAAAAAACCGAAGTCCTTTACTGTACCTCTCGCAAAGTTCTTAAGGGTACCGTAGCTGACGTATTTTGCTTTCATAATAGGGTAGATGTTTTTAAATTAAATTTAGACTATTATTGTCTATAGTAAGCCGTGGTGGCCTAGTGGTTCGACCTACCGCCTCTCATGCAGAGGGTCGGGGGTTCGATTCCGGCTCGCACCTGTAAGTGTACTTATGTGCGAAATTTACTTTGAATTTACCACTGAGCTTTTCGGTGAAGGAAAACATTGTGAGGAAACCTGCACTCATCTGCGAAGTAATTCAAAGATGTGTGTGAAGTCCCCAATCCGCACTGGGCCCGCGTGGGGACTATAGCCCAACCCTCTCGTGATGAGAGGATAGGTCTGTCCCAGCAGTGGGACGCAAATAGGCTGAAGTAGTAGTATTGTCTATAGGCTCTATAGCACATACCAATACAAGCCTCGCCGCGGTCTGCGTTAAATTTTCGATAGATATTGGAGATATGAATTCACTTACACACATTCATTGCAGTTATCTTGGTCCTTTGTTGTGTCAGTATTTTAAATGACTAGCTAATTTACAGTAATTACTTATTTACGTCAATTGTTGAAAACATCCGTTTTATGTTTGTTTTGATTGGACAAAGTGTCTACATTGTTCGTTATTTTCCTATTGTCACCTTAGTTCAATTGCATTCCATACATGCTTTCTTCCTGGTTCAGGATGGAAAAAATATGTAATAGTACTTAGACGATATATTCAAAAACTTGATTAAAAATATTATTCATGAAACTGGGAAATCTTGTCGTCCTTCTAGGGAAGGATATAATTACTTATGCTTTTGTCTATAAATAAGTATGTTAGTCCAGATCGTGTCAGCCGTAGTGGTCTAGTGGTTCGACCTCCGCCTCACATGCAGAGGGTCGGGGGTTCGAATCCGGCTCGGAGTTTGGCTTCCTCTCTCTTTTGAGTTTACCTATGAGCGCATTCAATTTGAATTTACCACTAAGCTTTTCGGCGAAGGAAAATGTCGTGAGGAAACCTGGACACATCTGCGAAGTAATTCAAAGATGTGTGTGAAGTCCCCATCCGCACTGATCCCGCGCGGGAACTATAGCCCAAACCCACTCGTGATGAGAGGAGGCATGTGCCCAGCAGTGGGACGTAAATAAGCTGTATTGGTGGGTCGTCTACTTTCGAAAAATCACAATGAGATAACATAAAAATTTGGTTCCTGCTATCAGGAACTCCAGAGTGAAACAGCATGGAGTTACAAAGTTTTGGTAAAGGAAAGGAAAGTTCTTGAGATAGTGACCTCGTAATCGTAATAATATTATCAGGTAACATATGGAAAACTACATACGATGAAACTTGGGAGGAACTGTCGTTGGCGTCAAGTAGTTTTCCGCTGGCGCCAACTATTGGGAAGGTTTTAGGCTGTTTTCACACCTCCGCCGCGGATTGCAAATAGCGGTACCGCTGAACATTTGCAATCGTTTGTCCATTATACACATCCTTGACGCCGTTCACATCTCCGCATTCAAACCGCTATTTCAGTTCCGCGGCGGAGATGTGGACGGCGTAAAAGATGTGTATAATGGACAAACGATGGCAAATGTTCAGCGGTACCGCTGTTTCAAATCCGCGGTGGAGGTGTGAAAACAGCCTTGGTGTTTGGATGTTTGTGTTGTGATTCCACGACCACCACAATCGCTTGCTGAAGAAATCGCTCGTAAGCTCGTACCTAATGAAGATCCCCGCCACTCTTCGTTGCAGATCCAGACTGGGCATCGTACAACCTGGGCATATTCATCTGCATGCGGTGCGCCAGTATACACCGCGGCATGGGCGCGCACATCAGCAAAGTGAAACACCTGAAGCTCGACCGCTGGGAGGACTCCCAGGTCCAAAGGATGAGAGACATCGGCAACATCGCTGCCAAGAACAAATACGAAGAACGCGTGCCGCCCTGCTATAGAAGACCCACGAAAAACGACCCACAGTAAGTCCCGTTGTAGATAATAAGTACCTAGATGTCGAAATGGGGAAATCGTCGCGAAAAGCGAACTGGGGCTCTATTCGAAACGTTACACAGGGTAAGGGAAAATCTCTATCCCTGCGCTCACGCGTCGCGGCATTGAAACCGAACTTTAAAGCAGCTAGCGATTAGAGGCCCCTATATTCGAAGTCGCTCATGCGTCGCGTGAACTTTAAGCAGCTAGATTTAAAGTTGAACTTGACGCGTGAGCGATCCTATCTGGGAGATCCCTATTAAAGGCTTCGAATATAGCCCCTGGGGCCTTATTCGCGTTCCTATCAAGAAAATAATAGATATCAAACAGTAATTGTTTTGTTTTAAGCAATAAACTAATTGCTTTAAAAGTATTGAAGTCAGGGACCGATAAATATGAATGCATTTGTGTAACGGTTAACGGTAGCCCAAGCAGCACGTAAGCGTTGTCAACAGCTATAAACCAGCCCATTTAGGAATTAAAGTTCTTTTAGAGACTTTAAATTGAATGTTAGAAAAAGCTTTAATTCTTATAATGGTGATTTATCAGTTTATATACAGCTCAGTCTGTATAAGATCATTATTAAGGGATCCGCGGAAGCGTAGTGTTTTAACAGAATATTATAATAACTCTGCTGTAATACTTTAAGTTTTGTGTGACACTTAAAGCTACTTTTATCCTTAAAGCTGTATTTAGGCTACTTTTATTCTTACAAAATATTTATAAGAGGATATCTGTAGTGTTATGGTTTCCTATTCTACCGAATTAACCCTCTAATACAGCCAATATACAGCTTCTCTGTTGCTTCTACAGCTAATGTACAGCTCCTATAACGCATAAAGCTGTACAATTTGTGCCCATTTTGCACTTATAAGGGCTGTATAAGCGCTTATACAGACTTTATACAGCCTAAGTATACAGCTTTTAGTATAAAAGTGAACTGAATTACAGCCCGTGTACAGCTTGAATGCTACTTGGGAGGTTAACGAAAGTACGAGTAGGTATCAAACTAACCGAAATCAGTATCAAAACATGAGCATATTTACTTTGTTTAAAAATGTTACCGTCCCTACGCGGGCCCAGTGCGGATTGGGGACTTAAAAGACATCCTTGAATTACTTCGTAGATGCGTGCAGGTTTCCTCACGATGTTTTCCTTCACCGAAAAGCTCAGTGGTAAATTCAAATTGAATTTGGAAATTATTAGCTTTTAACTTCTTTGGACATCGCCTGTGAAAAATTAGAGTACAACCCTCTGCCAGACCATTTATTGTTTGTATTATTGCAAGATTTTGGTTTTCATGATCGAGAAAATGGTCATAGGTAGGTTGGGTTATAGTTATTATACGAGAAAAAACACTCCCTAGAAGAATCTTTTGTTTGAATGGCTTTGTACTTTCCATGTTTGTTACATTCTGTTTTTATATTACACATTTTCCTTGTGTTACATAGTTATTTGACCGCAACATTTGGTTCCTGTTAAAACATGAGGTAGGTATATATACGCCGGTTGTTTATCCCTGGCTATGATTCAGAGACGGAAACTAATAAAAAACATATTACTCATTTGGGATGGGCAGAATTGAGTGTCCTAGATACATATATAGATAGAGTAGAATAGAATCTATACTAATAATAAGTCTGTTGAAAAATCGCATCTATAACTTGAAAATTAAAGAAAAATGTCAAGTCTAGGGGACTATATAGGTAAACGATTCACAAAAATGCATGTTATTGTATGTATGTCCGGTTAATCTCGAAAACTACTGGTTGAATTGCAACAAAATTTGCCATGGGGAATTTATGATTTATTTTTATCACTCGTCAACATATATGCTGCTTTTTATACCGAAAAAAGGGCATAGTTCCCGGAGGTTCCGGGGGTTTACCTTAAAAATAAACTCCACGTCGCGACTCACTAAGGCCGTTCCCTGACCCAGCATCGTCAAATTGCTCATGTAAGATCATACTTTTCTAAGAAATGTTAAAAGTTAAAAATATGAAAAAAAAACATATGTTATATTTGATTATATATCATCCTTTTGACAGCTTTTGTTGCACGTTTCACATAACTTCGCTCGATACAATTTAATTCCAAAGTAACCTCTACCTCGGACCTTTAATCCAACTTTACTCCAGTTTATTATATCAAACAGTGTAAAACTAATAGATTTTTTTCCATGGTATATGCATACATTGACAGCTTTATAAATGCCATGGTATTAGACGGTATTTTTATAGAAATTAAAACGTGTTAAATACTAACTAAATCGGGCGTTCTGTGCGTAGCGCTTTCTCTTTCACTCGTTGCACTAGTGACAGTGACGGCTGAGCTGGGCTGGGTATAGGGACGGCCTTAAAGGAACCTCCGGTATTTCCTGCTTAGACATACATCGACTTACGTGTCCTCTATGTTTAGCGTAGCTTCTGTTTAGCGCTTAGGATTTTAACTATACGGTTAGGAAATACAGTCAGCAGCAGAAGTAGATAAGCTGTCCAGGTGTTCAAAATGACCTACACACGACCTTATTCTTAAGACGTTAAGGGCGTGTGTAGGTCATTTTGAACACCTGGACAGCTTATCTACTTCTGCTGCTGACTGTACATAACTTTAGAAAAGATACCAAACGTATATGAACTTTATTTTTAAAATTAAAAAAATAGGGGTCTAGTCTGGTCTAGTGAAATAATTTAAGAAGAATTAACAATAGGTTATTAGGTGTCATCTTTCACGCAATCCATCCACATCTTCCTATTGTTCCTAGGTATGGTACCTCTAGTGAAAGAATTATTATACATATTAAAGTACTAGCCGATAACTTTTCTTTCCGACATCCGATTTTAATCAAACATATAATAGCTTATATGTTGCTCAAAATGATGCTCTATAGATAGAAAAAAAAACTGAAAAAACTTGAAAACTGCATTCAAATCGGTTCAGTAGTTTCGGAGATTAACTCTAACAAACAGTTCCTTTCCCCCGTTCCTTTTTTGAACTTTTCTTTCTATGTACAGACACGCCGGGTTCTGCTCTTTTATTATAGTATAGATAGATAGATAGATAGATATTGAAGTATTAAACTTCCTTAAGTACAACTCGTATGTATAACTTACTACGTTATCCTTAACATGTAGGTATAAGTACCTAACTAAAAACTCGCTGGGTTTTTTCTATACTAATAATAAGTATGTTGAAGAAGTCCCGTCCGTCAAGGGGACTATATAAATGATACTCAATACAAAATAACGATTTTTAGAAAAAAAAATGAATGTAAGTAAGTATGTATTATGTCCAGAATTAACTCGAAAACTACTGGACGGATTGCAACAAAATTTGGTATGGGGGTAGTTTATACACTGGTCAACATATGCTAACTTTTATTCCGGAAAAACGCATAATTCTCACGGGAACGGGTTACCGAATTCCACGCGGACGATGTCGCGGGCAGAAGCTAGTTGTAATATAAAGTGATCATTTTGTTTTGTGTAGGCGCAACTACGCAATCATTAAATCGTTTAGTTTATTATATCAAACAGTGTAAAACTAATAGATTTTTTTCCATAGTATATGCATACATTGACAGCTTTATAAATGCCATGTTTTTAGACGGTATTTTTATAGAAATTAAAACGTGTTAAATACTAACTAAATCGGGCGTTCTGTGCGTAGCGCTTTCTCTTTCACTCGTTGCACTAGTGACAGTGACGGCTGAGCTGGGCTGGGTATAGGGACGGCCTTAAAGGAACCTCCGGGATTTCCTGCTTAGACATTTAATAAAAAGTTTTGTTTTGTGTAGGCGCAACTACGCAATCATTAAATCGTTTAGCTGGGTCCACACTTGTATCATTTTGGCGATCACGATCATGCGTATCCTAAGTATGGATGCTCACATTAGGCATACCGTATCACTAAGCATCGTCGCGTGAAAAAACCGGCCAAGTGCGAGTCGGACTCGCGCACCGAGGGTTCCGTACAAACCTGCAAGGTTTACAAAGTTCGTTCATTACGACAATCGAGTCATAACTATGGTATTTTTATTGCAAAATGAAATTCATAACATTACAATGGGGAAAGATGGAGGAGCATAAATTTAAGACAAAGATCTCTTTATCGTTTAAGTAATCCTTTATTTTATATTAACAGATATCATTTATCTATAATATAACTGTAACTACAATTATGTTTACAATCACAATTTTTTGGTGGTATAACTACTTAAAATTTTAAGCTTTTCGGAATTTTTCTGTTACCTGTGCTGTAAGCTATTGCTTCTTACCAAATTTCGAGATTCTATGTCAACGGGAAGTGGTCTTTAGGTTTTAATTCCCTTGCGTGTAGTTGCGAGTTTCAAAATATGCGGTATCATATGGTTGTACTTTTGCGTTTTGCGTTTTTGCGTTGACTTAGATTTTTTTTTTTTCACGGGTTAAAGGCAATTAGATCTAAGTATTTGATATGAATTTCAACTTGATAGCTCTACGCGTTCATGAGGAAAAAAGTAATAAGTTTATATTTATTAAAAAATATATATTTTGTAATGTAACTAAAAATTTAAGGTTTTCGGAATTTTTCCTTTATGTGTGCTATAAAACGTTGCTTCATGCCAAATTTCAAGATTCTAGGTCGACTGGAAGTACCCTTTAGGTTTTGATTCCCTTGCGAGTACTTGCGAGTTTCAAAATATGCAGCTTAAATTGCTGTTTCTTTTGATTGCGTTGACATAGAAGTTTGATTTTGTTACAGCTTAAAGGTATTATAGACCTGAGTATTTGGTATGAATTTCAATTTAATACCTCTACGCGTTTATGAGGAAATGGGTAGTAAGGTTAAAATTATTTAAAAAATATATATTATGTGATGTAATTAAAAATTTATGGTTTTCGTAATTTTTCCTTTATCTATGCTATAAGACGTTGCTTCGTACCAAATTTCAAGATTCTGAGTTCACGGGAAGCACCCTGTAGGTTTTGATTCCCTTGCAAGTGTCGAAAATTTGCGGCATAAACGGCTGTATCTTTTGATTGCGTTGGCTTAGAAGTTTGATTTTTTCACAGCTTCAAGGGACAGTAGACCTGAGTAATTGATATAAATTTCAGCTTCATACCTCCACGCGTTCCTGAGAAAAAGGGTCTTGACAGACGGACAGACGGACAACAAAGTGATCCTATAAGGGTTCCGTTTTTTCCTTTTGAGGTACGGAACCCTAAAAATGCGTCCATACTAGCCGTAGCGTAGCAGCGTATCGTATCATAATGCCGTATCATTTTGGCTTGTTGTAGTTGGATGACGGGTGCGTGTTATGAGGGTAGGTAGGTGTAGGGGTGAGTCACATTTGCCATTTATGAATTAAGAAGAAAGCGTGGGACCAAGTATAATAGGGGTCGCAAGTCTGACTCATGCATACACAATCTGAGATCTTTTGGAAATTAACTGTTTGAATAGTTTCACAAATATATACTTACCTACACAAACAATACATCTAATATATAAAATTCTCGTGTCACAGTGTTTGTAAACAAACTACTCCGAGGCGGCTCGACCGATTCTTATGAAATTTGGAGTGCATGTTCAGTAGATCTGAGAATAGGACGTGAGCTATTTTTCATTCCCAAAAATATTCTAAGGCGGTACGAAGTCCTCGGGGTCAGCTAGTAATAATATATAAATTATTAATTATATTCATGAATTTATCTTAATTTTACAATTCGTCTTTTCCACCGTCTTCCAATTAAAATCTATGACAATCGAATCCCTTTCTTTGTTGTAACTTACTTTAATTCTTTTTTTGAGTATTCTAATTTCAAATCCTACTTATATTTCAGGGTCCTAATCGAGCAATGGATTCGGGCGAAATATCAGCGCGAGGAATTTTGCCACCCAGAGCGACAGAGCTACCTCTCTGGAACCATGGAGGGATTCCTGATGAAGAGAGGGAAGGAAGACAACCGCTATCAGCTCCGGAAATTCATACTCAACGAAAGCGAAGACACACTCAAGTTAGTTCAGAACTAAGCTAATAAAAGTTGGCATAGACACAAATTACCTGGAATTGTTTTAACTGCAATCGATTGGACTCTTTATGCCAACTTTCACCCTTGAGCGTAGACATTGGTTTTTTATTTTGTGTGCGCTTTTCGCTTGCTAACTATGTCATCCATGCCAACATTTGTCGCTTGCTTTTTTATTAATTTGTCAATTAACAACGTCATCACAATCATTATGTCTTTAAATCGGTGCACTAGTATTGCCCTGTCATTATGATTCATTCGATTCCAAGTTTATTTTGGTCTTACCGGTAGGTAGACCTACCTACTTACCAACGGGAAGATTAATTCACTTTAAATAACATTTGCGCTCGTACGATTCTCGAAGAGGAAAGAATAAAAAAGGAACTAGGTATTAAATGTAAAATAAGCAACATGATCAGAAAGGTAAATGGATAGGTACAAAAAAAGCTCAGTTTAATTCATAATCGATCACAACTACTTCGATATTTTCACAAAAAACGTAACGAATTTGAGAAAAATACGCTTAAAATCGCCTTGTTGAATAAAACATGTTTGATAGACAACTTAGAAGCCGTGGTGGCCTAGTGGTTCGACCTACCGCCTCTCATGCAGAGGGTCGGGGGTTCGATTCCGGCTCGCACCTCTAAGTTTACTTATGTGCGAAATTCAATTTGAATTTACCACTCAGCTTTTCGGTGAAGGAAAACATCGTGAGGAAACCTGCACGCATCTGCGAAGTAATTCAAAGATGTGTATGAAGTCCCCAATCCGCACTGGGCCCGCGTGGGGACTATAGCCCAAACCCTCTCGTGATGAGAGGAGGCCTGTGCCCAGCAGTGGGCCGTAAATAGGCTGTTGTAGTAGTTGTAGTAGTAGATAGACAACTTGTCGAAAATAGGCAATGGACGGTTAAACGTATGTCACTATCACTACATACGATATAAAACAAAGTCGCTTCCTGCTGTCTGTCCCTACGTATGCTTAGATCTTTAAAGCTACGCAACGGATTTTGATGCGGTTTTTTTTAATAGATAGAGTGATTCAAGAGGAAGGTTTATATGTATAATACATGCATGTAGTATATTTACTATCAGCTCACTAGTACATTAATAAATTAGACGTTACTAAAATAACTAGCTAATGCAACAATTGTATTAAGTAGCTAGACCGCTACGACAAACGTGTTTATAGTCGCAGGTGCTTGATAACCGAGATTAATATAGGAGAGATAAAACCTAGGTCACCAGCTATCGGCCAAGATCGTGACGTAGCGCAACGAAACCCTCCCATAGAAACTTCCACGCCTCTGCTATGGCAGTTACGTTACGTCAAAACTCATCAAATATTGACTGACTACGAAAAATTGCGCTCATTAAGCGATCCGAGAAAGAGTGGCGTCATCTGTTGGCACGCCCATCTCAATTTGATAGCAAACATCATATGTTACATACATAAGGTGAACGTAGCCAATACAGTTTAGCACCCTTTTAACACCAATTTCCCGAAGCAGAAGTTATCGTAATATTATTACATCGTAAAACAGTTAAACGGACACGGAATCCGAAAGTTAATGCTAACCGTTAGATTTTTGGTTCGATTCAGTTATAACTGGTGTATACTGGATAGTAGCAACACTAACATTAGACAACACTGCACATAAACAGGAAAATTGTAATGTTCCGTTGTATTCTCGAGGCTGAAGCCGGACGGCGCGACGACACGATTGATCGTTATGATAGGATTTGCCAGTTCGTCGTAAGATTGTGAGCATGGACGTAATAAGTATTGTAGATGCCTGATAGTACCTATAGATAAAGGTTCTACTGATGCCCACTGGTTGTTTAGGTATCATCAGCCTTCAGAAGCCTGTAACACAGCCGCGAGTTGTCTTGAACGATTTTACGCTCGACTTCGCGATCGCGTCAAAAGCTTTGGTCGCTCGAGGTAAGGACGGAGTGCAATTTAAATCTAAACCATCGGGTTTGATACGTATTTTTCATTACGACTGTTCGGCCAGTGCGGTTTGATGTAAATTCATCACTTCAATTTCATTCCCATTGTCGCAACACAATCACCAATGTTATGCTTGTTCAATATTCAATTCAAATTGAAATGTCAACAATTCCTTATTTATGTAATTCTCTTTCATACTTTGTTGCCATCATCATTTTTCATGTGATTATCAACGTGTATGTTAAATGGTACTTATAAAAACAAACTTAATGTAGCGGTGTTTCATAACGGCTTAAAATCAGCTAGTAATTATTATTTATATTAAAAGAAATATGATTATTCAACACTCCGATGTTTCCTGATTCGGGTTCTGAGTAGGGGCCGTATTCGAGTTGTGAAAAGGGACATGGGATTTCCCATATTGTTGTTGTGACGATATTTTACCCACAGAAGCAACTATCGATTCTAAATATGTTTTTTAGGTTTTTTTTTTTTGTATGAAAACTCGGAAAAAATTTAATACCAAAAAACATGCTTAGGATCGATAGCTATTCTGTGGGTAAGATGTCGTCATAACGTTTTGCTTGACACTAATATATGTATTACCTATTACACTATCACAGAAACGGCTCTAACGTTTTTGACGAAGCTTGCAATATAGCTTAGCTAAGTCTCACTCATGTCTGGGAAAACCAATTTTTAGAGCTATTTTCACCTCAGCAAAGCTCGCTCGCCCAGGTGCATGATACATCATCGCCCTGGTTAGCGAAGATTCCATTGGAATATTAGCCCAATAGAGCCCTTAGAAGAAGAATTGCGAGCCTTAAGTGGCAGTGGGCGGGGCACATTGCTCGCAGGACTGATGGCCGATGGGGCCGGAAAGTTCTCGAGTGGCGCCCGCGAACCGGGAGACGAGCTGTCGGTAGGCCTCCAACAAGATGGAGCGACGACCTCGTGAAGGTTGCGGGAAACCGGTGGAAGCAAGTAGCACAGGACCGGTCTGAGTGGCGAGCCTTGGGGGAGGCCTATGTCCAGCAGTGGACGTCTTTCGGCTGAAATGATGATGATGATGATGAGAGCCCTTAAATCGTACATTTTGTAATATTAACATTTGTTTAATCGCGGACTTCCTCGTATACTACTGTAGGTACTATATTTATTCTTAGACCGTCTGTGGTATTCTTGTCATTGTTTCCATTCAGGTTCTCATTATCAGACAGACAATGACTGAAGTATCCGTCACTGCTCGCATATCCACTGGCTTAAACACGTTTTACCGGTTACGCTACAACAATACTCAGTATATTTGATAATTGTTTATTAAATATTCAATTCAACATCCTCAGGTATCATGTAAAAGAAAACAAGGAACCCAAAGGTATACTCAAGCTGTCGGAGTTAAACGTGTCGTTTGCGCCGTCGAAGATTGGCCAGATGAACTCTATGCAGCTCACCTTCATGAAGGATGGCACAACCAGGCACATTTACGTCTATCACGAAGACCCTGAAGTCATCAACTGCTGGTGAGTTTCACTTATAGCACACGGCGGACACGGCCTATAAAAGCATGATTTCGAACAGAATTCGAATGAAGTGTCAATGTTTGCGTGCGAACTGCGAAGACGTCTGTGTGCGTGTGAGGACGTCTGTACACTTGTAAATGTGTCTGTACACGGGCCAATGATTCACTCTCCATCTCAGGATGAAACAAATGACGGTAAGGGTGAGTTGGACGCGAGTTGCGCGCCGGCTAGATTCATGCGGGTGATTCAGTGGACATTCTGTATGTAGTACTACCTATTAAATATTCTGTGCTTATAGGGACTAGGGGACTAGCTTCGGTTAGAGTAGCGTTTCTTTACCTTTTTCAGTCCACGGACCCCCTACGAGTTCGAAAACAATGTCGCGGACCCCCTCAGTAAAAAAAATTGTAATGAATTTCGATTTCAATGGTCCATACATGAGACCGCGGACCCCCTTACTGCGGACCACAGGTTAAGAAACACTGGTTAGAGCGTTCCCTGGAACTATTACCGTGAACTATGCTTTCATCCTGGATGAAAAGTTAATGAGGTCTATTCGATTTTTTTTCTACTTTGAAAGTTATCCAATTATGTTATGTAAAATCCATCAAGTGATGTAAAAGAAATCACTTTCTCTTGCTTTACTTAGCTTGAAAGTTCAATAGTTCCACGGCATTCAGCAAATTACGTAATTTACGTTTTATCATTGACGTTATGTAACGTCAATGATAAAACGTTATAAAACTAAAAAAACCTACGTTTATTAATAACTACAAATGAGAAAAAATAAAAATGACGATGCAGTTTAGTTTTAAACCTTCTTAATACGTTAGAAAATATTTTATTATACATACATGGCTTTATGTATTTAATTTTTAATTTACATATTTGACGGTAATAAAAGCTACAAAAAGTGCTCGTTTCAGAAAATCGCCACAGATATAGGCATCGGCACGGAACATCGCGAGGAAACCTGTACGCATCTGCGAAGTAATTTAAGGATGTGCGTGAAGTCGATTCGCACTGAGCCCTAACCCTCTCGTGATTAGACGAGGCCTGTGCCCAGCAGTGGGCCGTAAATATTCTATTGTAGTGGTGATGGGGTATTTTATTTAGGAATATGGATGCTCCATATCCCTATGTACCGTTTGGTTTGAGTTAGTCGACTAATAGATCAAACCCGGCCGGAAAGTTCTCGAGTGTCGTCCGCGAACCGGGAGACGAGCTGTCGGTAGGCCTCCAACAAGGTGGAGTGACGACCTCGTGAAGGTCGTGGGAAACCGGTGGAAGCAAGTAGCACAGGACCGGTCTGAGTTGCGAGCCTTGGGGGAGGCCTATGTCCAACAGTGGACGTCCTTCGGCTGAAATGATGAGATCAAATCCTCTCGTGGTGATCGGATGTACGCGATGTTACTGTACAGTCGAGTTCTCCAATATATACACACTTTGTCGCCTTACTCCGTTGTGAGAAGGTCCAGAAGTTTTCATGTACACTCAACATTCATGAAAACGGGTCACTTTTCATAGGATTTTCGATAAAAAGTGTCTCGTTTTCAGTGCTGTTGAGTGTATCAATAAACTCGACTGTAACTAGGCTGCTCTGGTAGTGCTGTGGTTGTATTTTATCCGACATACATTTTCAGGTACATGGCAATACGCTGCGCGAAACTTCACTTGCTCCAAGTGGCGTTTCCGTCCGCGCCCCAGTCGGATCTGATCCACCGTTTGCCCAAGGACTTTGCGCGCGAAGGCTGGCTCTGGAAGACTGGCCCCAGGTCCTCGGACGCCCACAGACGCCGGTGGTTCACGCTGGACAATAGAAAGCTAATGTACCACGATGAGCCGCTCGATGCGTATCCGAAAGGAGAAATATTTATTGGTGAGTTCGCGGGTAATAGTTAATTAGATCTTTAGTAATTTGTAGTACTATCTACACACACATACACATACACACACACACACACACACACACACACACACACACACACACACACTAACTAACAAATCGAATTAACTTAGCATATCTACTTGAAACTTGTTAGTAACTTTTTTAAATACATTTATGCTCAACACTCTGTTACCTATTCTGGAATTCTTAGAAGAGCGAGGCCTCCCCTAACACAGGTCTACACACCTAAAGGGAAGTCTCAACCACAATGTACATAGCTTAAGGTTGAATTAAATAAACTTTATTATTATTATTATAATTATCTACGTTATGTACGTGTTAAAACTTGCACATATTTGTACTCTTACGTTTCTATGCTTAGGATGTTGTTCACTTGAGAACCAAGTAAGCAACTTATGTATCAAGTACATTCGGCACCAAAAGTAGCATGTTATTTTGTTACCTTCCTGCAGTTATATTGCTATAACCTCTCTTCTGCGTAGAAGATACTTTAAATCAAGTACTTATGACTAGTGACGTCAAATTAGTCTACAGGTTCCAGAGATAAATATTAAAGCACTCTTTCTTTTTAAAAAGAGAGGTTTTTTTTTAATAACACTGAGTCGGGATTACTAGCATTATTTCCGTTTTTATAAAGTCGTGGATTATATGGTGGACAGACTGTCAGGCGCGCCACAATCGCATGCCCGGTGAGTCAGTCACACTTAAACATGTATTCACCAAAGAAATTGCGCTGTTTGGAGCCTATTTACCGCCACATACAGTAGGAAATACTAGACTGCTTACTTCTATTACTACTATAGCCTATTTGCGTCCCACTGCTGGGCACAGGCCTCTTCTCATCACGAGAGGGTTTGGGCTATAGTCCCCACGCGAGCCCACTGCCTGCTTACTTACCTTCTCAATATTTTCCATTAATTTCCAGGGCACGAATTGAACGGCTACTGCATCAAAGTGTCGAACACGGGCAACGGGTGCAAGGAGGCCCGCTTCCCCTTCAACCTTGTGACGCCGGAGCGGACTTACTGCTTCGCGGCGATCTCCCACGAGGACCGCGCGGGCTGGCTCGTGGTTCTACAGCAGGCCATCAAGAGGCCGCTCTCCCCTCAAGACTCCACCAGTAAGTCAGCCGCATCAGCATGCTCCACTGGTCATAGGCCTCTCCCAAGGCTCGCCACTCAGACCGGTCCTGTTCTACTCGCTTCCACTGGTTTCCTGCGACCTTCAGACGTTGTCGCTCCATTTTGTTGGAGGCTTTATAAGTCAGCACAACGATAGGCTTTTATTTTATTAATGTTTCAATTACTCAAAGGATTCAGATTCAAGATTAGAATAGTAAGAACGAAATAACGAAATAAATAGCTTAAGTATTTATTTCGTGCTCAAAACGTCATTGTTACAATATTCTTGATCATAAGGCAGGTGAAAAAAGCCGTGGTGGCCTAGTGGTTCGACTTACCGCCTCTCATGGCGAGGATCGGGGTTTCGATTCCGGCTCGCACCTCTTCACCTCTACGTTTACTTACGTGCGAAATTCAATTTGAATTTACCATGAGGTTTTCAGTGATGGAAAACATCGTAAGGAAACGTGCACGCAGCTGCGAAGTAATTCAAAGATGTGTGTGAAGTCCCCAATCCGCACTGGGCCCGCGTGGGGACTATAGCCCAAACCCTCTCATGATGAGGGGAGGTCTGTGTTCAGTAGTGGGACGTAAATAGGCTGTAGTAGGTAGGTAGGTGAAGTTTTCCTTGATACCTAGACGTATCATACTCTTAATTAAACATTTTAAGCTGTATTCATTGACTTCGTTCTCCTTGTTTTCCTGCATCATATTCATATCTGACTAAGCCTTATTTGTCGGAATCTAATTTTAAAATTTAACGTTTTCTTTTTCAGTTGAGGCAACCCTCGTCCGGAAGCGCACGACATCAAACTCTATGAGTATATTCTCAGGAAGGTAGTTCCACTTTTTACTCTTATGCTTTAGTCGTAAGAGTAAGTGTTTCTTTCCAATCCGGAAGACTATTATTTAATCTTTATGTTAGTTAAGTTCGGGGAGATTAACGAATTTCTGGTTAGTGTTGAACGTTTTTGTTTCTTTGTGTAAATAACCTGCTGATAGAAGAACGCATTTTTCATACAGGCCACCATACGAGTGATTAAATAATCAATAATTTATGTTTATTTCCTGAAAACAGAAAACATCAAAGTCATAAAAATCCTAAAATCAGAGAGTAATGTGTATTGTTTAAAATCATTAAATGGTCTAGATATTAATAATTTGGTTGTCATCTTAACTATAGCCGGTACGGTCGAGTATAAATAGATTAGAACTCTGCACTCGACTGTAGGTACGAATTGTTACTTAAAAATATATCAATATATAAACCTACCATCAGGTGGGCTGTGCGCTCGTTTGCCTATACCAATGACATAAAAAAACATCAATCAATAATTAATTATGAGTCTTACACGTTTTTGTAAATATTATTTGCTACTTATTTAATTATTATTTAACAATGAGAACAGAATTGAGAAATTGATGTGGTATCATTAAATGTGACTATTATACTTAGCGTTAGTGCATGTTTATCATTATGTTTGTAAATCCTGGCTAACGCACAAACATGTTGTTCTTTTTGTGAAAAATATATATTTAAATCATATTACAATGCCTGTAGGTAAACATACTGGGGCCTCATTCAAGTTTTCATTAGAATACTGTACGGAAGTTAATGGGACTGGACTTTTCTTATCTCTTTTCGGATAAACCTATTATTCGGAACGTCAAAATGACGTCTCAGCGATAGTTACTGTCAGAGACAATGTAATTTTTTATATAAGACTGTCAATCTCTTTACATTACGGCGTACATCGGAAATAGCCAGGGAGCTTAAAATTTTCATACTTCGCCCTGTACAGCGCCATCTAGATGCTGCTCTTGAAGTTCAAATTTGTATGCAGGCTACTTAGGCAGCGACATCTATTATCTATCGCATTTAACACTTATTTCGGTCGTATGCTGATTTGTTTCAAGGTTGTCATTATAAGTTTACCTTACTTCTTCTATGGTACAATTTCCTAAACGCTCAATCACCAATTCGGGCTGTTTCAACTAGCTCTCTGATTGGTCTGTGGTTTGACATGAGCAATGGAGCTGCATATTAGTTTTTCATTTCGATGCTGCTCATGGAGTTTAAATTTGTATGCAGGCTACTTTGGCAGCGACATCTATTATCTATCACATTTAACACTTATTTCGGTCGTATGCTGATTTGTTTCAAGGTTGTCATTCTAAGTTCACCTTACTTCTTCTATGGTACTATTTCCTAAACGCTCAATCACCAATTCGGGCTGTTTCAACTAGCTCTCTGATTGGTCTGTGGTTTGACATGAGCAATGGAGCTGCATATTAGTTTTTCATTTTATTCTTTGGTACAAATGTATCTTGGTAATTTTCTTTTCAAAACAGCTATAGTCACTTGATATAAGTATATGAAAATTTCAAAACGAAGTAGTATTTAACCGTTATTCTTATTATTTCAAATCGTCCCATATCCTGGGAAATAATTTCCAGTAGTGCCCGCGGCAAGAGAGCGGTCGAGTGGGAATTTGCATAATTTCCATACTGGATTATTATCATTTGTCCGCACTGGGAAAAAATCCGGCTACTGGGAATAGGAAAGTGGCAGTTCAGCAAAAAAAAAAGTTTATTCAAAAATTAAAATTTTGGAACACGCTTTTATTGCTGACTGTATTTTTCTTTGTAAATCCTTCATCTACCCTTCAAGACGAATTCAACGAACCCAAATTCGTTGGGTTTATGTAGTTTTATCTCGGAGTTTCTATGGCCACCTTCCAGCTCCATCATCAGATCAGCTCCACGTCATCATAATATTGCATTGTTACGCAATTTACATATTCGTGCAAAATTTCAGCTCAATCGGAAATCGGAAAGTGGGTCAAATTTAACTTGCAAGATTCCATTACATAGTTGCATACAGGTCGACCTAATAAAAGCGTGTTAAAAACAGTACTGTCCATAAAAGTGAATGATTGTTCTTTTGTTCCGAATTGAATTTTAAGAGTAACGTGGCATCTCGCTTATATTGGGGTTGGGGTTGTTAAGGTGGCCTCTATTTATTTGGGAAAATGGGAAATCCTGTATCACTATATGGGAAATGGGAAATCCTGTATCCTGTACGAACTGGAACGAGGCCCCTGCACTTAAGAAGCAAAATTTACATAACCAATGTTTACAGTGCTCTCTTCACGATTAAAAGACATTCTACAGGGATTTGTACATATAATGATTAACTTTAAATGTATGTAATTATCTAGGAATAACACAAATAATTAGAACAACTTGCAACGGTCGCCAATAAAGTAAAACAGATTTACACATAAGTATGTTTAAGTAATCGTTTTATGGAAAGGTACTGTATAATATTTTGTGACTTTGGCTGGGATTTATTTGTGATATTCCTCATCTTGAAACTAAGCGTAAGATATAGGTAATCATCATACAATGACAATGAGTTGTAATTTAACATTTTCTCACCCTGTCATATTATTTGTTTGCAAATGCAACAAACAATGCAATTATAGAAAACTAATTAATAGTAGTAGAAATGATTAAGAACTGGACTAGATATGGATAGAATGGATAGGATGAATATTGTAGATATAAGAAACGAAAATCCAAAATTTATGTAAAACCACACAAAATTTGTTGGATATTAAAACATATTGTTTCAGAAATTCGGGTCGTTTGTAACTTGATGAATTAGTAAATGGTTTTGCTGTTTTGAATTTTTGACGTGATAACGTCTTATAAATCGATGAACGCCGGCTGCGCGCACGATAAAACATGACGCTATAGTAACGTTACGGTGCAAGCGAAAGAGAGAGGCACGATCGGCCTGAGCGTGACGTTATCAACTTATCACGTAAAATTATTGTCCGTAAACCGACTTTATAGACAAGCAATTTTTTTTCAAGTGAGCGACCCAGGAGAGCATATGCTGTGAAACAGCGTCCATAGTTTCTTTATTTTCATCTGAAAAAAATAAGAAATCATGATCAGAATGTGTAGGTAGAAACGTTCAATGTGTTGTGTTGTCTCAATAAAGTTAGCTATGCTATGTCGATCCAACCAGTAGGTATATTTCTTTGCAAAGGAAGAATTATAGCTATACCATCCTGTAATTTTTTAGCATTTAGCTCAAGGATTAGCTACTTTTAATGTGTTTATATCGTGCGGTTTATCTAAGCTACGTTTAAGTAGGTAATTACGTTTTTCAATTAAGATTTATATATATATATATTAAATGCAAAATACAGCAATAAAATGTTTTAAATAAATTAACAAGCGTTGCTTGAAAAATGTTTAGCTTATTCGTACTGGTCTGCGATTTTGAAATAACCAGTTTAGTTGGAAAAGTTTTTAGCGGAATAGGCTAGATCCCACCAGTTTTGCTGATGTATAGTGAATTCATCTTGAATAGTGCTATGTTTGACGTCGTGATACATAAAAAAATATAATAACCGATAATATACACCTTAGATATAGATTCGCAGTTCCGTATCGATTTATTTCATTGTCATAAAGCAATACTCTTGCGATAAATAATCGTAGTCTTAAGTTGTGACTGTAACTTATATTATTGTCATCACATTAGTAAGATTTAAAATCAACGCTAGGAAACTACCAAAAATAAGGTAGGATTAATATTTTACAACGGTATACTATGTAATACTAATACAGGAGTATAGCTTGAGTAAGTTAGAGTGCATGAATATAATTCATATTAAGGTATATATTGTGAAATGTTGAGTGTTTGAATTTTTTTAATTAGGACAATTTTAGACTGGACTTATATTGGATATTTGTATCTTGTATTCATTAGCAATAAACAGTGGTTTTGTTTGGTAGAGTTCCCATGGGACAGAAGTTATAGAGCAAACGTGCTCGTTTTCTTGCTCACTAAGGCCTGTTTGCACCTATCTGCTTACCTCGGATTTGCCTCTTAACCCTAGTTTAGCTGTTATGAATTAACTCGAGTTAGAAGCTAACCCCAGGTTAGCAGGCTTGGTATAAGTCGGTCTAAAAACAGCGTTCACAAACGAGTTGTAAACACTTTTGAATGGATATGGTAGGTATGGTGATAAAGTGTCTACATATTGGCGTTATGGACGTGGACTAAACGATTCGCTTATAGTCTAACTGCAACTGCGACAATCCTAGATCTAAGCTGAAGTCCAAACTGTTCATTCTGTAGCCGATGAAGTAGTAATAAAATAACATTTAATCGCAATAATTTTTCACATATGCATTGTAGCTACTAAGGCGTAGCTTTACAATTTATTATCAAACTAGCCATTAATTTTAATAACATTGTGAAATTTAAGGCATTTAGACAGTGAATTAACCACAGAAGTTATTCATATTTCCTACGTGATGTACAATTTTGTTTTTAAGTACGTATGGAGTCGGTTCTCTTACTCACTCCAGTAGTGAGTGAGTGCGAGCAAAGATTTCCTCGGCTCGGTTTGCCAGGAGACAGGGGCTCTATTTGAAGTCCTTAATAGGAACAGGGAGATTACCTATCGCTGCGCTCACGCACTTTAAGCAGCTAGATTTAAAGTTCAACTTGAGCGCCGTGACACGTGAGCGCAGAGGTAAGGAATCTCCCTGTCCCTATTTAAGACTTCGAATAGAGCCCTAGTACTGCCGGTGAGTATAGCACGACACAGTTGATATGGCACGCGGCCAAGCACTTGCGCCGTTGACAAAGAGTCTATTATTGCTTAATCCGCGAGCCGTGATATTGTTTCGTAGTTTACCTACTGTAACACAAGACCGAAAGATCTTTCCTAAAATAGATTGCTTTTAGTTTAAGTTTAGAATAATGTATTTAAAAGAAATTTTACCAAAACATTGCCTCGCTTAAGTTTTACATACATTATATTACGATTTGTTGTAAATAATTAAAACCATATTGTCTTATGTGCTCTGGGCATAATACATACCTATCAATATAAAATATTTATACTTAAATAAACTTTTCACTGGCTATTCTTGGCATCTTTTTATTTATCAGTTTTTAAGTTAATTTCCCTGAATGAAAAGTATTTACCTTATTCCTTTGTAATAATAATAAGTTTCTAAACGAATGGTTTTCTTGACGACTTTACAACAGCAGAACAGCATACACGTTACACAAAAAAAGACGATAATCCTAAATAAATGGAATCCTGTAGACACCAAAATAGTTCATAAATATTAATAATAGGATCTTAAATATTGATTGTACCTCTACACACAAGCCACGTGAAGTGGTCTGTTGTACTAATATACATCGTTCCATTCTACTAATAGTTGTTAGAGCTATTTTTGCGGATGTCAAACACTTAATTCGTGTTTGTTTTGTCAGGTTCGCTGCGCGTTAAAGTATTGTGTTACCATTTCACACTCACGTGTGGCACTTTCGTGGAGATGTATTTCCTTCCACTATGTGTAAAAAACGAATCCCGTTTCCAGTCGCTTTAGAATCGTGAACAAATCGGGCTACTCCCAGTAGTTCCCGGACCCCGTTCTTGTCTCATTAAGATCTCAATTTTTTCCATATTTTTTCACAGTTGTCCGCAGTGCGAAGAAATGGAAATAGTCCACACTAAGTACCTACTTGCCGAGGGTAAGGGAACATTTTTCCCATTTGTTCGCACTGCAGACAACGTGGTGCAGGTAAGGATTCTAATTATCCACGATCTTTTAGGTCCATTACGCTGCACGTGTAGTATAAAGTAAGCATAAATGGGAAGGAAACATTGATAAAGTGACGGATCCGTTCTGATTATTTTCTTGAAAAAAAAAAACTTTAAAAAGTGACTAAAACTACTTACATATTTCAAAACTGTTACTTTTTTTAAGATCACTAATGGAGTAGTGAGTGACCGAAGATGAAATCAATCCGAAAATCCCGAAATCGTTAGTGTAAATTAATATTCTTGTGCGAGTTTTGTCGCTTCGTATTGCTTTGAAGTAGACTCGTTAAATGTACCAAGATAACATGTTTTGTGACAAGGGTTTTAATTTAAATTTAACAACATTCAGGCTGAGGATTTGAGGACATCCGCAGTAGAACTAGGGTCACCGACATAGCCCGAAGAATTATTGTGACCCTTAAGTGGCAGTGGGCGGGGCACATTGCCCGCAGGACTGATGGCCGTTGGGGCCAGAAAGTCCTGGAGTGGCGTCCGCGAACCGGTATACGAGCTGTCGGTAGGCCTCCAACAAGATGGAGTGACGACCTTGTAAATATCGCGGGAACGCGGTGGATGCGAGAACACAGGACCGGTCTGAGTGGCGCGCCTTGGTGGGAGGCCTATGTCCAGCAGTGGATCTTTCGGCTGAAATGATGATGACGATGAACATTCAGGCAGTTAAAAATCAGGAATAAAAGTAAGCATTGAATTGAAAGAAAAGTATAAAATATTATTTATTCAATAAAGCCTAGTCTCGAATATTTATTTTTAGAGCCAATTTCTTCAAGGGCTATATTCGAAGTCTTAAATAGGGATCTCCCTGTTCCCTATAGGATCGCAGTCGCACACGCGTCAAGTTGAACTTTAAATCTAGATGCTTAAAGTTCACGCGACGCGTGAGCGATCCTGGAAGATACCTACTTTAAGGCTTCGAATATAGCCCCGGTTGTACTTTTTACATTAATGGATATAACTACGAATTATTCGCCAAACTATCCGATGAGTAATTCCTCGTTTCGTAGTAATTTCCTTTGTAGCCATAATTACAATATTGGATAGGATTGCATGTAGAATCGTTAGTCGACATATCTTCGTAGTCGTTCTCATATTCCTGGTTGTAACTGTCGTTGCAATTCATGTTGTTTTGTTGGTTTTCATTGTTAATTTGGTTTCTGTTCGTCGGTTCGGTAGTTTGTGCGTTGACGTTCCATCGCTGAGAAATGGAACAGCTCAGGGAGCCGCCATGTTGGAAAGCGAATGGCCAGGCCTGGAACAGAAGAAACCAACACTAAGTTCTTGTTAGTTGCATCAAGAAGTTAACGTCCGCTAAGTTTAACGCGGGATCTTCACTATGGAGAAAATGACGTTCCTGTATGGAATGACAGCCCACGTTAAACGTTAGTTAACTTTCTGATGCCGTCATCATCGATTTCCGGGAAGGGACAGAAGTTGAGGGCACAAGCTGCTGGTATTAGATAAAACATATTCATCATCATCATTTCAGATGAAAGACGTCCGTGCTGCCG
Organism: Aethes cnicana; assembly: GCA_963971205.1. NCBI lineage: Eukaryota > Metazoa > Arthropoda > Insecta > Lepidoptera > Tortricidae > Aethes > Aethes cnicana. The sequence goes on from OZ020285.1 coordinate 8,334,479, forward strand.
CGACCTTCACCAGGGGCTCTATTCGAAACGTTACATAGAGAAAGGGGAATTCCGTATACCTGCGCTTACGGATCACGGCGTTGAAATCGAGCAGCTACATTTGGGAATTTCCTTTTCCCTACATAACGTTTCGAATAGAGCCCCAGGTCTTCGCTCTATCTTGTTGGGAGGCTTACCGACAGTTCGTCTCCCGGTTCAAAAAATATTACACTGATTAAAAGGGTGGCTCTTGCATAACAATTTAGGGAACTCCAAAAAATGTTTACTTAATCCGGAAGGACCCCCCAAATAGTCTAAACATTGCAGCAAGTGTTAATTCGTTTACTGCAACACTTGACCGCACTTTTTATGCACAAACACTCTATTAACATGTGTTCATGCTTCGTTCGCAAAAAATAAGCGAAGTCATAATAAAATAGTCTTCGATGGGTCACCGTTTTTAGAAGCAGCCAATATGAGGTGGTGATAGATAAATGATAATCGATTAACAAGTCGCCAGCTTTACAAAGAACATAAGTAATGTTTATAAGTTCTCTTTTTAAAGGGGGTTTTCGTCTCTATAAACAGGCATCGGCACGTAACTTGAGCGGTGGCCTTGAATGCGCAGAATTCAAAAATAAGGTCTCATCGGCAGAGGGGCGCGTTACGCAGGGAGCGCTTTATTGCGCTATGTTGTGCGCGCACGCTTATTGGCCCCTCAGGCGTAAACGTAAACATGATGCGCAGAAATCCCCTCCACTTTTGCTCACCGCTCAAGTTACGTGCCGCGACCGTACCATCTATTACTTACTTACGTACCTATCTTTAAATGCAAATCGATATGGGAGCGCTTTATTTTGGGACAAAAATAACAGTCCTAAATAGTGAAATGGCAGCATGGTTTTTTCCTGAAACCTTCTGAATTTTTATGTCATCCAGCACTTCCAGCACAATCAACATTAGCATGTTCTGTGCTAAACACCTTTAACCCTATAGGAAGATACCTATCTACACGATACAGCCCTCTCACGTCTTAAGATACCCCTGTGATATCAGGAACTGAGTAGGTACAGTAATTACTCATCATAACCCACTAAACAAAGGGGTAAGCAGTGAAACAATAAAACCGGAGCATCAACGTCCGGAGATAAATTTTATTTATACCCGTAACAGCTGCAAACTTTTGGTCAGCGTGCGTCTCGAAAACTCGTGTTTGTTGTTTTACCCTTTTTCTTTCTATCTACAGCTTTATTTCTGGTTTTGAGCACTTTGTTTATCTACAACGGAAGGACTTCTTTAAGTTTAAACCATGTTTATTTATCAAGTCATAGGTTACATGGAACACACAAGACGGCAATTTTTTACTGATTTAATCCTACGTAGAAAGAGTGCGCTCCCAAGTTCCTAGCTATTATAGTGAAATATTTTTCCCAGAGTGCAACTTGCAGAGTAGTATCATTATCAAATCCTATGAAAATCGACAAAATCACTCTTCTAATAGAGGAATTTATACGTTCCTATAATACCTTGACTTGGGTAGGTATATATATATATATATATACCTACCCAAGTAGCCAGTACCCAAGTAGTATATATATATATATATATATATATATATATATACGATTTGTTGTTGTCTGGCTTTTTAACCAGACACAAAAATAGAGTCGAACAAAATTAATATCGCATTTTCTTACAATTGTTAACTAAACATCTAAATTCGCGTTTAAAACCGTTAATCCTCCAATCGATCATTCTGGAACCTTCTTGGAACGTGTCTCTGTAATCCTGCGACGACAGCCCCCAAAGTCACAGATAATAAAAGACGTATGTGCAGGTTATGGGTCACACTTACTTATAACCTTTTTAAAGCAGCGTGGCGTTCAGAAATGGCGTCTAACTGATTCATTGCGGTAGTCGCGTGCGGTTCCGAATGAATTAAGAGATGACAAGTGTGACAGGGGATAAATTGTAAACAATTATACCGTGTGACATGTGGGCGGGACTTTTACAAACCAACGAGGTGTTGACTGGAGTGACGTTTATAAACATACTTTTTGGACCGAAGTCGCATGAAAGTAGCGTGTGGACCCCGCTGTTTCTAGGTTGTATAAGAAGGTATAGGTAGCCTTAAGTACATAATGAGTGTATTTGATATTGACAGATAAACACCCTCCAATCACCACTTCGAACGCAGTCTGCAACTCAAGTAAACTCAGAGGTGCGAGCAGGATTCGAACCCCCGACCCTCTACATGCTAGGCCAAGGGCTTAACAGCTTAAAGCCGTTCCCTGACCCAGCATCGTCAAATTGCTCTGGTAAGATAATACTTTTCTAAGAAACGTTAAAAGTTTAAAAATTGAAAAAAACACATATTATATTTGATTATTATGGGATGCAAGGGTTCTCACACCATCTCGGAACCCAAGCCAACCTCACCTGCCCGTGGTGCATCCTGCTAAACAACAAACGAGGCTCTGGCGACCAACCCACCAACCCGCACTGGACCAGCGTGGTGGGCTTAAGGTCCAAATCCCCTCACACATGAAATGTGCAACTCCCCGTCTCGGCCCCCAGTGCCCGGCCGCTCCAGCGACCCCGGCCCTGACGGACGCCGAACCAGTCCTGGAGCACGGGGTGCTAAGAATCCCCGGGCGAATACGATTCCCCGTCAAACGACCCAAGCAAAGTCAATGGATACCGATATGCTTCACATCCTTACTTACAATGTCCGAACACTAATGAAAGAGGAGCGACTTATTGAACTGGAACATGCCCTAAAAGAAATAAAGTGGGACGTGATCGGCCTTTCGGAGGTGAGGAGAGAAGGCGAACTGACTGTCGAAAGAGATGACGATGTTTTCTATCATATAGGAACATCAGGCGGTTTGCATGGAGTGGGTTTCCTTGTGAATAAGAAGTGGAAAGATAACATCATCGAATTCAGAGGATATTCAGAAAGAGTTGCTGTGCTAAAATTTCGCTTTACAAAAAAGTACACACTAACCCTCGTTCAGACCTATGCCCCAACATCTACACATTCTGACGCTGAGATAGAGGATTACTATGATCTTCTAAACACAGCTTGTGAAGAAAACCGAGGAACATGGATCATGGTTCTCGGTGACTTCAATGCGAAAATCGGTTCACGAACAAATTTGGATAATCATGAAACACTTGGGCCACACGGCTGCGGTACCAGAAATGAACGAGGTACGCGTCTTATCCAATTTGCTTTTGGCCAAAGCATGAAGATTTGTAATACTATCTTTATCAAGAAACATCAACGTCGTTGGACATGGGTCTCACCAAATGGAAACATTAAAAATGAAATAGATTTCATCCTGTCAGGTAATACAGATAGTTAAAGACGTATCTGTCATAAATAAATTCCAATTTAGTTCCGACCACAGACCATTGAGAATTGAGAGCAAAATTAAAATTCAACATCAAAATTTACCGTCAAAAACTATTTGGAAAACAAATTAAACGCCTCGATCGGGAAACACTTATCGCTAACAAAGATCAATTTATCCTGGAATTACAAAATCGTTTTAGCGCACTCGATGAAGTCACCGATTTACAGGCTCAATACGATAATATTACAGAGAGTATAAAGTTTGCCAGTAACAAAATAAAACGACCTAAAAGAAATTACAATAAACTAAGTACAAACACCATCAATTTAATAGAATCCAGAGAAGAAGCAAAAAATACCATTCATTATAAAACTCTAGACAGAATAGTAAAACGTAACATTCGAAAAGATATTAGAAAATTTCAAACAAAATCGGTCAAAATTGCTATAGAAACCCATACTTCTCTAAGAGAAGCTATAAACGGAACAACAAAAAGTAAAGTTTGGATCACGAGTCTACGGGATGAAGATGGAAAAAAGCACAGTGACAGAGAAAAAATAATAGATATCAGCACCAAATTTTACTCATCGTTGTATTCAACCACTAACCAGTTACCGCAACCTGTTGAGAAATATTCCTGCCCGAACGACATCCCTCCGATAAATGGATACGAAGTTCACACTGCATTGAAAAACATGAAATACAAAAAAAGCCCTGGAGAGGATGGCGTCACAACCGAGGCACTTAAAGCTGGCAAATCTACCCTACTTCCGCATATAACAAATTTATTTAATTCTATTCTATATACTGGTCAATTCCCTAAAGCGTTCTGCCACTCCAACATAATCCTACTTCATAAAAAAGGTGATAAATCCGACATCGGAAACTACAGGCCTATTAGTTTAATTTCACACATTTACAAATTGTTCATTAAAGTTATCGAAAATAGAATAGCATCACAATTGGATAGTCATCAGCCAACAGAACAAGCGGGATTTCGTCCCAGCTTCTCAACTACAGATCACCTACACGCAATAAATCAAATAATAGAAAAACATCCGAATTTAATAAACCCCTTTACATTGCCTTTGTGGATTATAGCAAGGCGTTTGACAGTGTTGAGCATTTTGCTATATTTTCCGCATTGCGCAAACAGAATCTTGACAAAACTTATATCGAGCTCCTTTCTAACATTTACCACCATAGCACAGCTTGTATCAAACTGAGCACTCCCGGTCCAAACTTCCCAATTCAAAGAGGCGTTAAACAAGGAGATCCGTTGTCTCCTAAGCTATTTACAAGTACCCTACAAGAAATTTTTGCTAGGCTGGCAGTCTCGTGGGAGAATATGGGTATCGAAGTTGGTGATGGAAGGTTGACAAACCTTCGTTTTGCCGACGACATTGTCCTGTTCTCCCACACGGCACCCGAACTCGAGCAAATGCTGCAACATCTCAGCACGGCGAGCCTTGAGTTTGGACTCAAAATGAATAGAACTAAGACGCAGTTAATGACCAATGTCACGAAACGTAGGGTAGTGGTGGATGGGCAAGAACTACAATATGTCGACGAATACATCTACTTGGGCCAGATAGTATCCTTCGAAAACAGGCAGTTCAAGGAAATCGATCGCCGGATCGAAAACGCCTGGAAGAGCTTCTGGTCCATGAAAACGCTAATGAAGGGCAAACTTCCTCTGTGTCTAAAGCGTAAACTCGTCGACACTTGTATTCTGCCCATTCTAACCTATGGCGCCCAAACTTGGTCATTAACTGAAGTTCAAAAGTCACGACTCAAGGTTTGCCAACGAGCAATGGAGCGCAGCATTCTCGGTGTTCGTAGAACTGATCGCATCAGAAACACCGAGCTGCGCTCCAAAACGGGAATTGCTGATGTGGGTGTTAAAACTGCCAAGCTCAAATGGGACTGGGCTGGCCACGTCTGGCGGATGCATCCGGAACGGTGGGCCAAAAAAGCCACAGAGTGGGTTCCACGAGATGGCTGCCGGAGAAGAGGCAGACCCAATAGGAGATGGCGGGACAACTTGGACGCATTTGACCCAGATTGGCGGGAGCTTGCACAGAATAGAGGAGAGTGGCGAAAAAGAGGGGAGGCCTTTGCCCAGCAGTGGGACACTTCATAGGCTATAATAATAATAATAAAATATTTGATTATATCATCCTTACATTGACAGCTTTCGAAACTTCGCTCGATACAATTTAATTCCAAAGTAACCTCTAACTCGGACCTTTAATCCAACTTTACTCCAGTTTATTATATCGAACAGTGTAAAATGAAATATAACATAATAAATATCCATATTATATGCATACATTGACTGCTTTATAAATGCCATGTTTTTAGACATTATTTTTATAGAAATTAAAACGCGTTAAATACTAACAAAATCGGGCGTTCTATGAGTAGCGCTTTCTCTTTCACTCGTTGCACGAGTGACAGTGACAGCTGAGCTGGGTATAGGAACGGCCTTAAAATTACTTACTAGGCTGAGTGGATGTGGGGCGTGCGCAGAACGAGGCTCGTGCAGTAGTGTTCTCAGGTGTGCAATGTAGGACGCAGCTAGCCGCAGCGTGTCCAGTTTTGACAGTTTCGTGTCCGCTGGGACCCAAGGAAGTGTGGTTTTTAATCTGCGAAAAGATGTTGCTTTGAAGGAAGTTTTTTCATATTTCAAAATTATAAAGTCCCCCGCCGTGTCTGTTTGTTTGCGATCGATAAACTCAAAAAGTACTAAACGGATATTATTAATAGACGGGTTAATGAGGAAGGTTTTGGCGAGTTATTATTGGTTGAACTTATTATACGTGCGAGGCCGGGGCGGGCCTCGTAAAGCCTTGAAGTGATGGCTATCTGATACATAAAGTAACTCGTATATTGGTTACGGCTAATAGGTACAATAGGTGTTCGCTTAAAGAAGCAAGCTAAAAATCATATTCCAATGAATTTAGTCTTAAGGACTTATTCTTAGGCATTTGATCCCTATTTTAAGACTTCGAATATAGCCCCATGGTAGTTAAATTAAATTCATGTAAACGCATACGCACAACTTACCGGCAAAATGCTTTGGAAAGCACCCTCATCCTGGCCCGCTCCCGTGCGTTGGCGGCATTTCTGTGCTGCGGCTCCTGGGTACCTCGACCTGCGGGAGCGACTCGCGTGAACATTCTAGAATATGCCATGCCATCAGAATCCAGGGGCTCTAATTGAAACGTTACATATGGAATGGTAAATTCCCTATTCCTGCGCTCACGCGTCACGGCGTTGAGACGGAACTTTAAACAGCTAGATTTAAAGTTCAATTTGCGCGTGATAGGCAAATTCCCTTTCCCTATGTAACGTTTTGTTTTGAATAGAGCCCCAGAAACAGTCCGTTGTTGCGCAGGACATATTATGGTGCGTAGGTGTACGCGCAAACACAGACGCACCCACTCTTCTCTATCAATCTGGATCCAGTGGAACGGGAAACCGCTACGACTGGAGAAATACAGAGTTGCAGTGTCTGGGAGAGGATAATAACACCTCTAGAATTTACCTAGTGTGTAGTATAACAAAGTGTAATGAGTGGAAACATGGTGGATGCGTGTGGCACGGCACAAAAAATATCTGAGTGGCGCGCCTTGGGGAAGCCTATGCCCATCCAGCAGTGGACGTCTTTCGGCTGAAATGATGATGACGATATACGTGCCATTACCATTACAACGCCTTTTAAGAGGGTCTAGGTCTACTCCCAAAGCTGGCAACGTCGCAAATAGCTGTCAAATATTTCATTGTTTTCATTAATTTATGCTGAATATTACTGAATGAAAATATAAATTGTCGCTCTATGGTTGAATAAAACCTTAAGTATGGATTGCAACAATTAACCTGGGAACATGAAATGTTTAAGATTACGGAAGTACTATCTTTTGAAAACTTTCCATCGCATTTTCCATGCGTTTTAATGTAATCTTATCATTTGAATGCTTAACCAATAAATATAAAACGAGACGCGTCATTCAACCATAGAATGATAACTTCTTCTTTAATTCAGTAATATTGAGAAATTAATGAAAACAGCGAAACATTTGACAGCTATGCGCGACGTTGCCAACTTTCAGGCTAAACCCTCTTAAGCCCTCCTGCTGGGCACATGCTTCCTCCTTGAATATCACGACGGGTTCCGTACCTCAAAACAAAAGAGAAAAACGGAACCCTTACAGGGTGACTCGCGTGTCTGTCTGTCCGTTTGTCGCAGCCAATTTGCATCGAAAGTACTTGAACGATAGAGTTGAAATTGGGTACCCACATACCCAAAGATGAAATGAATTTTAAACATAATATGAACCCCATTTTTATGCGAAAAAAGAAAAAAAAAGCTTTTCAAAAAGTAAGTTCTTCCTATGAGGTATTTTATATCATAGGTATTTAAAGCTCTTCCGTTACCGAGTGAGTGAGTGACTGACAGACTTTTGTCTGTCAGTCACTCACTCGCACTCGCACAGCCTACTCGTCTAAGGAAGCTGAAAATTTGCTTGTAGGTTCCTTTCGGAGTGTAGTGGTGATAATGGTTAAGTATGTTACGGGAACGGGTTCTCATCGTGCCGGGTTCAGATTGTAATCTCTGCAGGTAGATAAAGGGCACATAAGTATGCTATAGCAAAATTCAATTTAAAATTCGCAGATATCTGCGTGATACCTAAATCCGCACTGGGTCCGCTATGGGGCCTGTGGGGATAATATAGTCCACCCTTGCGTGTTGAGAGGAAAGTATTAGAGCCCAGAAGGTAATTAGCGTAAAAAAAAACCGGCCAAGTGCGTGTCGGGCCACGCGCAAATTATAGGGTTCCGAAGTTGACGATGCCCACAGTACCTTTCTAAGACTTATTAGCATCTAGCTAGCCTGTGGTGTGACGTGCCCGCCCGACTCCCCTGCTGCTCGAGAAAAATCATCATTATAAGTTGGTCGACTATTACTCGTAAGTTTGTACAGCCTACTTAGCTCTGACAGTTTTCCTTTCAACTACGTTATATATGCCACAACCGTGATTTTTTTCAGCCATCCAAATACCACCATTTAGCTGGCAGGGGGGGGGGGGGGACACGTGACTCTAACAAAAAATAGCACTTTAAAGCTTAATATTTCACAAACGCATCACTTAATCAAAAAATGGTTTTAACAAACCCACAATATTTTTTTGAGACCTATTCAACGATATGCCGCACCATGGGGTATGCAAGAAAAAAAAATTACATCCCCACTTTACGAGTAGGGGAGGTACCCTATAAAAAAATATATTTCAAAATTTTATTGTACCACTTTGTCAGCATAACTAATATGCATATTCATGCCAAATTACAGCTCTCTAGACCTAAGCATCTCCGAGCAATAGTGCGGACAGACGGACGGACATGGCGAAACTATAAGGGTTCCTTGTGGACTTCGGAACCCTAAAAATCACACAATACTCACCCGAGCCCGATTGCGAATCGTCGAAAAAAAAATCGTCATCGTCGTCTGAACGCTTGTCCAGCGGCGGCGATCGAACTCTCTTCCTCGGCATTTACACTAATATTGCACTATCACCCACTAAACTATACCACCTACAACATTTAGTCCTTAGGGTCCTGACAAACAGCAACTAACTGGTACCTAATTCGTAGTCTAAGTTCGATCCAAACTGCGGTTCCAAGTTTAAATTTGATCCGGGTCCTCTGGCCCGCTAGGCTGGCTGGTCACATATGCGCGTGCGCAAGGCGGGCGGATTCTGGGCGGCGCGAGCGCGGGCCCCTCCCGCGCCGGCGTCGACAAATGAGAAACCCCCTTGAAAACAAAACATGAAATCCGGGTCTTTTTGTTGACGACCGCTTCGCTGTTTAGCGGTTGTGTGCTACGATGGATATTAATTACAAATAATAATAATTATTAATAATAATATCTTTTAATTTACATATATTTGTACTTGCATTTGAGAAAGAGATGTACCTAAATTTTGTTAGCAACAGGGGCTTTATTATATTCGAAGTCTTAAATAGGGATCTCCCTGTTCCCTATAGCACGCTCACGCGTCAAGTTGAACTTTAAATCTAGCTGCTTAAAGTTCACGCGACGCGTGAGCGATCCTATAAGGAACAGGGAGATCCCTATTTAAGACTTCGAACATAGCCCCAGGTTGGTCCTGTTCCAGTCGCATCAACCGCGGATTCCGACGACATTCAGTGTAGAGAGGGGAGGTCATATACATATATATTATTTTCTATTTAAGTAGGTGTGTACCTAATTAACGAGGTAAAGAACTCTATTAAAACATACGCATCTTTTTCTTTAAATCCGTATCTACCTAGTTTTTAGGGTTCCGAAGTCCACAAGGAACCCTTATAGTTTCGCCATGTCCGTCCGTCCGTCCGTCCGTCCGTCCGCACTATTGCTCTGAGATGCTTAGTTCTAGAAAGCTGTAATTTGGCATGAATATACATATTAGCTACGCTGACAAAGTGGTACAATAAATTTTTGAAATATATTTTTTTATAGGGTACCTCCCCTACTCGTAAAGTGGGGATGTATTTTTTTTTTCTTGCGTACCCCATATGGTGCGGCATATCGTTGAATAGGTCTTAAAAAAATATTGTGGGTTTGCTAAAACCATTTTTTGATTAAGTGATGCGTTTGTGAAATATTAAGCTTTAAAATGCAATTTTTTGTTAGAGTCACGTGTTTCCCCCCCCCCCCCCTGCCAGCTAAATGGTGGTATTTGGATGGCTGAAAAAAATCACGGTTATGGCATATATAACGTAGTTGAAAGGAAAACTATCACAGCTAAGTAGGCTGTACAAACTTACGAGTAATAGTCGACCAACTTATGAAATTATTAAAAATATTAAAATACCAACGGCAGGGGCGTCGGGCGGGCACGTCATACCACAGGCTAGCTAGATGCTAATAAGTCTTAGAAAGGTACTGTAGGCATCGTCAACTTCGGAACCATATACTTTGCGCGTGGCCCGACACGCACTTGGCCGGTTTTTAATTAATCGCTAACTTAATCTACCTACTCTACCATATGTATTTAAACGCTCTTAATACCTAGGTACTATACTATGAATCGTAATCGACATTGGCACTTAAATAAAACTTACATAAATGAATAGTCTACCCACTGTACAATTTATTAAATAGGCACTAGACAATACATACTTTAATTTCCAAGTAAAGTATATCTTTATCTACGTAACTCGATAATATTTTGTGCTAAATATGAATAAATTATCAATAGGATGTCTCATTAAAGCTGCCGAGGTCGATCCCACTATGATCCCATCTATAACTACTAATAATAAGTCTGTAGAAGAAGTCGCGTCTTGCAACAAAATTTAGTATGGGGGTAGGGTAGTTTATATCACTGGTCAATATATAGGCTACTTTTCATTTCGGAAAAATGCATAGTTTCCACGGGAATGTTATTATTGCTATTAACGAATTCCACGCGGAAAGTCGCGGGCAGAAGCTAGTTTATCAATAATCAATTAACGCCCGGTTCCTATATCCAAACAACGCCTCGTTTTGCCTACGGACGGTTAAAATTTGACAGATTCTCTATGGAACAAATGTCAAAAATCAATCGTCCGTAGGCAAAACGAGGCGTTTCGTGGATATAGGAACCGGGCCTAAGACAGTAACTCCATTACACGTCAAGTACATAAAGTACCTAATCATGTCACGTCATTGCACTTCTCACGTTTGCAGTCAATTCGATTCGAAATTGAAATACAAGTAGATTTTTTAAACCCCCAAACAATTAGCGGCATCATAAGTGGGATAAAAGATTGACAGGCAGGGCTTCCGCGACACTTTATACTTTTGACTTCAAAGTTCAAACGTCGGGCGCACGTGCTTAGCACCCCGTCGCTCGGAGCACTTCCTTGGTTACCACTGAAAATAGTTGGAATCACATTATCATCGGCATAAAATAATAATCGAGAATGCTTTTTTTAATTTTTCAAATATCGAGACGAATGCAATGTGTAAGTACTGGCAAGTAACCAAATTAATTGAGGAATTTTTCTTTATTTCTTATCGTATTACTTTTGTTTTTGTCTGCCAGCCCTAATTGTGGCGGTGAACGTAGCACCAACGAGGTGAGGATACGTAAATAGGATGCATGTAGGGTTGAGATAACTTTTTCACCTCACTATGTCGGAAAGGCTCACTTTGACCCTCGATTTTTGAAGAAGTGTTTTAATTGAATTTCATACGCCAATATACAATACATCATAGGAGGTAGCTAACTTTTTCTTTGAATTTCAAATATTGGTTGGATTCCGAAAGGAGATCCAACATGACAGTTTTTTCGCTAGTCACACGGCAGCAAAGTTATTTATTTCGCGTCTTGTGCATCGGTTGTAAAATTGCAAAAGTTCTCGAGTGGCGTCCGCGAACCGGGAGACGACCTGTCGGTAGGCCTCCAACAAGATGTCGTGAAGGTCACGGGAAACCGGTGGAAACAAGAAGCATAGGACCGGTCTGAGTGCCTTGGGGGGGGGGGGGGGGGCTCTGTGCAGCAGTGGACGTCTTTCGGCTGAAATGATGATGAGAATACCTAATCGTAGTACGGTATAGCACGACACAACTTTGAAGGCGCGCGGTGAAGCACTTAAGCCGTTGACGCAGAGTCTATTTTTGCTTAATCCACGCGCCTTCTAAGTTGCGTAAACATGTACGCCGAGGCCTATTGAAATTTCTTGAAAGGCGTCCGCGTAGGAAGGCGTAGGAAGATGAGCTGTCGGGAGGCCTTCAGCGACATGGGCCTATATTCGAAGTCTTTAAATAGGGATCTCGCTCTTCCCTATAGGATCGCTCACGCGTCGCGTGAACTTTAAGCAGCTAGATTTAAAGTTCAACTTGACGCGTGCACGATCTATAAGCAAAAGCGAGATCCCTATTTAAGACTTCGCATAGAGCCCCTGGTGAAACTCGCGGAAATCCGGTGGATGCGAGTGGCACAGGACCGGTATGACCTGCGAGCCACGACAGGACAGACTTTGAGGTCATCATCATCATCATCAACAGTAAGACAATATTAAAAATTTGTTATAAAAGAGTCAGTCAGAGTTGGCCAGGCAGGATATATAAGTAGATCTACGTGGTTTTATCCCGGAAAAAAGCATGGTTCCCAAATCTATAACCGAATTTCATTTGGGCGAAGTCGCGGGCAAAGAATTAAAGAATTATTTATTGAGTAACTTAGAGTACATATTGGTTTACAGTGGTGGGAACCTCTTTTTAGGTATGTAAATACCTGTGTTAAGAGGTACCGCTCTTCCGGTGGTATTGGTAGGTAGATATAGTACTAAGTTTAAAAAAAAAGCAAAAGCAAGCAAAAGCTAGTACTTGTCAAAATAATTATTGATTTAGTGAGCTCGCGCCAACCCTGCCCCGGCTAGACCAGGTGGCGGGCATCAAGGCATTGAGTTTAAACGCTGCTCTGGTTTAAGCGCCATCGAGTATTTGTGACTTGCGCTCTACCCGCTGTTTTCTCAACAAACAATAAATGTTATTCTTTATCCCACTTACAAGAAAAACAAATTACTCAATTTCATTTCTCTGATAAAATAGATTCTGCAAAGCTGTTTTACGAGTCTATCAGTCATTTTATTTTTATACCCTAACAAAGTAGCTTTTGAACGCGACTTCGTATGCGCTTTTATATGGATTGGTGGTGTAGTTAAGGCATTCACTGCCACTTCTGTTTTACGAACTTTCGTCAGGTGCCACATCTGTCATTAAGGGAACATTGTAACGCACATGTGCGTTCAAGGCACTGCGGGAAAGTCAGCAAAACGCACATGCGTCGGTGGCAGTGAATGCCTTAAAGATAGTAGTAAAGCCTTAGTAGGCTTAGGCTGGGTACGTGGGAATCACAGTGATGGTCACTGCGAGTGAATCCGCCGCTAGAGGCGCTTAGTTGTGCAATGCGAGGTCCAATGTTGCCAATATTGAAGGGTTATGAATGAATTGTGGCGTGCTTAATTGGCAACATTGCACCTCGGAGGACCTCAAGAGCCTAGCGGCGAATCCACTCGCGGTGACCCTCAATATGTACAAAATGTTTGCCTACAAAGATTTCTTATGGAAGTTTAACTTGTATGTTCGAGGCTCATAAAATTAACAAAAATGTATTAAAGGCACTGAAAGTAGAATAATGAAAATAAATAGTGACTGAAACAGACTGATAATTATGTCAAAGTGACATTGACACTTGACAGTGCGTAACTATTTACGATTTTGTACTATAGAAAAAAATTGATTGTTTTCTTCAGCATTACAAAGAGATCGGCGACATTAAATAGTGTAAACATAGCTAAAGAAATACATAAATCGAATCTATAAACCCTATATATCTTCCCTGACGATGTTCTACGGTTCCGCAGCCATGTGTGAATAATTATTATATTTCTACCGTTAGGAATTTAGGATGCTGCCAGGCATAGGAGTCTTTGGAACGGGCTCTGTAGCCAAAGTTCTAGTGCCATTTTTAAGAGAGAAAGGTTTCGTTGTAGAGGCAATATGGGGAGTGACGTTGCAGGAGGCCGAAACTGTCGCTAAGGAGCTGAAAATACCATTCTTCACTAACAAAATCGACGACGTGTTACTAAAAAAGAATGTAAACCTTGTATTTATCGTCTGTGCTCCCAATCTACACGCCCAAATATCCGTGAAGGCCTTGGGCATAGGCAAGCATGTTGTTTGTGATAAACCTGCCGGGCTTTGTCAAGCCGAGGCTCTCAAAATGGTGCGGGCTGCCCAATACTACCCCACACTAATATCAATAATCAACCATTCGTTGCGATTCTTGCCTGCCTTCAGCCACATGAGAAAATGTATACAGGAAGGATACCTTGGTGATCCAGAGGAACTGACACTTATGGATGTGCGAGTTCAAATGGGTTCATTGCTTGGGGACACTTATAATTGGCTATGTGATGATACAATGGGAGGAGGTACGCTCACATTAGTCGGTAGTCATGTGATAGACTTAGTGACATTTTTAACTGGTCAAAGAGTCGTCAAAGTCCACGGAGTATTAAGAACGTTTGTGGAAGAAACTTCAAAAGTTAATGGCATAAGGAAAATAACAGCTCCAGATTTCTGCACATTCCAATTACAAATGGATAAAGGGTTGTTGGTGACAGCGACTCTGAACAACCATCTGCCAGGCCCATGCTTCAACCAGGAGATATATATGTGCAGTAAAAAAGGTTACTTGGTTGTGAGAGGTGGCGATCTCCATGGAAGACTTCATAAATCGAATTCATTGAAAAGTGTTGAAGAGGAAAGTAAAAGGGGTCACGAAAAAGAGGAGGTCATCTATGTGGATGTGGAAGATTTGAGTTGTGCTTCGAGTGTTGTTCCCAAACCGTACATCAAGGGGCTATGTAAAATGATAAGTGCCTTGAAGGAAGCATTTCTGCCTGTTAAAGAACAGATGGATTGGGTCAAAGAGCCTGTGCGAGCAGCCGCTACTTTTGAGGATGGACAGCGGGTGCAAGCTACAATGGAGGCCCTGCGTCAGTCCTGCGAGGACGGCTGTTGGATCACTGTGCAGTTGTTGACAGAGCCCCCGGACCCCAACCCTGCCCTATCAGCTGCAGTGCGGCGCACAGCAATATCCCTGCAATAATTCAGCATTTTAATCATCTTTTGATATGCCATTATCATGTACCTTTATTACATTATAAGCATATTTTAGTTTTGCATTATTGTCAAATATAGTTTTAGCAGTATTATTTTATTTAGTTGAATGCCTTGTTTCTGCCTTTGAATTGTATTTTTTTTTCAATTATTGTTGCCTAAGTGAATGTGTGTTTATATAACTGTAACACAAGATAACATTTTCAATGTACAGTCAAGTTCATTAATATGTGTGTACCTTTGGACCTTATCACAGTAAAATATACAATTATTGGTGAACTTGACTGTATATTTGACTTAACCATGTGTTGTTAAAATTTCTATACAGTTTTACACCTGTTTATAAAAAATCTTGTTCTTTACTTGATCTTTATTTACTGAGTATTTAATGTATAAGCTACTGAATGCCTGTACTGTAACATTACTAGTGTTACTCAGTAGGTGTTCATACTGCAGATTTATATTGATTGCTGTGATGGATGAAATTACAATATACATTGCTATTCCTGAAAACTTTCAGTTGAACTTTGATATATTATACTACAACACAACTTAGAAGGTGTACGGCTTAAGCAATACTTGACTCTATGCAATGACTTAGTGCTGCACTGCTTGCCTTCCAAGTTGCATTGTGCTGTTCCTACCTATATTTTTTTTTGCATTTGACTGTACACACACTGTTACATTATTTACTTTGTGTACACAAACTCATGTAAAATATACATTTCCATGCAATAATTAAACTTGAGCCTGAAGAGATAAGATTACAGACAGGTACATAGTGCAATATTCCAAAGTTCCAAACACATTGGACTTGGAAATTCTTTGGATCACTAAAAGATTAGGAATTTGATGCATCCTTGAATCACTTTGTAGAGGTGTGCAGGTATCCTGACAATGTGTTCCTTCTTCAAAAAGCTGCGACGAATTCAAATCGAATTTTGCACATAAGTAAACCTCAAGAGGTGAATTGTAACCCCCGGCCCTCTGCATGAAAGGCTAGTAGGCTACCACGGCTCTTATACCCTAGACAATCCATCCATTTTTGTTAAAAACCACTGGACTGAATGCATTAATTTATTTGAGTAAACAGTAATCTAAAAACACTTATGAACTGATTTCAGGTTATTTTGTTAGGTACTAATACCAAATCAAACCAGTTATTATAACTCATTGGTGGTTTCATTTGGTCTTGTAGCATTATTTTGCAATAATTGCCCAAGAAGCTGAATAACTGGTCAATATACTCGAGCTAAATTCATTGCCTTTACAAGTTGGGATACCTAACCTAACCAATATCCTGCAGACTTGACACTACAGTGACACTACTGGGTAGCGAGAGAAGACATTAGGGGGTATAAATAAAAGATGAGAAATTTTATAACAGTATTATAATAAGAAATGCAACGGAGACGTTTTGCCCATGTTTCATCAGCCAACCAACATATTACACAATCACATCAGGTTCATTCACTACAAGTTTCTAAAATATATGACTAACCAAATTCGAACCACGCAAAATATAAAGCTATCACTAGTTCAGTTATCGATCTTCGCCAGGATGTCGGACTCTCGGAAGAGGTGGTATTCCTTCTCTTCGCTGTCCAGAGACACTTTGGTGCCGCCGTATTCAGGGAGGAGTACGCTGTCACCAACTTTCACCATTAGGGGGATAAATTCACCATTCTCCTTCCTGGCGCCAGGTCCCACGGCAATCACTTCCCCACGGAGCACCTTGGACTGAGCCTTTTCAGGAATCACGATCCCGCCAGACGTCTTCGTAACAGCTTCAGCGCGTTTGATGAGAACGCGGTCCAACAAGGGAATTAAACGCTTAGCTGCTGCGGCCATTTCTGCGATTTCTGTCAGAAAATTAAACAAATGAAACGCCGAGTGACTTTTTGGTTATCTCAAATCTAGAATTTTCGGATTGGATTGGGTGGGGGAACCGGCGAACGAACTTTGACGGCCGGAAGGAAATCTAGTTTCAACCATGTGTTTTCAGGGTTGCCATAAAACTATTTTTTAATGAAATTTCAGGTAATGAAATCGAATAATCACCAATAAAAATGAAAAAAATCAAAGTACATATCAACTTTTCACTTTTTTGTAAAATATTAAAAATAATACTTTAGGTACTACTGCCATCTGTCATAGAGTAGTAGTACTAAGAAGCATTTATTTTAGTTGAGCTATTCGACAACAGAGGACAGCTTAGGCTCGACATCCGTTTTGTTTGGTTTACAGGCCGGTAGATGGCGTAACCTGTAGTATGAGTATAATTAAATTAGGTGAAATACACAGCTATACATTTACACGCTACAAGTATACATTTAATACGATAACACTTACAAACAATTTAAAAATATAAATAAGTATTTTGTGCAATAGGTATTATTTTTTGTATTAGACTTATGCATATTATAATAGAGGTATTTGTATGTATTCTTATGTAAGTTTATAAATAAACGAATCATGTAAGAAAATGTGTTTAATGATATATATTTCCATTATATCTTATTGTTTTGTTTATCATAAGAGCACCAACACATTCTCTGTTTTACCCTATGGTTGACTGGTAGAGAATGCCATTGGGCATTAAGTTCGCCATTTGTACATATAGGTTTTCTTGTGCAAAAGTTAAAATAAATAAGTACATAACAGTCAAATTTACATTGATACGTAAAATTGAAAAAATGACGCATCTGTTTTGTATTGTAGTATCGTGAGGAAACCTGCGTGCATATCCATGAATGATTCAAAGATTTGCAATAGCACGTGTGGATTATAAATTATCGGTGCCTCTAAGCTCTCTTTCACCGAACAGATCCGTAGATTTCAACTCTGCATCAGGCATCAAGCAGAGTCGGCGTCCGTAACCGCGCTGCGAGGCTGCGACCGCGGATGGAATGTGCGCCGGCGCCGGCCAGTCTCGGGCACACCTGCACGCTGGCCACGCACACACACTCGCTAACACACGCACACACTCACGCACACCCTGTCCATACACTCTCACACTCTCATAACGTCTGTATAATCATGCGCACGCACACACGCCCGTCGCATCGCGATTTATGACCGCCTCTGCGTTTAATGCGGCTACATGAAAGAACGTCTATTGTTTACAGCAAAGTGACTGGCCAGTTATTGTCTTTGGGTTACGCTTTCTGAATATGTAATCTAGTTTTGGTATATCAGATCCTTATGAAGGCAGATAATTAGTTAAAAGCCTGCCCTAAAATGTTTATACCTATGTCATTTCAGATTTTCAGCCTTCCATTGCTTAACACAGGCATCACACATCAGGCAGGCAGGCCTCCCTTCAACAAGATGGAGCGACCACGGAGCGAATCTCTTGTCTTGACGCATCTGGCCCAGGATCTGAAACCACCACAACAGTGTTTTTACGTCCCACTGCTGGGCATAATCCTCCTCTCATCACTACAGGGTTTGGGCTCAGGCAGGGCATGCAAAACTGAAAATATGGATTCAAACTTTTTATACTAGGAATACGAAATAAGATACCAGAAAAAAGCAATGCCTGTGCTCACAATGCACATTGCACAATGTTTTTGCCTCATTGATAAGTTCTGTATGAAATAATTGGCTAAGGGGAAGATTAGGTCGACAAAGATTCAATGGGCCCGTAAAAAGAGTTTGAGAAAAATGCAAAAAGACCAAAACGGTTCGGTTCACACGCCGCCGCGGATTTAGCAAACAGCTCACGTGTTCGGCGTAGGGTGACCACGCTCCCTCGGGAACATGGGACATAGGTACCTAATGAAAAAAAATTTAGGAAAAGTTGTCAGGGTTTTATTAATGTAATAGAGTACCTGGGCGACCGAGCTTTGCTCGGACGAAAACAGCTAAAAATGAGTTTTCCCAGGTATGAGACCTAGCTAAATCAATTTGTAGTCCCGAAAACTCCTATGTTCCAATCCAATTTTTGTCCAAATATTAGGTCCTTACATATGAAATTGGCGTTTCATATGGCAGAAATGAAAACGATTTTTTTTTATGAAACTATTTTTTTATTTAGTCAAAGTATGTACCATGGCTATCTATGCACTTTTGCCATCTCGAAGGTAGTTCATTGATTCCTTTACTAAAAAAAGTGTGTGAGCGAGAATCAATAAAATCTTTGAAGGCCGTTTGGACAGCCTCGTGAGAATTGAATTTTTTTCCTTGCATGAAGTTGTCCAAATTCCGAAAAAAATGGTAATCAGTTGGAGCAAGGTCCGGGGAGTATGGTGGGTGTCGAAGACATTCCAGTCGCAGCTCCCGTAGTTTTGCGGCCGTCAAACGTGCCGTATGTGGTCGAGCGTTGTCCTGAAGCAGCAGTGGGCTAGATCGATTGACCAGTCTGGGTTGTTTAATGGCTAGCTTTTCCATCATCGTTTGCAATTGTTGACAATACACATCAGCCGTGATTGTTTGCCCAGATCTTAAGAAACTGTAATGGATGACACCGGCACTAGTCCACCAGACACTTACCAGTACCTTTTTCTGAGTCAACTTTCGTTTCGGGCAGAATTTGGCTGGTTCACCTGGGTTCAACCATTGTGAAGAACGTTTCCGGTTGTCGTACAAGATCCATTTTTCATCACAAGTAACGATACGATTCAAAATGCCTTCATTATTGTGCCGGTTGAGAAGTGAAACGCAACACTCGACGCGTGTTTCTTTGTTTGCGTCGCTCAATTCATGCGGTACCCATTTTTCAAGTTTTTTCACTTTTCCAATTTGTTTCAAGTGAATCAAAATGGTTTTATCACTCACACCGAAGCCTGCCGCTAACTCTGACGTGGTTTGCGATGGATCTGCTTCCACAATTGCTTTTAATTCTTCGTTATCAACTTGTGTCTCCGGCCGTCCACGAGGCTTGTTCTGTAGGTCAAAATTTCCAGAACGGAAACGTTGGAACCAATAACGTACCGTATTTTCTTTTGCAGTAGCTTCCCCATACGCATTGTTAATCCTACGAGCCGTTTCTGCAGCACTAGTGCCGAGGTGAAACTCATATTCGTAAATATAGCGATATTTTAAGTTCTCCATATTGTGAACAGAACGATGTGAAAGAAAAACAAATGACGCGATAACAAATAAATTTCGTAATTCGAACACAGAAATACATGGTCTTAAATTTGAAATAAATTTGAATTTGGAATTCCTAGCCGAACGCCACATATTTTGAATCAAAGTTGCCAGTTGAAAAAAGGGCGGGAAACTCGTACGAGGCGGTCGTGATTTTTTTTCCCTTTTGCTTGATTTATTAAAATTGGAAAGATTTGGGTGTAGTTTGTACATAATACTTGTAAATATTCTTAGTTTAGTTTGTATATTCTATTTATTTATCTTTTAGTTAGCTGTAAATATCGGTAAGTGGTAGTTTTTAAGTTCATATCATTTTCACTATGGGCGATCCGCCCGACGACCCCGGAGGGACGGATCCACCACCTTCGCGCCCTATTTCGGGCATTGATGTACTTGTTAGCGCGCTAGAGTCCTCAATGGACACAGACGGTTCTCAGTATTCTGAGAAATCGGACATAAATTTAAAAAGAAAACGACCATACACGGTATGCAGTTCATGCAACAAACGAAAAAGGAAAAATGGCAATAAAGAGCGTAAACCTAATGATTGTAACTGTGCTTTCAAAAATCCTAAGATTAATGAAGAGAAATTAAATGCTCCGGCCCTTCCGGCCCCAATACAACCCTCATCGACCCAATCTACACAAAATAATACTACTGAAAATCCCGAGGCGGCTCGTGTGCCTGTTGGTCGTGCTACGTACCAACAGTCAGATGCGGCGCCCTTCGTAGTGCATGTACAAAGAGAAACTGTTTCGAGTAATGACTCCACAACCCTTCACCCGGTCACTTTTGGTCGCTTTATGAAGCGAAACAATATTAGAGGTATTGAAAATGGTAGCTTGAAACGTATTGGCCGAAATCGCATTAGTATGGCATTTACTAATTTCACAGACGCAAATTCTTTTTTGGCAAATGGCAATTTAACGAAAGAAAAATATAGGGCATTTATACCAACTTTTAGCGTAACTCGAATGGGAGTAATAAAGGGTGTTCCCTCTGATTGGTCGGAAGAAGAGGTGACGGCCAATATTAATCTTCCAATTGGATGCGGACCTATTCTAAAAATCAGACGGCTTAGAAGGAAAGTTACAGTTGGAAATTCCAGTCAATTTGAAAACACAGGTACTATTGTGGTTACTTTTGACGGGCAGGTTTTGCCAACTCGTGTTTACATGTGTTATACAGCACTTCCTGTAGAACTCTACATTTACCCCACCATACAGTGCCATAATTGCTGTCGGTATGGCCATGTGAAAGGACAATGCCGCTCATCTCCGAGATGTTTTAAGTGCGGACAGGGGCACTCTGGTGCCAGCTGTCATGTTGATGAGGATGAGTATTGGTGCATACTTTGTAAAGGTCAACACCAAGCCACGAATAGGAAATGTTTAGAATACATAAGGCAGAGAGCAATAAAAGACTCAATGAGTAAAAGCTGTATCTCATACATGGAAGCAACAAAATTACACCCACCGGTTTCTAGAGTGTCATATGCTGATGCTCTTCTTTC
The DNA here is from genome assembly GCA_963971205.1 of Aethes cnicana. NCBI lineage: Eukaryota > Metazoa > Arthropoda > Insecta > Lepidoptera > Tortricidae > Aethes > Aethes cnicana. The sequence goes on from OZ020285.1 coordinate 8,356,107, forward strand.
ATCTCCATCTGCTTCCAGCAGTAATCATCACAGTCATCACCATGATAAGCCTGCCCCATCAATGATTAATCAATCATACAAAAAAACGGTCTTTTTAAAACCTAGGTCTCCACCTAGGCTGTCAAAGGGGTATGATCGTGAAGCTTATGCTAATATCGTGAGGAACCCTACTTTAGAAAAGTCTAAACCTATATATAACAATTCAGAAAATGACATGAAAATCGGCGACATCATCAAAGCTTTAATAGAATTGTTATCACAATCTAACACTATTTCACCGTCCAACGTTGCAGCAGTTATCAATGCACTGTGTCAAATATCCAACACGAATAATGGCTCACAAAGCCAAACTAATACAATGGAACTGCCTCAGTGCAGTCAATAAAAAACATGAAATTATCCATTTAATTAATAAATACAATCCTTTTATAGTCTGTCTCCAAGAGACATGGCTAAAACAGGATTCCATTTTTAAAATTCCAGGATACTTCCTATTTAGGGAAGATAGGATGGATGGGTATGGTGGAGTTGCCATACTTGTTCAAAATACTTATAACCCAACTCCAATTCCCCTTCCTAACCATAGCACTGACATTTCTGTCACTGCAGTTATGGTTAATAATATATGTTATGTATCTATGTATTATGCTCGGCCTAGTATTACTATATTCAATGAAATATCTCAAATTTTAAATTCACTCCCCAAACCATTTATTTGTTTAGGCGATTTCAATGCACACCATCAGCTCTGGGGTTGCATGTCCACTACCTACTATGGGGAACAATTAAACGATTTAATTAATGATCATAACTTATGTATATTGAATACTGGCTTAGCTACACGCTTAGCAAGGGTTCCAAGTGCTCCAGATTTATCTTTATGTACTCCTGATCTTGCTTCTTTACTTTCCTGGAATCCTTTAGAATCCACATATGGAAGTGATCATTTTCCTTTGTTGATTACATTTCCGTTTAAGAAACCAGCCAGACAGGTGAGGCAACCACGCCTGAAACATAAATTGGTGATAGATAACTGGGATTTATACAAAAGTAAAGTAGATGAAAAGGTTGCAGATTTGCCTGCCATAACAACAGAAAACATTCAAAGCTCTTCCATATTATTAGCTAAAATATTAATAGAAGCAGCAGATGAGTCTTTCCCAATGAAAAGTAGTGGCCCTAATGTGATCCCTTCGCCACCTTGGTGGGATGAAGAGTGCACCACAGCAGTTAGACAGAGAAAACAGGCAGAGAAGGAATATTGTTCTGACATGTCTGATGTAAATTTTGATAATTATTTAAGTATAGCCAATAGTACTAAAGAATTTCTCCGAAAAAAGAAATTTGAAGGCTGGCGTAAATTTTGTTTATCGCTATGTCCGGATGTCAGACCTTCTTTAGTCTGGGAAAATATTAGAAAATTTCGCTCAGCCTTTAATACCTCTCAACAGTATACAATTGATCCATGCCTTGCTGAACAAATTATGGACCGTTTGGCTCCTCCTTCCGCTCCTGAGCAGTTTGTGGTAAATTTTGTTATGGAGCCAGGATTGACATTGATGGAGAACTCAGATCTTGATATTCCATTCACAATTGAAGAGTTAAAAGGTGTCCTTTCATATGTCAAAGATTCCGCACCAGGAGAAGATGGAATTCCATATTCCTTTTTATCCAATCTTGAAGATACGAGTCTGTACTATTTTCTCTCTCTAATCAATAATGTAGTGCTCACGGGGGTTGTTCCACGACAATGGAGGACTTTAGATCTAATTTTATTATTGAAACCATCAAGGTCGATTACTGAACCGTCTTCTTATAGACCAATAGCCTTATCGTCTGTATTGGCCAAAATTACCGAGCATCTTGTTAAAAATCGATTGGAATGGTTCCTAGAGCACAATGGGTTACTTTCAAATAGTCAATTCGGTTTTAGGAAAGGTAAAGGTACTATTGACAGTCTGAGTATTTTTACCACAGATATAAGAATTGCTTTTTCACGAAATGAATCTGTAGTAGCCGCTTTCTTAGACATTAATGCTGCTTATGACAATGTAAATATATCTCTTCTCAAAAATAAACTGATTCGACTTAATATTCCACATTTCCTTTTAAATTTTATTGTAAATAGTTTATCCGAACGTTTTTTAAAATATTGTGTAGACAAAAGTAACTCCTTTTATTTATATAGGACAGTTTGGAAAGGCTTACCCCAGGGATCGGTTTTGAGCCCTCTTTTATATAATATTTATACTTTCGATTTGGAATCTTCAGTGAATAGACACTCGAGCATACTACAATATGCCGATGACTTGCTTTTATACGCCTCAGGCAAGGTCGTAGAGGATGTCACCCATGCTTTATCTTCTGCACTGGGTGCTCTTAATAACTGGTTAAATGTTAACGGTTTAGATCTGTCTCCATCTAAAAGTACTGTAGTTGTATTTTCTAGAAAACGAATTACACCTACTGTAAGCATTATTTACAACAATACACCTTTACCAGTTAAAAACGAAGCTAAGTTTCTTGGCGTTATTTTAGACTCCAAACTTACCGGTGTTCCGCATCTTGAGTATGTTGTGCAGAGATGCGAACGTAATCTTAACATATTAAGATGTATTTCAGGGGTGTGGTGGGGTGCCCACCCGTTTACTATGAAACTGCTGTATAACGCTTTAATCAGAAGTGTTATGGATTACGGAGTATTCTTATTACACCCTGAAAATAAAAATGCAGCCCAAAATCTAGAGCGTGTTCAGTCTAAAGCTTTACGACTCATTACGGGAGCTATGAAGTCTAGTCCTATAAATTGCCTACAAGTGGAGTGCTGTGACCCGCCTCGTAATTTAAGACATCAATACCTTAGTGATAGATTTTTCTATAGGAGTTTTCAGGTTAAATCACATCCTCTTATTTCGAAAATAAATCAACTCACTGCTGAAGTCGACTCCTCTGCATATTGGAGAAATAAAGATCCACCATGTCTAGTAAAAAGTTTTAGAAATTTCCAAAATCTTAATGCTCCTACTTATCAATCATCTGTTTTGCCATTGTACCAGCATACTTATGATTCCTTAACATTCTCAACGGAAATCGTGTTTGACTTGGGAATTTCCAAAAGTGACTACCACGAAAATGTCAAGTTCAAGTCTCTGATTGGTAACAAATGGCCTGATTGGCATTACATCTATACAGACGCTTCTAAAAAGTCCGACTCAAGCTGTGTAGGAGTTGGCGTGTACCACCAGCAACACAAAATAATACAAAAAAGTAGGTTGCCGCCAGAATCCTCTGTGTACACCGGTGAATGTTTCGGTATTTTTAAAGCCATTGAGTACATCCTACTGGCAAAATTATCCAAAGCAGTCATTTTTGCAGATTCACTTAGTTCTTTACAGTGTATAGACAGATTCCCGTTCAAAAGTCATAAACAAGCTCCAATCATTTTCCATATTAGAGACCTGTTATTTAAGTGTGCAGTGAAGGGTTGTAGAGTCGTTTTGGTATGGATTCCTAGCCATGTAGGAATCACAGGTAATGATAAAGCCGACCAACTGGCAAATGAAGCTGTGTCAGATGGTGATGAATCTCCATATTATAATTACTGGTATGACTTATTAAATCTGTCAAAAACGTTTTTAAAGGAATCGTGGAATCATCTCTGGAGTGGTAGCTCTAAAGGTCGAAGTTATCGCAGGGTACAAGAGATGATTCCTTGCAAACCGTGGTTTAATAAGTTTCCCTTTTCTAAAAAATCCACCTCTATTTTGTGTAGATTGCGGCTGGGCCATGTCTGTGCTCCCGCACACTTACATACATTGGGAATCATCACCGACCCTTCCTGCTCATGTGGCGGATTCGGTGATGTTAATCATATCTTTTTCGCGTGCCCGCTTCATGATCGAACAGAATTTTTGGATCAATTATCATCCTTCTCCATTCCTTTTCCGACTTCCATCACCTGCTTATTATATTATAATAACTATGATGTATATAAAATTATAACTGTATTTATCGAAAAAAATAATATATCATTATAATAATATGTAAGTATATTTCTTAAAATCGGTATGTAAATGTAGAAATATTCCTATTTCCCACTCCTTTCCAGTTTCTTCCAAATTCCCTCTAATTTGTATTTCTTTAAATCTCAAGTTTCCCTAACTTTGTAAATGGCTAAATTCTAATAAAGCCAAAAAAAAAAAAAAAAAAAAAAAAAAAAAAAAAAAAAAAAAAAGTTGCCAGTTCGCCAAACGCCAATTTCATATGTAAGGACCTAATAGATAGAGCCGTTTCTGAGATCGTTTGTATAATTTTAATAAAATAACGAAAGAAATAAAGAAAGAAATAAGTATACAAGAACAAGATTAGTTCCTTTAAATTACAAGATGAAAGGTAGCTTAGTAAATATGTTTTCTTTCTTGACTAGGGTATAAGGTCGCAGCTTGGTAAACCACAAAGAAGTCTGCTATTTTTTCGGTTACTAAAAGTGAATGAAACACTAATCATATTCTGCCTACTATAAGATAAAAAATCCCTACCTACATTACTCATCACTTTCTGAAAAGGGTTAAACTAAAAATCATTATTAATTTCACACAAAGAGAAAGCTACGTTTGATGTATGGCGAAGGAGCTAATTTTGTTCAAAACTGTGCAGATAATGTTATTTTTCACTCGTAACATGGTTACATTACAGTAAAAAGTTGCGATAATAGCCGTACGCGGATGTTCAAAGCGGACAAAATAACACAACAAACACTGGCAGGCTCTATAGCCTTATGTACACCGGGCAAAATTGTCTTGCGGCGACCGGGGTCTTATGGCGTGGGTGGTAAGGTCGAGAGCGGCGTGCGCGGGCGCAGGCGCGCGGCGGTGGGAGATCACGGTGTTCTCACGCAGACGCACAGGTGCGCATCCGGCTGTGCGCAGGATTCGAATCAGTTTAGTGTGAAGCGTTCTAATTACGGACCAAACAGCCTTCACGTAGATAACTTAACTTCGTCTGGTTGTAGCCTTCCAACTAATAGGAATCTCAACATTATAAGCATATTTTAATTTATTTTTTATCTTCGATTCGGTACCGAACAGCAGAACTGCATTACGACGTTCTATTAAGGCCCTTCCCTGACCCAGCATCGTCAAATTGCTCATTTAAGATCATACTTTTCTAAGAAATGTTAAAAGTTAAAAATATGAAAAAAACATATGTTATATTTGATTATATCATCCTTCCATTGACAGCTTTCGATACACGTTTCACGAAACTTTGCTCGATACAATTTAATTCCAAAGTAACCTCTAACTCGGACCGCTAATCCAACTTTACTCCAGTTTATTATATCAAACAGTGTAAAACTAATTATAACACAAAAAATATCCATATTATATGCATACATCGACAGCTTTATAAATGCCATTTTTTTAGACGGTATTTTTATATAAATTAAAACGTGTTAAAAAGTAACTAAATCGGGCGTTCTGTGCGTAGCGCTTTCTCTTTCAATCGTCCCACGAGTGACAGTGACGGCTGAGCTGGGTCTATAAACCGCCTTAATGAGAGATGCGATCTTTAATATTTTTCATTACCTTAAAAAAAATCTGTAAGGTACCAAATTACCTTTGAGATCCGTTAATTTATCAAAGATGTGCTTTATTTAGTTTCAGATGGAAATTCCAAGACCACCGATCGATTGCAGCCGCGCGTGGGCGACATGAGTTCACCAATTCTTGAAAACCAATTATTATTAGAAACTCTTATTCCTTCATAGAGCCTACTCCCTCCACCCTGATAGTCGTCTCGCAGTTATGGCCTAATCTTTACTAAAGCCTAAGTTAGTTTGTGCCTAAGTTAGTATCACGCACGGGGGCGAACGGGGTCGCGGAAACCGACGTTTCACGTTAAAAACAATTGCCGTGTGCACCGATACAGCGCCACCCATTTTTAGTTCTTACTTATCCAATTTATCTACCTACTTAAATCTTAGGTTTAAAAACAATGTAAACCATCGATTGTACACTCGTTACTACTACTATTTCAGCCTATTTGCGTCCCACTGCTGGGCACAGGCCTCCTCTCATCACGAGAGGGTTTGGGCTATAGTCCCCACGCGGGCCCAGTGCGGATTGGGGAGTTCAAACACATCTTTGAATTACTTCGCAGATGCCTGCAGGTTTCCTTGTTTTCCTTCACCGAAAAGCTCAATGGTAAATTCATTCGTATACGTAACAATAAATATATTTCAATGTATTCTATTTGAATATGTGAATTTACCACTGAGCTTTTTGCTGAAGGAAAACATCGTGAGGAAACCGACACGCATCTGCGAAGTATTTCAAGGATGTGTGTGAAGCCCCCAATCCGAACTGGGCCCGCGTGGGGACTATAGGCCTATACCGCAAAGCGCAAACCTTTTCAGCAGGCCTGTGTCCAGGAGTGGGCCATAAATAGGACGTGGGTATTTGATTTTCGCGCCATCTAGTTGACGCTCCCTGAATTAGCAAATTATTACGCGAACAACTTCCAAAGTTTGATGCAGACAGCGCTACTCGACACGACACCTTTCTCTTTCATCTCGCTAACTTACAGTGTACAACGTATTTGTAGCTCCCGTACTCTTTATTTGTTATCTGAGGCACAATGACGGATCCAATAGTGGAAATCAGCGATGGCAAGCTAAAGGGATACGAGTCGACGACCTTAAACAACAAACGATATTACGGATTTAAAGGGATCCCGTACGCCAAGCCGCCGGTCGGCCAGTTGAGGTTTACGGTGAGTCTATGTTATCTTTGTTATTATTAGTTACTTATGAACACGCGTACAGCTTTACACAATTTAAGCCGCGCGTCTTCTAAGTTGTGTCGTGCTGTATGGGGTAGGTACTTACGTAAATGAGTACGTAAAGATGTATAGTAAACCACAAAACAGCGATTTTTAGAAATCTTTTCTGTCTGTCTGTCTGTCTGTCTGTCTGTTTGTTAGAGTTAATCTTTTTTGAATGCAGTTTTCAAGGGTAGATAGAGCATAATTTGGAGCAACATATAAGCTATGTTTGATTAAAATCGGATGTCGGAAAGAAAAGTTATCGGCAATTTTATATTCCACGCAGACGAAGTCGCGGGGCACAACTTTTGCATTATTTATTTACTTGACCAATTAACGTGTCATTTTGATTTTCGTGATGTTTTTGTTGTATATTGTTATTTTTATAATAATGTTATCAACATGTTCACGAAATAGTAAATAAATTATTTCTATTTATATTGCAGGTTCCTGTGCCACCGGAGCCATGGGCCGGAGTGCGGGACGCCGCGCGGGACTGCAACACCTGCATCCAGCTCGACAGGGCGACTCAAACCTTCGTCGGCGACGAGGACTGCCTCTACTTGAACGTTTACACCCCAGCATTAAAAGACCAGGTTGCTAGCCCCGGTCTCCCCGTCATGGTGTTCGTTCACGGAGGAGGATTCGTGTTTGGTAACGGCACAGACCCCGCAACGCACGGCCCTGACTTCCTCGTAGAGAAAGACGTAATCCTGGTCAGCTTCAACTATCGCCTTGGAATCCTAGGTTTCCTCTCCCTTGACCACAAGGACGCCCCTGGAAATATGGGGCTTAGAGACCAAGTCCAAGTACTAAAATGGGTGCAGAAGAATATCAGCCAGTTCGGCGGAGACCCCGGTAACGTTACTGTTTTCGGTATAAGTGCCGGCGGAGCGTCTGTTGAGTACCTCCTGCTATCACCTATGGCGAAAGGTCTATTCCACAAGGCTCTAATGCAGTCCGGATCTTCTCTCCTTCACTGGGCATTTAATGAAAATATGAAGGAAATTATACAGAAAATACCGCATCTGAAGGATAAAACTAAAAACCCTCATGAGCAACTCCAAATATTGAAAGACTTGCCCAGTAAAGAGCTGATTGAAGCATCCATGGCCGCTCTGAGTTCCGATACTAACTGGAAAGGAGGTATCCACTATGGTTTTGTACCAGTAGTTGAGAGACCGGGTGACTGGGAGCCATTCCTGGACAAAAACCCATACGAGCTTTTATCGCGAGGCGAGTTCACTCGCGTGCCCATCATGAGCGGGTACTGTTCGCGCGAAGGGTTGATACTCCGAGCCTTTCCGACCTCACTAGACAAGCTAAAGCAGGATAAAACCTTCCTAAATCACTTGCCATTTCAAATCGACGATGATCGAAAAGCTGACCTGGAAAGAAAACTCAAAACGATATATCCAGAGTCAGAGAACCGCAGCGGAGAGGACGATGATTACGCGGTGGATTTCTTCTCTGATGTGGATTTTATTGGTGGCATATACGTTGCTGCTTCATTGATATCCAAAGAGCATCATCCTGTTTATTTGTATGAATTTTCATACAGTGGTGGCTTGAATTACTTGAAGGTGAAGTTGGGGATCAAGTCGCCAGGCGCCTGCCACGGTGACGACGGCGGCTACGTGCTGAGTTCGGCGGTGCTGCCTCCCGCCCTCGCCTCCGACACCGACAGACTGGTCCGCGACAGAATGGTCACCCTGTTCACCAATTTTGCGAAATACGGGTAGGTTAAGATAGATTTTACTTAAATACTGATTTGATTCAGTATCGTCGTGCATATAACACTTCCAACCGCCTTTCCACCACCATCATCATCATCATCATCATCATCATCATCATCATCATCATCATCATATCAGCCGATAGACGTCCACTGCTGAACATAGGCCTCCTCCAAGGCTCGCCACTCTGACCGGTCCTGTGCCGCTCGCATCCACCGACTTCCCGCGACCTTCACCAGGTCATCACTCCACCTTGTTGGAGGCCTACCGACAGCTCGTCTTCCGGTACGCGGACGCCATTCGAGAACTTTCTGGCCCCATCGGCCGTCAGTTCTACGAGCAATGTGCGCCGCCCACTGCCACTTAAGGCCTTTCCACCAACTTAGGCCTAATTGCAACAAGCCTCCTAAGCTATCACCTCGCCTCGGGTTAGCCTCTAACTCTGAAGTTGACACAACTTAACCCGAGTCAAGAGGCTAAGTACCTCGATGTTAACGGCTTGGTGCAAGATGAATATGTCTATATAGGACCCTAAATACGTGTTGCACTTTATCCATGGATGGCTGACGATAACTATCTCGGCCTCCGGCCATCAAGTAGCTCGTCTTCTCTCTGCCCCCCTTTAAGTAAAGAAAACCATACAGCGTTCAGGTTTGCATGTTTTCACTCAGTCCATAAAATAATTCAAAAGTATTGGCGGCCGACCAGTTGAAAAAAATCGATTGTAACTGGACAGTGTACGCTCATCCGCCTTTGTGCAAGAGACTCCTGCGAGGGAATCTAGCCCTTAAGATTTCACACCGCCGGTACAACAGTAAACTGCAGATAAAAAGAACCCCCTTCGCATACTGACTCCTTTTCTTTGTAGCTACTGATGGCACTGTACGAGTACTCACTCTGAACGTTTGTACACAGTTGGTAACATTGTTTTTATGTTTCCAGAGACCCTACTCCCAAGACGGACGAAAGCTTGATCCCGACTCGCTGGGAGCCCCTGGCGCCGGGCGGTCGTTGCCTGCTCGTCAGCGATCGCCTCTCGATGGTGCCTTTCCCCTACGCGGCGCGCGAGCAGCTTTTCCAACAGCTCTTTAGCGGCCTTTACGCACCTAAAAAATAACTTTTTTTTTTAACTAAAGTGTTACATTGCATCGACGTTTAATAGACAAACGATATGTATTTATTTATTTTTGTAACTACATATTTTAATCATCATATGTCAGCCGATAGACGTCCACTGCGGACATAGGGGTCGGCCTCTGTCCGCAGTGGACGTCTATCTCACGCAGTGGACGTCTGTGTCACGAGCATCCACCGGATTACCGCGACTGCCCGCGACGTACATACCTGCGCCAGATCGTCGGTTTTACTGTCAGAGATCTACCTACTGCTAGAGCTTGACTTCCCATTCTCACACATCCTCGATTCAAGGATGTGTGAAAAGTCCCCAATCCGCACTGGTCCGGTCTCTGAGTTTAATTATGTGTGTGAAATTAGATTTGAATTTACCACCGAGCTTTTAGGTGAAGCAAAACGTCGTGAGAAAGTTTCGCATCTGCGAAGTGATTCAAGGATGTGTCAAGTTCCCAATCCACACTGGGCCTGCATGAGGTCTATAACCCAAACCCTCTTGTGATGAGAGGAGGCCTTTGCCCAGTAGTGGGATGTAAATTAGCTGCTGTGGTATTTGCTCGTCGCAATCAAATTTCGGGATAACGATAAATAAACCCTCTTAACGATATACCCTACAGTGGGAGTGGTTGTAGTAATCTGTCCAGGAGAGCCACTTAGCTGTGCTATGGGTTTCTTAGTCGCCTTTCACGAAATGCCGTCTGGGCCTCATTGAAGTCCATAAATAAGGATATGGAATTTGTCATGTCCCTAAATAACGATTCATTATGTCCCTAATTAGCGAGATATTAAATCATCCTACAAATAGGGAGATAATGTATTAATTTAGGTTACGATTTAGAGACATGGGAAATCCCGTGTTCCTAATTTATACACTCTAATGCGAAAATGTTCTTTCTCCGTCCAAGAATACTAACATTACTTAGGTCCTATTCTGAACACAAGGCTTCTGGAGGTCATTCGATCACCACCACAACAGCCTAATTTAAGTCCCACTGCTGGGTACACGCCTCATCGCATCACGAGAGGGTTCGAGCTTAGTCCCCACGCGGGTCCATGTCGGATTGGGAAATGCACAGACATTCATCAACATTATATCAGACGAAGGTTAGACATAGGCCTCCCGCTAAGTTTGCCAGTAAGACCGGTCTCGTGCCACTCGATTCCACCGGATTTCTATAGGATATTTCGTGAGCCTTATCCTGCGTGGGTAAACCTCGGCGCACGCGCAGGCTCGGTCCGGAATGCGCTAATACCATTACGGGAGACGCACGACACGAGTGGGCGGCAGGCTCGTGCCTTCAGAATATGTAGAACCTACCATTTCCAAAAAAACTTTAGATATTGTTTCGGGTTTTGTAAAAATTGGTAATTAATACAATACTCATGACCCCCATGACCCCCCCCCCCCCTGGATCCGCGCTTGAGTCAAATTACAGTTTACAAACACGAGTTACACGACTAAAGTGTTAAATATGTATGTTTTATTATCGACCTTATCGTCCTTCCGCTTTAATTAGCAATTAGGTTAAAGCAGTTAGTTTTATCAGTTCTGTAGTTACGATGCTAAATTGCTAATGTCGTGCAGTATGACTAGTATGAGACACGCCGCGTCAACGTCATTCTTGTACCTAACATAAAGACGATTTGATCTTTCATGCCCGTACCGTAAGACTTATTTATTTATTTAGTAAGCACTATAATTACAGTTTACCTACCTACATTGGCTACATGGATTGTCAATATTGTCATGAACTTTGGTCTCTAGGTACTTTCTTGAAACTTTTTATTTTTATTTTGTCGCGGCTTACTCGTAAAACAGTCGAATTTCTGAATAAATTACGCGTTTTGTACGAGGCTGTTGTACACCTATGTATTACTAGCTTCTGCCCGCGACTTCGTCTGCGTGGAATATAAAATTGCCGATAACTTTTCATTCTGACATAGCTTATATGTTGCTCCAAATGATGCTCTATCTACCCTTGAAAACTGCATTCAAATCGATTCAGTACTTTCGGAGATTAACTCTAACAAACAGACAGATAGACAGACAGAAAAGATTTCTAAAGATCGCTGTTTTGTGGTCTACCATACGTCTTTAGACCCCCCGTTCCTTTTTTTGAACTTTTCTTTCTATGTACAGACACGCCGGATTCTACTCATTTATTATAGTAAGATTTGGTGATAGGTTTTTTTGAGATTTTTTATTCGGCCGGGTCTGCAGGCTCTCAAGGCTCGGAGGCTCTGGCGCCGGCCGGTCGCGGCGTGAAATACTCAGGTGCATCCGAACCTGCCCGCGGCCTACACAGCGTGCTCCAACGCGACATTTTGACTAACGGAATTTTGGAATGCTCTACAACGAGATGTGATACACCTTTATCGAACACCATTTATAAAATTCTGAAAAAGACAGAAATGACAGCTATCAGGTACACGGGATTATCGCTGAAAAATCTCGTTCAGCCAGCCTTTACCTTTAGGAAATTTGACATGGCAAAATTGGCGAAAAAAGCATCAATGCTGTAAATTATTTGAACGAACTCATGGTATAAAAAGTGTTAATTACGATAGAGTACTTTCGCATTTATGATATTACCTAGTATGGATTCCAATCGCTTTTTGACAATAGGTATAGCTTATTCTCCGTTTAATATTATGAATTTTTGTAGCACAACCGGAATTAAAGTGTCAAGAAATCGGTAAAAACATTAAACATTAATATTTATTATTGTGTACAAACTCGTGTTAAATAAAAACGTGTTAACAATTTATTTCACTATCGGAATTAGTTATATAAATAAAATAACTAATAGTGAATCTCTACTACGCATAATCAAAATTATCAGAAAACCGGAAAAATTGCCTCTTAAAAACAGGCTGTATATGAGACACGTAGTCTCGATCCTTTCACGGCTGCGCGTGAGTCGTGATTTGATTCCCACAGAACAAACCCATGCGCTCTCTCTTTCTATCTAAATTCATCGGGTATCGCTGTCTCTTTCCACCTGTGCCTTAAGGTTTGTTGATATCTACCCAGAGAGCACAATAAATTATCTTTTAGTTCAATTAGTTTGAAAAATGTACACAATAGTTCTATAGCGGCGTTACAGCCAGGGACTATTATATTTTTTGGGGATCCCATTTTTAGGGTTCCGAAGTCCACAAGGAACCCTTATAGTTTCGCCATGTCCGTCCGTCCGTCCGTCCGTCCGTCCGTCTGTCCGCACTATTGCTCGGAGACAGTGGCGTGCACAGAGATTTTAGACAGGGTAGACAACAAAATATAAAGTAATATTAGACTTCCCAAATAGTTACCTATTCAGCATATTTACTCATCTTTTCGATTAATAATGGCGTATACTTAAGTCAATACAAATATCCATGAACCGAAACAATGGAAACAGAATAATCAGTGCACCCCGGGGGCCAAGAATAGTATTAGTATTTCGTATTCAAACTCGGGTTATCTTGTACCACCGGCCTTATACCGGCGATTAAAAGTTGCTAAAGGAAAGTTTTCAAAATACACCATTTTCAATGGTTCATAAACAGCACACATCCACTAAAAAATAATCGCAGTTTACAAAATATTAATTGTAAAAAAACTTTCCTGTTTATTAGTATCAATATTTTCAAAGCACAAGAACAAACCAAACAACATCATTTCAGCCGAAATAACGTCAAATAATATTACAACAACAATACGTATACAAAATGCTGCAAGCGCTTCGAAAAGACATGTCTAAACTCCGCCGGTATGCTTGCGTGCGTTTGGTTCATACGTCTCCCGTTAGTTGGCGCTGTCGTCGTGCACACTGGCAATATGATGACGCACGCAAGAACGTTTTCGGACGGAAGACAGAATTGTGTCCGTCTTTCTCGTTGAAGGTGCGTAGCGGCGCTAGTGTATTGAATTGCGACTGTCTTCGGATGTAACTATCGAGTTCAGAACAGTACAAAGGATACGATGATGACGCGATAGATGGAGCTGTTTTGTAATTTAAGAATTTAAGTTAATGCGTAATGTACTGAAAGCAAATTAGATAACGTTGGGTAGGGTAGACAGTGTCTTTTTGTCTGTATGGAGTGCACGCCACTGCTCGGAGATGCTTAGTTCTAGAAAGCTGTAATTTGGCATGAATATGCATATTAGTTACGCTGACAAAGTGGTACAATAAAATTTTGAATTGGGTACCTACCTCCCCTATTCGTAAAGTGGGGATGTAATTTTTTTTTCTTGCGTACCCCATGGTGCGGCGTATCGTTGAATAGGTCTTAAAAACTATTGTGGGTTTGTTAAAACCATTTTTTGATGAAGTGATGCGTTTGTGAAATATTAAGCTTTAAAGTGCTATTTTTTGTTAGGGTCACGTGTCCCCCCCCCCCCTGCCAGCTAAATGGTGGTATTTGGATGGCTGAAAAAAATCACGGTTGTAGCATATATAACGTAGTTGAAAGGAAAACTATCACAGCTAAGTAGGCTGTACAAACTTACGAGTAATAGTCGACCAACTTATGATGATGATTTTTCTCGAGCGGCAGGGGCGTCGGGCGGGCACGTCATACCTACGACAGGCTAGCTAGATGCTAATAAGTCTTACAAAGGTACTGTGGGCATCTTCAACTTCGGAACCCTATACATTGCGCGTGGCCCGACACGCACTTGGCCGGTTTTTTTAATGTTTTGTCCTGTACCTACTTAGGTGGGTAAATGTTTTGTTAAATATTTGGCTAAATTTAGTGTACCGTTATAAATTTTGTGGTATTGACAAAACGCAAAATGATATAAAAGACGTTCTTAAAGCTACAATCGATCCATTCATAAGCTTTTGAACTGTTATGGAACTCTTTGATATCACTATTTAAGTACTTCGCAAATTCCCTCACCATTTTTACTTCACTGAAGAGCTTAGTATATGAAATTAAGATCAGAGTAGGTATAGATTGCATGCATTGTGTCAAATCGTACAAAGTTCAGCCTCTAGCGTTACATTCTGAGGTTTGTATGGGCCCAAATCTAAGATGGATGACTGATGACACTAATAAATGTATGCCAATTGAAAAAGGAAAATCGCGAAAGATCAAGTTATCACTACACCGAGTTGTGTATACCGTATACGCTGCTGTAATTATTACGTACCGTCTCTCACGGGTACACAATGGGCCGCAGCCACGTCTGCTTAACTTTTTGCGCGCGGCATCAAAGCAAAGCACCACTCGCCATTTAAAGGTAGTACAGGGTTACACAACTTAGAAGGCGCGTGGATTAAGCAAAAACAGACTCTGCGTCATGGGCTTAAGTGCTTCGTCCCGCGCCTTCTAAGTTGTGTCGTGCTGTACGCCATTACAGTATTTTACATACGCGACTTAACAGTGACTGTAAAAGTAGTAAATTATGGCACCACTACCAACCACCGAGGTTAATGAATGAGAATGAGAATGAGATCTTTATTTGCGCTTCGTACATATGATACATGCAAATATATTGCAATGATAATGAAATAAAATCGTCAGCTTTGGATTTAATAGGCAATACTCCGATCGTCGCCCTCGATCGGCTGTACGCAGGGCCCGGGCGCATTCTAGCAAAATGCGAGTACATGAATCCAGGTGGCTCCATTAAATGACGATCGTCGCTGCACATGATAGAGACTGCCCGGAAGAACGGGGACCTGAAACCCGGTAGTCCGGTTCTGGAATTTACGTCTGGAAATCAAGGCTGCGGTCTCGCCGTGGTGTGTGCAGTTCTAGGGCACCCTCTCACACTCACCATGTCCAAAGGTAACAGCGTTCAGCGAGCCATACACATAGAAGCACTTGGCGCAAAATGCATCCGAGTTCCCCAAGTTGAAGGCACATATGGTAAAGTCACACTGGCCGACGTGCAAGCAGCTGAAACTGAAGGCTTACGTATAGTCGAGGAGACCGGAGCCTTTTTAGTGAATCAATTCCACAACGAGGCCAATTCGTGCTCGCATTACGAATCGACGGGGCCTGAAATTTGGAGGCAGACCGGAGGGCACGTGGACGCTTTTGTCGCTACAGTTGGGACCGCAGGCACGTTCACGGGCACGTCGAGGTTTTTAAAAGAGAAGAATTCTGAGTTGCAGTGTTTTGTTGTAGAGCCGGAAGGTTCGGAGCCAATCAAGGGTGATGCTATCACAAAGCCGTGTCACTTACTCCAGGGTTCTGGTTACGGTGCTGTTCCCTCACTGTTCAAGTTTGAGTATATGGACGGGACGATCAGCGTGTCGGACGAGGAGGCGGTGCGGTACAAGCGGCTGCTGGGCGAGCGCGAGGGGCTGTACGTGGGCTACACGAGCGGCGCCAACGTGGCGGCCGCTGTCAAACTGCTGCGCTCCGGCAACCTGCCGAAAGACGCCTGGGTCGTCACTGTGCTTTTTGATACGGGTTTGAAATATTCTCCTACCCCCGAGGAGGCATCTGCTACGACAAATAAGTGATAAGTAATTTGAAGTTTCTTAGGAATCATAGAAATACATTTTCAAAATAATGAATTGCGTGGAAAGTCAAGTGACCCGATTTCATTGCAGTTAAGTATTATTCATTGGTATGTAATACTTGAATAAGATCATCGATGATCAGATATAATGTATAATGTAATGACCTGATGACACTAATGTAATAATGAGCCGATGATCAACATTTGAATGTAAACGCATAAGTAATTTACTATTATGATAAATTGATAGTGTAACTAAGATTGGAGATTTTATTTCATAAGTAATATCATATTGACTGAAAAGTTCTTATTGCTGGACAAATACCTCCTTCATACTCCTTTCCTTCATATTTCATTATAGACATAAATAGACGGCATTTTTATGTAAATTACATATTAAGTTAGGTATATATAAGTTGAGGCTTTTTACTTGGAGACTAAAACTTATGATAGATAGATAGAAAGTTTCACGGTTTTGCACACGGTCGCGGCCATTGCACGGCATGCGTTATACAATACAATACAAATACACTGTATTGAACACCTTATGTTTCGCTTTTATTCCCAAATGGAGTATTTTTTTATTTTTAAACACAAACTAAAATACTCACAACAAAAATAAAACTAAAAACTAGAACTAAAAATAACTTATAAATAAAAAAATTGGCACAGATCAGTGTCGCTCGGCAAGGTTCCCAAAAGGCTGGCAACATTGCCGCGCTGGATGGCAATGCTTATTCGCTGAGAAAAATATAATAATAAAAATAAAATATAATATAATACTTTAAACACCTTATTGTAAAGGTAACTTTGTAAAGTAAGTCGCGGAGGTTACGATCGCGTAAGGTAAATTGGCTAAGTACCTCTAATCTCTATTGATACAAAAAAGATAGGTTATCAGCTTATTATTATCGGCACCGTCGCAGTTTTTATAATTGCTATTGCTATGTTCAAGAGTGCCATTTGTCCGCCATATTAGGTTCTTTGATAGATGGATACCCAATTATCAAATAGCTGACATTTGGCTCGGTCGCCTTCACTAAATAACGTAATGCATTGTGCACAATTGTACCCATATTTGTTAACAATGGGCGAACTACGTATTGACATCTGGTGGCTCTGCTAGCAAGACCGAGTCAAAAGACCTGCGATTTATTATAGCATCGCGCTTTAATATACGTTATCATGCAGTGTATAAGATTGAATTTTGAATCTTCGTATCAGAGTCCCCGTATACCCTAACGTACTGAATATTGGACCTTAAAACATGGTGTCAAGGGTTGTATACATAGTCAGCTTTATGCTAGATTTAAAATTGCAGGATGTTAAATATCTCCGAATTGCCACTTGTGTCATAATCGCGCGGCTGTCGAGGGGTGGCCGCTATTTGCACTTTTTGTGTGTTTTGCCAGTTGGCGCAAACATAATGCAATTTGTTGACATGTAGATTAAACATCATTGAGATATAATGCAATGTAAGTGACTCAGAGAAAAGGCCCAGCCGTGTTGGCGCGGAGAATCAGGGGATTCAGGCGGTAATTATAGGTAGGCGCTACTGATCTGAAAAACCTACCCCCGTTCCCAATTAGGTACATTTTTATTGCCCTTATACCTGTAATCTCTAAATATTTGTCTGTTCGAAATAATGTATAACAAAACATGTATTTCAGATTCTTATCCATGAGTTCCATGACTACGAATCCAATTTTATTGCAACGCTAACATAAGTTGAGTACCTTTACATATAAAACACGCGATTTATTTTAACACTACGTACCTATATGTATATTTTATACATGTAATGTAAATGTTATAACAATGTGTAAATTTTGAAAAAAGGCCTTCTGCTTGAGTTTGTTGCGGCGCTTCTTCTCAAGCAATGGGTCTAAGAAGCGCTAGTAAATTCTTTTCTGACGTGTAAAAGTGCCCCTATGTGGCCAATTTGCTGAATAAATGATTGAATTTTGAATTTTGAACAACGGCGTAACTGAGATAGCAGGCAACAAAGAGAGAAAATAAGCCATATCGAAATATAAATAATCGAACCACATGAAAGCAATAAGCAACAACATTTTAAAATCAATTTAATTGTAAAAATAATCCTCTTGCACGGGTACACTTCTTCAAATCAAAATATAAATGGTGAATCTATAATTTTATAGTATCGTGAGGGAGCTCTTTTATCTTGATGTATTATCGACTGTGGTTATCGCGAGTCGGGCTTTGAGCACGACACTATTGTGACCGGCACTCGTCTCGTAACCTTTACCTTGCGCACGTTTCTGTTACGCCAAGTTTCGTCAGCTGCGCCTGCGCCCGTCGGGACCGCTTCCATTCCACCGCGGCGGCGCGTCTCTTTTTAAGCACTTTTTACCGCCGAACCGCTTCAGTGTTCACCCAACGCGACTCTACCGATAAGTCTCCGAAACCGAAGAAAAATACAACATGAGTCCGGCTCCGAGAACCGAAAACAACGAAATCAAAGCTTCGGCTTTGGAGTTAATCGGCAACACGCCAATCGTCGCCCTAGATCGATTGTACACAGGGCCCGGGCGTATTCTGGCGAAGTGCGAATTCATGAATCCCGGCGGATCCATCAAATGCCGTTCGTCGCTGCACATGATAGAGACTGCTCGGAAGAACGGGGACCTGAAACCCGGTAGTCCGGTTCTGGAGGTAACGTCTGGAAATCAAGGCTGCGGTCTCGCCGTGGTATGTGCAGTTTTAGGGCACCCTCTCACACTCACCATGTCCAAAGGTAACAGCGTCCAGCGAGCTATACACATGGAAGCACTTGGCGCAAAATGCGTGCGAGTTCCCCAAGTTGAAGGCACATATGGTAAAGTCACACTGGCCGACGTGCAAGCAGCTGAAACTGAAGGCTTACGTATAGTCGAGGAGACCGGAGCCTTTTTAGTGAATCAATTCCACAACGAGGCCAATTCGTGCTCGCATTACGAATCGACGGGGCCTGAAATTTGGAGGCAGACCGGAGGGCACGTGGACGCTTTTGTCGCTACAGTTGGGACCGCAGGCACGTTCACGGGCACGTCGAGGTTTTTAAAAGAGAAGAATTCTGAGTTGCAGTGTTTTGTTGTAGAGCCGGAAGGTTCGGAGCCAATCAAGGGTGATGCTATCACAAAGCCGTGTCACTTACTCCAGGGTTCTGGTTACGGTGCTGTTCCCTCACTGTTCAAGTTTGAGTATATGGACGGGACGATCAGCGTGTCGGACGAGGAGGCGGTGCGGTACAAGCGGCTGCTGGGCGAGCGCGAGGGGCTGTACGTGGGCTACACGAGCGGCGCCAACGTGGCGGCCGCCGTCAAACTGCTGCGCTCCGGCAAGCTGCCGAAAGACGCTTGGGTCGTCACCATGCTCAACGACACCGGTTTGAAATACACCCCCGGACCTGAGGAATTGACCAAGGAATAAATTGTCAATTTTGCAGTTTATCTAACGTCGGTATTTTTTTCTTTTCAATTAATAAGTATGTTTGTTCAAAAGGCTGTGCGTTAACAATATCAAAGTTGAAATAATGCAGTTGTAATTTAATCTCCTTTTAAGTAATTATAGGATTAAGCTATTTATAATGAATGTTTGTGATGTCATATTTGTTTTTAACCTAATTAAAAAAGGAGGTTCTCAGGGACACCTGTATGCATTGTATAATGTTTGTTAAGTATACACTTCCAAGACTCAATAATAATTGTAAACAAATCATGATTTGTAATATAATTATATATTTGTCGATGTAAGTTGTGGTATTTTGAGGTAAGTAGATGATGTTTTAAAAATGACACAAAGTATAATATAATTATATGTACAAGGTAAGCTTATTCTATAGCTCTGCTTTTAGACTAGTAATTGGTAAACCAACAGTGTCTGAACCGATGATCTAATGGAGCGTTTTGTACGTATAGAGTATTAAGTGAGGACATTTCACATGTCAGTGATGCTATAATTTTCATTTTAAAGGATAATATTAAGGTAAATAAAATTAAATAATTCATAGGGGTTGCTTTTTCATTCCAATTGCGAAAACCTTAGAACCTAAATAAACTATTTTAAAGATTTGGGATGACGGTCGTGCCTTGGGAGATGGGACGGCCCTTAGTTTGTGATGCCACATGTGTGGACACCCTCTCGACGTCTCATCTCCCCACAACATCTTCCAAGGCAGGCTCAGCAGCAAACGCTGCCGAAGTAGCAAAGCGCCGCAAATTCGCCAACTTAGCAGATATCATATTTGCGGCCTTTGCTGTCGAGACACTGGGGCCATGGGGACTGGAAACCAAAAAACTTTTTCACGCCCTAAAGAGACGGCTTATTCGGTCCTCCAGTGACCATAATGCTGGCTCTTTCCACGACGAAAGAATTGCGATAGCAATTCAACGAGTGAACGCAGCCAGCATTATGGGCACTCTACCTTTACTCTACCCAGTAGCAGTGATTTGGGAGACTTCTGTACATATAGGTTAAGTTATGATTTTTTTTTTTTTTCATTAGTATTTTAAGTACCTACCTGGTTTTAATTGTCTTTGTATCCAACTCATAGTTTATACTCGTATTTTGTCTTTTATTTAATAAGTAAATTCTTGTTAAATAGCGAAAAAAACTTCATACAAATTTAGACATTCTTTGACTTTTTCCGAATAGTCAGAGTGCCCAACAGTATAGTAAAACTTACGTCAGAGTATCGAGCTGAAGACGATCGTACACTTTAGCCTTAGGCTGCAGACAGAGAAGAGAATAAAAAAAAAAAGAAACAAACTGAGTTCAAACAAAGACAAAAACGTAAGCGACTAAAATGCGAATCTAATTTAGTTTCGGCAAGCCAATTAAAGAGCTCACACACCTGCTGCCCCTCAATCAAACGAAATGACGTGGCCCTTGCCGACTTAAATTGCGTCAGTAAAAGTGCAAATAAAAAACATTATTTGAAAGTGCCAATTCCAAAAATTAATCATCTGAATTGTTTCCTTTTCCTTTACAAGCCTGTAATTTTAGTTTTAATTTACAGGTAACATTAACTGTGTATGTATGTATGTATCTCCGGATTTAACTCGAAAACTACTAGTCCGATTCCATCAAAATTTGGTATGGGGGATAGTTTATATGACTGGTCAACATATATGCTACTTTTTATCCCGGATAAACGCACAGTTCCCGCGGGAACGCTATAACCGAATTCCACGCAGACGACACGCGGGCAGAAGCTAGTAGTAAAATAGAAATGATAATAAATGCAATGGCTGTAAAAGTAGGTAGTTATATAGATAGAAAAATAAGGTAAACTAAATATAATTACCTTGTCTCTGGTATATAATTATAACTTTGTTAGACAACTTCATGTCGAAATTTCTTATTACGGTGAATACTGCGATTTTTCTTGTACTTGTAGTCATAAGAGGCGCTTAAACGCTTACTCAATCCGGCGCTTCGTGCTGCGGCCGCGACTAACGACTCCCGCGCTGTAATTTTGCGTCATTGGTCCCACAACAGCATATTAGGTCCATGTCCGTGCAGCATCGGCAAAAACAACTGATCTATCCTGCCGCTGCAGCTGGTGGCAATTATTAAAAAATCTCCGCTTGTTAGATGGGCGGTTCTCTCACGTTTTACGATTTGCCGTTTGGCATTTTTCGTAAACGACGCCGGTTAGGATGTTTGCATCGGTTTTTTCACGCTCTAGGCAGGGATGAGATAACTGCTTAAAATTGGCTAATTATCTACGACGATCCCCATTTGCGAATATTGGTTCTTGGAATAAAATTGGGAATAATTTAAATAGACAATAGGATTTTGTACGTACCGATATGTATATTTTATACATGTAATGTAAATGTTATAACTATGTGTAAATTTTGAAAAAAGGCCTTCTGCTTGAGTTTGTTGCGGCGCTTTTTCTCAAGCAATGGGTCTAGGAAGCGCTAGTAAATTCTTTTCTGACGTGTAAAAGTGCCCTTATGTGGCCAATTTGCTGAATAAATGATTGAATTTTGAATTTTGAATTTTGTAATTCCTGGTTGTTGTAGGAGATGCTTGTGGTATTTTTTTAATGGTTATAGCGTTTCGCTTAACTTCTATGAATTAAATTGTTATGAAGCGTAGATTCTACTTCCTAAGACCGATATAGCCAGGAACTCGGGAATGTGAAGGATACTCGTTCATTAATTTAACGTCAGCATCCAATATTTGCCCTGGCAATTGGCGCGATCTGCCCTTATGAGTGGGTAAACATTTTGGACTATTAACGGGTATTTTCCTCGGTTTTATTTGCGAAGATAACGCCACGTGTTTGCCGTCGTGCCTCGATCGTCTCGGCGAGGTTTAGCTAGATCACACAGAACAATCAAATAGATCAATTTATGTTTGATCTCATAATGCTGTGGACTGTAAGTAGGTATATCTTTGTGTGAGAAATTTGGCGAAACACATTCTATTTTTAACCAACTTGAAAACAAAAGCAACTCCTCCTGATGTACTCAATTCGTCAATTCGATAAATTTTAATTGAGTTCAGTTTTGATTGTGGGGTCCATTTGAAAATAAGGATATCCCTTAAAAATTATTAGCACGTGTTATGATATTTTCAATTGCTAAGACTACGATACGTACTGTATACAGCTAAAATGCATGTTTGGAAATTATAGACTAAATGAAAAAATTGGTTTTTATTTTTCATTTCATAAGTGTTTGCTTTTCGTCTATAATTTGCCAAACCCAAACCCAACCCAAAGATATGACAATCTTATCTATCTTACTAATATTACGTCTGTAGAAGAAGTCGCGTCTGAAACTTGAAAATTAAAAGAAACTATAAGTCGAGGGGACCATACTCGTATAAACGATACTGAACACAAAATAACGATTTTTAGAAAAAAAATCTGTATGTATGTTCGGATTTAACTCAAAAAGTACTGGACGGATTGCAACAAAATTTGGTATGGGATGGGGGTAGTTTATAACACTGGTCAACATATAGGCTACCTTTATCCCGGAAAAATGCATAGTTCCCGCGGGAATGCTATTAACGAATTCCACGCGGGCAGAAGCTAGTAGTGAAATAAGTGAATTTTGAAGGCGGTTTTTTTTAATTTGATTTAGAGTTGTGATCTTGAGTGAAGTATGTCAACGATGACCTGCGGATGAGAAGCAAGCTTAGGTACGTGCGATAGCGCTCATCCAGGGAATTCATTTAATCTGAGTCAATATTGACACGGCTGTGGGAACGGCTCGGTGTGCACAGGTGGCCGTCTCAAACAACTACACTACAGGAAGTGTGTTTTCGTCATTCTTCTGCGACAGATTTATAAACTTTACTATAACTAATAAAGTAACAGATTTTAGTGAAGCCAGAGAGGCCTATTCATTATATGTGTATATACAGACAGCAGTCGACGTTTTTGTCGGACGATGAGATAAGCTCGTCACTTTAACAGCATTATGAAAATATTTAGGTAGTCAAACACTTCATTTCTCATATTTTATTTACTGACATATTTATATTGGAATGAATATCAACATCATAACATTAAGCAATAATTATGAATTTACTGCTGATACTAAAAGTACGTCTAATAATTAGTCAATATTTGATCACGGTCGTTAAAACAAACGATAACGTTGTTTACTCAAATATGCGCGTCAGTTCCTTATTTCGTCATAGATAATGAATCTAGAAAGGGACGTGGCGTTCGTAAATTATGTGCGCAATAAATTAAGCGCAGCCTTTTTATCGTAAGTAACTCAAGCAGTCAGTAAAGTTCGGTAACCAAAATCGTTCAATCATTTTTTTACATATTTACTCCAAGTTGTTTACAAAATGTCAACCATCTGACCACCAGAATATATAGCGTTCCGCAAAGTCGTTGATTGAATATATTTTTGAATAAGTATCTATTATAACAACCATCTGAAGATGTTGGGCTAAAATAGTTGACATAGACATTCAAATGACAGTAGTTCATAAAAGAGAACCTATTTTTAGTGTTGCTAAAAAAATGTGGAGGTTCTAAGTTCTACCTTGCGGGGAATGTGGAGATCCGGGTGGGCGGAGAAAATTGTCATTTTCCTGCGACAGGTGCCGCCGCCGCAGATTTTCTAGTAATGAGTGCACCTGCCAGCCGGTATACTGATTGCGGACAGTTTTTGCATCGTAATGACGTCGTAGAACACTTCCTGCGAAACCAAGGAATATTAGAACGATAGACATTTTAATCGGTCGTGCTATTTTATGTATCACATTCATTAGTGGGTACAAACTGCTGAGCAATCAAGGATTCCTGCGCTTCCGACGGATCACGATCACGGCTGAAAAATTAAATGAGGGTTATTATTGTTATTTGTAATAAATAAAGAAGGATTTTTTTATCAAATTAAGAATGATCACAATCAAATTCTATTAGAACGATTGAAATAAATTGCATCCATATCAGATAATTCGTGAATGACGGTAATTTTCAACGACAGTCACAATAAATTCGCTAAAATAATTCTAACAAGATTCCTATTCGATTACCACCGAAGAACTAAATCGAAATCGGACATCAGATGGTGGTTGGATAGTAATATTTAATTGAAGTGGCCATATAGTTGATTCGAACGTGTCGGTGAGTCGGTATTTAATAAAATCTGCCCGGAGATTGGTCGGCGGCGGCAGGTGCCGCGTTTCCTATTAGAATCGTGTTAGAGGCCGTAATTACCGGAGGCTGCCACCTGCTTGGCACCCACATAGGTACCTACTACGTGCACGTTTATCGATCTAATGTTTACGGAAATCGCGTCTTCGTAATACCTCATTTAAGTACACCCCTCGGGTTGTCGCTGCGAGTTCAATACTCCTCGCGGGGATCAGGTTTACTGGGATGCAAACCATTACTATTACATCATTTTTAAAGTAATATATTAGGTCCTTACATATGAAATTGGCGTTTCATATGGCAGAAATGAAAACGATTTTTTTTTATGAAACTATTTTTTTATTTAGTCAAAGTATGTACCATGGCTATCTATGCACTTTTGCCATCTCGAAGGTAGTTCATTGATTCCTTTACTAAAAAAAGTGTATGAGCGAGAATCAATAAAATCTTTGAAGGCCGTTTGGACAGCCTCGTGAGAATTGAATTTTTTTCCTTGCATGAAGTTGTCCAAATTCCGAAAAAAATGGTAATCAGTTGGAGCAAGGTCCGGGGAGTATGGTGGGTGTCGAAGACATTCCAGTCGCAGCTCCCGTAGTTTTGCGGCCGTCAAACGTGCCGTATGTGGTCGAGCGTTGTCCTGAAGCAGCAGTGGGCTAGATCGATTGACCAGTCTGGGTTGTTTAATGGCTAGCTTTTCCATCATCGTTTGCAATTGTTGACAATACACATCAGCCGTGATTGTTTGCCCAGATCTTAAGAAACTGTAATGGATGACACCGGCACTAGTCCACCAGACACTTACCAGTACCTTTTTCTGAGTCAACTTTCGTTTCGGGCAGAATTTGGCTGGTTCACCTGGGTTCAACCATTGTGAAGAACGTTTCCGGTTGTCGTACAAGATCCATTTTTCATCACAAGTAACGATACGATTCAAAATGCCTTCATTATTGTGCCGGTTGAGAAGTGAAACGCAACACTCGACGCGTGTTTCTTTGTTTGCGTCGCTCAATTCATGCGGTACCCATTTTTCAAGTTTTTTCACTTTTCCAATTTGTTTCAAGTGAATCAAAATGGTTTTATCACTCACACCGAAGCCTGCCGCTAACTCTGACGTGGTTTGCGATGGATCTGCTTCCACAATTGCTTTTAATTCTTCGTTATCAACTTGTGTCTCCGGCCGTCCACGAGGCTTGTTCTGTAGGTCAAAATTTCCAGAACGGAAACGTTGGAACCAATAACGTACCGTATTTTCTTTTGCAGTAGCTTCCCCATACGCATTGTTAATCCTACGAGCCGTTTCTGCAGCACTAGTGCCGAGGTGAAACTCATATTCGTAAATATAGCGATATTTTAAGTTCTCCATATTGTGAACAGAACGATGTGAAAGAAAAACAAATGACGCGATAACAAATAAATTTCGTAATTCGAACACAGAAATACATGGTCTTAAATTTGAAATAAATTTGAATTTGGAATTCCTAGCCGAACGCCACATATTTTGAATCAAAGTTGCCAGTTCGCCAAACGCCAATTTCATATGTAAGGACCTAATATAAGGTTGTTTCTAATTTTAGCAGTGGGATATATGTTCACATAAATTATAGGCTGTAATAACAGTACCTACCTACTGAGAAAGAACCATTTATTTAGCGGCCTACCTCGACTGATTGGTGCAAGTAAATATAAGTACTTTATTTGGTGTAGAAAGGTAGATAAGGATTTGTTAGTGGAAAGACCTGGTGCTAGGTCCGTCCGGGGTGGTACCACCGTCTTTCCCCGCTAACCTGCCGTAAAATAGCAGTGCTCGCCCTGTTGTGTTCCGGTAGGGGGTTAAGGCAGCCGGTGAAAATTCTGGCACAGAGGCATCTTAGGCCTCAGGGTAGGCAACGCATTCGAGATCTTATGGTTTCTTAATGGGAGATTAGATATACAATTGGTATAAAAAAACTTACACACAGTAAAAATACATCTTGAACTATATAGAGTATAGTACTTCGTTTTCAACCGACTTCAAAAAAAAGGTTCTCAATTCGACGGAATCTTACAAAGCGAAAATTGAAGTCATGTTAAGGGCCAAAAGAGTGTGTATGTTTTAGAGGATCGATATCTTGCCCATCAACAAATAGTAACCTAACCTAACCTAACTGTAATGATCCGTACAAAGATTTATTCATAACATTACTAATGACAGGACATAGTGAAAAAATATTAAAAAACCAAAAATACAAATGAGCGCCGTGGCTGGAAGGCTCTAACTCTGTTCTAACGGCCGCCACCTGCCGCGGTCTTTTAAATCTTGTTACTTACCGAGCCTTATACGTATGGGCTAGAATTACGCCATTACACTGTACAAAGACGCAGGAATCATACAGAACTGCCTGTGGAAGATGTGAAAAGTGAAAACAAACTTTTTTTGCTCAGGATTTAGATTTCTCAGCGAAGCGTTTCAGTTTGGGCAAAAATGCTCTCGATGTTTGGATTTCCGGATGTCCGGCCAATTTGCGGCTGTTCTCCTTTACATGTTCTTTCTCAATCGATTCTCGTGAAAATTCGTGATCAGGTTTTTTTTTCGATTCCAATTTTGGGATTTCATCCAATGCGCGGAGCTATGGGATACAAAATGTAAAAAAAAACTGATTTTAGATATACATGCTTGTCAGCCTCGGAGTGATTTAATCTTCACATGTTTAGCTATGTTTTTTACAGGGCTTAACATTTTTTGATAGCTAAATAAAGGCCAAAAAACAGGCAACTGTCCACCTGATGGAAAGTGGCCACCGCTGCCTATACCTATGTTATGTGTAGATATTTGTAACACCAGAGGCGTCACCAGAATAACTACTTAATTGGGGGACTGAAATCAAGAGTAGTTAAATTCAGAACACAGTAGGGATTCTCTGTGTCATTTTTGAAGATAATGGCGTTGCTAGGTCTATGGGCGGTCATAGTCCTGCCTGTAATAGAAGTGATTCGAGCTAACGCTCCGGGCTACGTCGTCCTGTCACCTGCCGGCATTCCTGCCGAGATTGCGCGCACCTGTGCGTGTGCGCAGGACACCGAGCTTTCACCCCGATGATTTAAGATTATCTTCTAAATTTGAATCTTACGGATAGAAGACGATTCTCTATGCCCTCTGCTCTACATCGGCGCTAAGAGAATGCTTTATCGCCTTTTACATTTTTTGTTAGGAAAAGCAATCGCTAGATCTCGTAGACGTCATAACATCAAAATTCACACACAAAAAAGTTTTTAAGCAGTATTTTTTATGTTATAACTCTTTTCCCTTTTAAATATTAGTCCACCTAATGCTGATTATTTGTGTTGTATAATGTAAGTATTGTAACATGAACCTTTTGAGTCGGCCGCAACCGACAATGATTAGAGCCTTAAATATACTTTAGGACGTGCACTTACAGTTGATATTCTCACTACACCTTCAATTGGCTTAGTCTAGGGCTTAATGAAAAGTGTATGCCTCCGCTGCCGGTGCCACGTGCTGGGTACCGCATACCACGAACAAAGAAGAAGAAAGAAGTGATATTATGTGACGGCGACGCTCGATTAGGTACATTACCCACAATTTATATATTTGACCAGCAATCTCTGTGCAAGTTCAACGCTATTTCCCGTGACGAATCGCGTTAACTCAGACATAACTAGTAATCTGTGGTTAACTCAATCGTTAGGTACTTACTTAATTACATTCTCAGCATGTTTTGACAAACGTTAATCCATACTAATATTAAATACGAAAGTAACTCTGACTGTCTGTCTGTACGTCTGTTTGTCTGTTCATCATCATCATCATTTCAGCCAAAAGACGTCCACTGCTGGACATAGGCCTCCCCCAAGACTCAGACCGGTTCTGTGCTACTTGCTTCCACCGGTTTCCCGGGACCTTCACGAGGTAGTCGCTCCTGTTAGAAATAATACGATAGACCACAGTTAATCTGGATATAATTTATGATAATGTATGTACAATATTCGGACACAACCTAAGCCATTCCTAAGCCAACGTTCAAGCTCGGCAGCCAGCGGTAAAGTGGTGATGCAGTGGCGCGTTTCTCCCTCCATTGCTCGGCCGCGGAGACCAAAAACGCGCCAGGATGTGACGTCACGCAGTGTAAAAGGCGCGGGCGACAACATCCGGCCCTCCTGCCTACGCGTTCGTCCCGAACGTGTCCACGTCTGATGCATAT
Organism: Aethes cnicana; assembly: GCA_963971205.1. NCBI lineage: Eukaryota > Metazoa > Arthropoda > Insecta > Lepidoptera > Tortricidae > Aethes > Aethes cnicana. The sequence goes on from OZ020285.1 coordinate 8,385,096, forward strand.
GCTGCGAACAAGGGATATTGTTAAGAACTATGCTCTGACAGTCAACCACCAAATGCATCAGCAGAGCATTCAATTGTTTGACACTCGTGCTATCCCATCATCGGTTAGCTTTAGTGACACACAATTAAATGTATTCATTATGTATGACCCAGTCCGCTACTCCATCGGCGGCATGTAGACTAGGTCACAACACACTAATATCTTTATTGCAACACTGTAGAACATGAACACTAAGTAGTCTTGTTGGGCTTAATTGTTCCATCAGCGGTCAATTTTCGTGCCCAGTGAAAGCTATCTACTGTCTCGATCCATTTCAGCTAAACAGCGATCACTAAACTATGCAAAAATGTTCGTAGCACTATGCAATTAGACAGTACTGCAATAAAAACAAAGTATTCTCAAGTCGGTCAATTCACTATAGATTATCAATGTATTATTTTAATTAAATTGCGAAACATTTAATTAAAACACGATACAAGATATTCTGTACAAGTAATAGATAAGGAACGATACCTGACAACATCTGGTTTATCCGTTGCCTGCCGCACCGCCAGCCACGGCGTCGGTGGCGTCGATGCGCACCCAAGGCTTCATGTTCTCGGCGCACGCCACACCGTCGTAGCGCCGCGAGCTCCGGTCCGCGCCGCGCATGTCCGCCACCTTGTACCGATCCTTCCCCAGTACCTCTGTAACTTGGAATGGTCCCTTAAACACCGGCAACAACTTTGTACTTTGACCCTCATTAGCTTGACTTGGAATTTTTATTACCACCAATTCTCCTATAGTGTAATTTTTAGCATCCTTTCTTTTGGCGTCAAACATTTCTTTTTGTTTTTCAGCTACCTTTTTCAGATTTTCGTCTACCTTCTGTCGTAATATTGTTACATCTACAGGTTGTTCAATGCATTTTAACAAATTATCAGACTCAGTTTGAATTCTATACCCGAAAAAAACTTCGCTTGGTACCGCAGCCGTGGATTTATTTATAGTTGAATTTATACCTTGCTGAATATCGGGAATATGCATGTCCCACTTGTCATTCTCTGTGTCAGCTCCTTTGCTACGTAACGCTTCGAGGACAGTCTGGTTGTATCTCTCGACCTGACCATTGGACCGTGGCATGGCTGTGGCGATTACATGATGCCTAATTTTTTTATCGATACAATAATTCCGAAATAATTTCGAAGTAAAAGCGCTACCTGCGTCACAGATTATTCTTTTAGGGTTCCCGAATACTTTAAAGATTTTATCAAGCTCAGTTATCACAGATTTACTTTTAGTGTCCTTAACTGGTGAAATAAATACAAATTTCGTGAAAGCATCAACAATAACTAACAAATGTGTGTTCTTATTTGTTGTTTTTACAAACGGGCCTAGATGATCGATATTTAAGGTATGAAAGGGCCGTGCATATTTAGGTATTGGGTATAATTTGCCAGGCTTTTTGCCATGAATATTTTTACATGCAATGCAATGCAATTAAGACAGTTGTTAATATATTTCGAAACTATCTTTTTCATATGTGAAAACCAATATTTGTCTTTTATTCTTTCGACAGTCTTATCCACAGCAAAATGCCCTATATCGTCATGGTTAGCTCTAATTACCTGCCATATACACTGCTTCGGAACTACCCAACGCCTCCCATACTCGGTCCTTCGGTACACCTTATTTCCTAACAATTCGTAACTGTTAAATATTTGTTTATGAAACTCGGCCTCACCTGATGACAAGATATCTCTGATAGAACATATGCTAGGATCTTGTAATTGAACAGACAAAAGCCAATCTGATTCAGTGATATTGATCGACATCACTCTTTCATCAATAACGGGTGCTGGAGCCCTAACGGGGTTTCTACTCGTACTTAAAGCGTCGACGTGCTGCATCTGCGCCCCCGGCCTATGCACAATTTCAAAATTAAACTCTTGTGTTTGTAACACCCACCTACCTATGCGCGAGTTAATTTCCTGCTTACTAATAGTATGTTTTACCGCGTTACAATCCGTGATGATTTTAAATTGGCTGCCAAGTAAATAATGCCTAAATTTCTTCAGACCTACTACGATCGCTAGGAACTCGAGTTCAAAAGAATGATACCGCTTTTCTTCATCAGTTGTTTGCCGACTATAAAAATAAATAGGTTTCTCACCAACGCTAGTAACTTGCACTACAATACACGCCACGCCATCGCGCGAAGCATCTGTGTACAGAATCACAGGCAAATTCGGGTCGAATATTGTCAACAACGCATTTGTTAACAATTCACTTTTGAGCTTACTCACTGCAGCATCTTGCTCTGACCCCCACTCCCATTGAGCTCCCTTTTTTAGCAACTTTGTTAACGGACTACAGATAAGTGCACAATTAAAAATAAATTTCCGAAAATAATTAACCAGTCCTAAAAACTGACGGACCTGGTGAACATTTTCTGGTGTCGGGTAGTCTTTGATCGCGGTCAACTTTTTTGCACCCGGCCGAATACCCTCACTGGATATTTCGTAGCCGAGAAAATTAATTTTCTCTTGAAAAAAATTACATTTTTCTAAGTTAATCGTTAACCCATTATCTTGCAAAATACTTAACACATTATCAAGACATTTTATATTTTCATCAATTGTTTCTGTTGCAATTAATAAATCGTCCATAAAACATATGACACGACCAAATCTAAGTTTACCTAACACTGTGTTCATAAGCCTCTGAAATACTGCCGGCCCATTGGATAAACCAAACGGCATTCTGACAAATTCGTAGTGTCCATCCGGTGTTATGAACGCAGTCTTAGGTATAGACTCATCTTTTATTTTAATCTGATAGTACCCACTTTTCAAATCGATTGATGTGAAATATTTACAACCGCGCAATCTACTAATCAAGTCTTCAACAATAGGCATTGGGTACTTCTCTTTTACAGTAATTTTATTTAACGATCTATAATCAACGCATAATCTTTTTTCACCCTTTGGTTTATCCACTAGCAACACCGGGCTCGCGTATGGCGAACTACTTTCCTGTATTATGTTATTTTTCAGCAAGTCGTCAACGATTGCTCTAGTAGCTACTTTTTCTGATTCTGACATACGGTACGGGCGTTGACATACTGGTTTATTAGTTGTTAATTCAATGTCTAACTCGACACAAGAAGTTTTTCCCAGTGTAGATAAATCCTGAGACGTACTATTGGGATATTTGGCAAATAAATCAGTGAGAATTTTAACATGATCAGTGCTGTTCACATTAAACAATGACGATTCGATTAAGCAGACTTGATCCGCAGTGACATGTTGAAATACCAATGTATTACCTACCCGCGTATACATGATGCTTTTATTTTCAGTGAAATTCCTTCCGATTAAAACACTACACCCTGCTAACTCATCAATAACATAAAACGTAGTTTCTAGCTGTACGTTATCTACCGTAAGTTTTGTAGTCACGGCTTCGGAAACTTCCATGCAATTATTACTTGTAAATCCAGTAAGCCTAACCGGACTATTCAGCCTAAATGGGACCAGATTCAACCTGTCAACCAAACTTGAAACAATTAGGGAACAATCGCTACCCATATCAATAAAAGCTTGGTGTTTACATTTATTAATAAACACTGTTTTAAAAAACTTTTCCTTCGGATTGTCTACCTTAACTACGAGCTTAACTTCAGCAGTTTTCTCGGTCTTAAGTTTTGGTTTCGACCTGCAAACATTCTCCAAATGCCCCGGTTTCTGACAAAAGTTACATTTCAAGTCTCTTTTGTTGCAATTAATTCTTTTATGACCAGTTTCCCCACATGAAAAACATGTAATTTTTGTCAGAACAGGATCATTTTCGTTACTGATATTTTCCGCATTAGTAATAGGTTCTATTCTTTTTAAGTTTGTCCCGCCATAAGGACGAGAAGCCTGCTGTTTTGACGCGAAATTGTTTGACACACTTTTATTTGAGCTTTTTGTATCCACATTGGAATATATTTTTCCGTGTAAGAACGATGCTAGTTCATCGCAATACCGAAAATTACCGGTATCAGCCGCTGTACAGATGTTTTTGTCCCCAATGGACCCGACTATAATCGAAATAATATCCTGCTCTTTAAATGCTAATCTTAACCGATCTATTCTACCCTTTTGCTGGAAATAAAATTCGTATAACGACTGACCTTCTACAGGCTTAAAATGCATTAACTCCACTAGCAAAGTGTACATGTTCCTATTAATTTGAAACGTATCTAGCATTCTATTTCGCCAATCCTTCCACTTCCATGCCGTCCATGACGTCTCATTTCGTTGCAAAGAGTCATACCACGTCTTTGCAGTATTACGTAACTTTTGTAACGCTTGATATTTCGTTACTTTGTCAGACCATCCAAATGCACGTGCGTTGGCATCAATGACATTAATCCACATGTGTATATCGTCTAGTAATGGGTCAAATTCCGGGATAACAGATGATAAAAGTACATTTTGACTCACGGTGGCGGACTGCTTACGGGCTTTCTTGTGCTTCCGGTGGCGGCGCCGCCGGTTGCGCTCGTCGGAGCTGCTGCTGCTGGAGCTGGCCGAGCTCGTGCTCGACGAGGACGATGACGACCTGCTTCTACGAGGAGTGCCTGGCTCCGAGCTCGAACGTGTTCTACTTTTATGAGTTACTTTAGCGCGTTTACGTTTAGGTGGCATTGCGTGGCTTCGTGTCACTTCTGATGTTAGAAATAATACGATAGACCACAGTTAATCTGGATATAATTTATGATAATGTATGTACAATATTCGGACACAACCTAAGCCATTCCTAAGCCAACGTTCAAGCTCGGCAGCCAGCGGTAAAGTGGTGATGCAGTGGCGCGTTTCTCCCTCCATTGCTCGGCCGCGGAGACCAAAAACGCGCCAGGATGTGACGTCACGCAGTGTAAAAGGCGCGGGCGACAACACTCCATCTTGTTGGAGGCCTACCGACAGCTCTTCTCCCGGTTCGCGGGCGCCACTCGAGAACTTTCCGGCCCCATCGGCCATCAGTCCTGCGAGCAATGTGCCCCGCCTACTGCCACTTAAGGCTCGCAATTCTTCGGGCTATGTTTGTCTGTTACTGTTACCTTTTCACGCTTAAACTATTGGTCTAATTAATAGATGAAATGTACTATATAAAAATAAGTCGGGTTTTCCTCCCTGACGCTATAACTCCAGAACGCACGAACCGATTTCCACGGTTTTGCATTCGTTGGAAAGGTCTCGGGCTCCGTGAGGTTTAAGGCGGTACGAAGTCCGCGGGGTCAGCTAGTTTGGTATAAAAATAGTTTCAGTTCCGGGGAACGACGTACATACTGATATGTATATAGTGACTCTGCAGTCTGTCTGTATATTACGATATGCTCCAACCGCTGGACTGATTTGGATGAGGTACGGAGATAGTTGGAGTGCCGGGGTAGGACATACATATAGGCATAACGCATAGTTCCCGCGAGGAATTCGATTAGGTACACGTAAGTAGGTATATAACTGAATAATACGATTTACACGCGGGCGCGGGCGAAGGCACGGGCAGTAGGCAGTTCCATATATTTCAAGCGCCAATACCGCCTTCATGCCACTTTAAACTTCGATTGTGGTTTATCGCACGTCGAGTGTTTTGTTTTTCATGAGTTACGAAAATCACGATATGTAATGCGATTTTTTTTCGTAATAGGTAAGTATGTATGAATATTACTATGCCTATCAATTTCATTTTCAGTAGGTATCAGCTTTTTAGTTTCATTTTGTGAAAGAGGATAATTATATGAATTGAATATAGTCTTCTCGTAATTGCCTGATGATTTAATGATTTAATGTCTGAAAACTTTTCTTAAATCATAAAATTTAGCTCTGCGTGCGTTGTTTCAGCGGAGACAGAGTCACCCAATCAGTAATAGTCGTAATTTTCTCCTTTCGGTGTCAACAGTGCTTATGCTAAATGCTGCGCCGGCCCACTCTTAACTCCCGACTCTATTAATGATACTGGTTTAGCTGTACCATTACGCATATTTACAGTTTAATAATTATTAATGAATACTGATGATTTCCCAACAAGGAAAAAGAATATGGAAATTGTCGCAGCGTCATATAATAAGGAATAGACTAGGTAGCTAACTACAGTCTAGGGCATTAATATGTAACACTTTTGCGCCCTGTTCCGTTCCCAAAAGTGTATACATACCTATATTACCCCTTAAATGTACCTACATACAATTTGGTTACTAGCTTCTGCCCGCGACTTCGTATGCGTGGAATTCGGAAAAAGCGTTACGTGATACGCGTTTTTCCGTGATAAAAAGTAGCCTACATAATGACCAGTGTTATAAACTACCTCCATAACAAATTTTGTTGCAATCCGTTAAGTAGTTTTTGAGTTAAATCCGGACATACATACATACAGTATTTTTTTCTAAAAATCGTTACTTTGTGTTCAGTATCGTTTATATAGTCCCCTCGACTTGATAGTTCCTTTTAATTTTCAAGTTTCAGACGCGACTTCTTCTATAGGTTTGTTATTAATATAGAAGTTGACGACATACCTTCGTAGTTTTGAATAGTGACTTCGTCTTTACTTTTTGTATAAAAAATTTCATTATACTTTTGGTGTTTCAGAGTGTGTTTACTTGTATACCTATTTCTACATACTACATATATCTATAGACCAGCCCTATAGCTCTGGACAACACTCATGTTTTGCACACCTTTGTTTTCTTCGGACTGACAACGTTTGTGCATTCTTAATCAACTTGTATGTGAAATTGGTTATGAAACTTATGGTAGGTACTTAAGCCCTCCAATATGTAAGCGATTTAATTTTACGATATTTTAATAGGCACGTAAACTATGCTCACGTTAATGAGTAAAACTTCAAGAGTTTTAGAGTCAAAGGGCAGCTCTCACTGCGAAAATTATACAAGTGCAGCTTTCGAGCGAGGACCATTAAGTAAAAACAGTAAAACTAACTTCGGAGTAAACATGATTAAAATCTTGGAAACGTAAACAGAGTTCTTATGTCGTTAAATTTCATAAGAGTAAATAGGACACGATTTGAATATATTTTTAATAAATAAAGTTGTAATTAAAGTCGTATTTGCAGAAGTGGAAATGAGAAAGTTATGACTTACGAGTACTTAAAGGCAATTAAAATGACTTTTGGAGAATATAATTATAACGTCTGTGTTCATTAAAGTACCTACTAGCTTATCTATAATCTATGCATTTTTTCAGGAATAAAAAATGGCCTATAGATACATGTTGATCCGTATTATAATCTTTTCTTTTTTGCTATTTATCTTCGCTCCAATATTCTTTATACAATTATTGACTCTTCTCCTTCTCTCTACTCCGGTTCCTTGGAGCACTTGCTCATCAAGGCTAACTTTCGTGGTATAGATGTTATTTTAGGGGTCATCTATTGCCCACCCTCTATTGATTACTTCTCCTTCTTTGATACTCTTCTATCTTCTATTTCATCGGACTGCACACTGTACACATCATATAATCATGGGCGATTTCAAAACGGACTTGCTGAAGGATAATTCTAGGTCGTCTAAATTCAAATTTATCATTGACGCTAATGATTTTAATATACTGCCCCTGGATGCTACACACAGAAATACGGACTCACCCGACTCGTGGTTAGACGTGATCCTCACGTCATCTACGTATCGTGTTATCAGATCGGGGCAGTTGCCAGCGCCAGGGTTCTCGCGTCACGATCTAATCTTTCTCACCTATAGTATTAAGCCTCCCAAGCAAGAGCCTACTGTGGTTCACCTGCGAAGTTTTGCACGCATCGATAGTATGAATTTACATCAAGATGCCTCTTCAGTGGACTGGTCTCCTACGTTTTCTGCGTCAACGATTGATGATAAGGTAGCCCAGTTCAACTCCACTGTTCTGGGTCTGTTTGACTTGCATGCTCCAGTGCACGCAGTACGGCTGAAGGGTCCCCCTGCTCCGTGGATTACGGAAGGTGTCCGCATGGCAATGAGGAGACGCGATAAAGCCTTTCGTGTTTACAAGCGAGATCGGTGCGATGAGAATTGGAATACTTGCTTTGAAAGCCAGAAATCGCTGCAACCAGATGGTAAGAGCTGCAAAACGGCGTTATATCCATGAGAACGTTCTGTCGTCGTCTCCTGCAGATATTTGGAAATTTCTTAAGTCTCTTGGTCTTGTCAAGGCCAGGTCTGACCCTGCTTCTTCCTTCTCACCTAATGAGCTCAACAGTCATTTCGCCACTTCTTCTACTCTAAATTATTTCATTAAATCCAAAACTATTTCCCTCATTGCTTCCCTACCCTCCTCTGTCACTGTGCCCTTTTCTTTCACCGCTGTCACTCCTGAGGAATTGCGTAAGATAGTTAAATCTCTCAAATCCAATGCCGTCGGCCATGATGACCTTGGTCGTTCCATGGTCTTCCTCGTTCTCGACAATATTCGACGCATACGGCTCACTCCACAGGTTTTGTTTCTAATTCTTTCACCCTTCAGGCAATCCGCCTCTGGAATTCGCTACCTCTAGATATTAGACAAGCTCAAACCAAGCTCTCCTTCAAGCGAATGCTGCGTAAGCATTTGTTTGAGCAGGTCGCGTAGATTTGGAATCCTTCATATTTTTCTTTTAATAATAATAATAATAACGGCGTAGGGATGTGACGACCCCATCGCCCACCTGGTGTTGTACCACCGGTGCAGTCAGTCAGCGCAGGGCGGCCTGTGGCGGGCCGATGGTGAGCGGCGACACCTCGCACCCGAGACTCCTGGGGGCACACACACACACATGCGCCATACACACACATACACACAGCTACACATCTCCCCCGCCTCTGGCTTGCCTTAGTTGGCCGCCCAGCGTGGAGCGCAGGAGCTATATGCTTGAAAGGGTGGAAGTGCTCAATCTGCGTAATAACGGGGAAACCCGCTCCGGGTGCGCACGAGGCGCGACCCGCGATGGCGAAACCGGTGCACACCTCTCCACACCCTTAGCTGCTTACATCAGTGTTGCTCCCTCGCCACCCGTGCGGTGGCCTGTATAGGGGGCCCACGAAGGCTAGCCTTTAGGTTAGTGCGTAAGCGGCGAGTCACCGTCTGCCTTGCCTTCAATTCGTGAGATATTGATCAGGCAGATGTCCGTAATCTCACTCCATAGCCCGATTTTCCAGTCCACACCTCCCATCCACATAGCCCACTCCAAGTCTCTTCCTTCCTCGGCAATAGTTTGGCAACTGGGGAGGGCTGTCCGCCAGTACAGCCTCATGTTGTATTGGGAGGACAGATCTCCACAGTTGCGGCCATCTCACATTTATAGTAAAAGGTACCATAAGCCTCTTCATGTTGGCTTCGGCCCCATGAATGCGAATGACCGGGTCCCCATGGGCCCGTGACATGAAAATGTACCAACAAATAATAATAATAATAAATACATTTATTTCAAGTAATCAGAACTCATATGTGTTAGTAACAATGATTATTAATTAATCCTAAGTGTTAGTATACAAGAGAAACTTAACCTAGTGGGACATGTAGTCCACAACAGTGAAGTAGATAGGGGCAGTCCAGTCTGTCCCCTATCATGCTCAGGATGGCGTTGGGGCTGGCCCGTACGCGGCTCACCAGGGACGCGGCCCGCCTGCGCATCGTGGCATAGAAGCAGTCGACTCTGGCCTCGGCAAACATCCCTGACGCACTACAGAATCGGGGCAGCCCCAGCAACACCCGGAACGCGTTGTTGTATTGGACCCTTAGAGAGATCTTTGCTTCCTGCGGCTGGTGTATGTATGTATTACTTTATGTATGTTTATCTTTTATACAATTTTCATGTATGTTTATGTTATCCTCTTTTGAAATTATTTGTTAACTTCCTATTATTTCTGTAGTTTCTTTCTGATATTGATGCACCTACTCATTTTTAGGGTTCCGAAGTCCACAAGGAACCCTTATAGTTTCGCCATGTCCGTCCGTCCGTCCGTCCGTCCGTCCGTCCGTCCGTCTGTCCGCACTATTGCTCGGAGATGATTAGGTCTAGAGAGCTGTAATTTGGCATGAATATGCATATTAGTTACGCTGACAAAGTGGTACAATAAAATTTTGAAATATATTTTTTTATAGGGTACCTCCCCTACTCGTAAAGTGGGGATGTAATTTTTTTTTCTTGCGTATCCCATGGTGCGGCATATCGTTGAATAGGTCTTAAAAAAATATTGTGGGTTTGTTATAACCATTTTTTGATTAAGTGATGCGTTTGTGAAATATTAAGCTTTAAAGTGCTATTTTTTGTTAGAGTCACGTGTCCCCCCCCCCCCTGCCAGCTAAATGGTGGTATTTGGATGGCTGAAAAAAATCACGGTTGTGGCATATATAACGTAGTTGAAAGGAAAACTATCAGAGCTAAGTAGGCTGTACAAACTTACGAGTAATAGTCGACCAACTTATAATGATGATTTTTCTCGAGCGGCAGGGGCGTCGGGCGGGCACGTCATACCACAGGCTAGCTAGATGCTAATAAGTCTTAGAAAGGTACTCTGGGCATCCTCAACTTCGGAACCCTATAATTTGCGCGTGGCCCGACACGCACTTGGCCGGTTTTCTTTCTGTTTGGCCTTATGGTTGACTGGTAGAGAATGCCTTTAGGCATTAAGTCCGCCAATTGTATACATTTTGTATGTGCAATGAAGTTTAAATAAATAAATAAATAATCTAATCCCAAGAAAAAAAATACTATTTCTTTCCCTCACAATATTCTGTACTTTTAATAAAAATAAGTACTTAATCATCAAACTACTACACATTTCCGAATGACATTTTAGCTTTTGAATGATAAAAGCAATTAACGTCACCGAAAAGGTTGTTATAATTAGATGGTGTTAAGTCCAATACATTCCTAATTTTATAGTAAAAAGAATTATTTTAATGGGCGTGAAGCAGTTAAGCTCGGCATGCGTGGACACCTGCTCGTCGTACAGTGCACTAAGAAAATATGCATCCACTGTTCAGCCTTAATTCTGTACAAGAAGATTCAAAATTGGATACATATTTTTGTAAGAAATCGACGGTACTTATTTTAAGTCTCATTTCTCGCCGGCCTTCCTGATTACCGTGATATAGGTACGGCATGCCACATGAAGTACCGATGTAATATACAATGTATGTTTGTACAAGTGTTTATACATAATGATTCAGGAGATGCCTATCGGAAGCTACCTTACATAATTTTTTAAATAATAATAAACCCTGCAGTAGTTTAAGAGTATGACATAAGTAGCTTTACTTTTTTTACTAACAATTTTTATTGAATTTTTCAATGATTACGAAATAATAGTCGCTCTACAATAACAAACTGTTCAGCATGAAACTTTCTTGCGACACTGTAGTTTTTGATCAAACAGTTTTTAATTTAATTTTTAAGAAACAGGTAGATAACGTTAAATTGACTAATATTGGTTTGAAACAGTATCTTTTAATTTAGGTATACTTATTCGAATGGGGTGGTTCCGATCATTTCTCCGAATCACCCTCTACGGTCAGCCAAGTAAGTCCTTTACCAGTTTTGGCCAGTGTACGGAGAAAGACAAAAAGTAGTCAAGGACTCACTTGATTGACGTAAAAGTATTTCTTGGACGAGTACAGATATGGGTTGTTGCTTGGTAATGAACCTCTTCAGTTATAGGTAGATTTTGTGTAAGTGCCCAAAAATATATTTTTTCACCTCAGCATCTCGAACAAGTAGACTTTGCTGTCAGAAATTAGTGAGCAAAATCGTGTTTGTTTCACTCAGTGAGACAAAGTATTTTTTTAATTTGTTTTTTTTTTAAATCCTTTTATCCCATCAGGCAAAGGCAAAGGCCTAAGCCTTGCAGCCACAGTTAAATCGTTCCCGCGCTTTTTTTATTATTTGATTATGCGAATGGTCATTTCATACTGCGGCATCTAACTAGTAACAACTTCTCATACCAATAATTCAAACTATCTCGATTTTATCAGCTCTCTTCTTTTAATTTCTTTAAGAAAAGAGGTAGGATTATACTAGGCAAGTCTTAGTGCGAATCTATTTTCGTAGAAAAAAAAACTGAACTAGAAACGTTCGGATACGCGCAACGCATCAGTATAATACCGCCGTATTTTTAGACATTAAAATTATACGTTGATTTAACTTCTGAAAATCTTACAATTTTTAAATGACTTATATTTTATATAATTATGTTATTTGTAATCATTTTAAACTAAAGTTTTAATTTAAAGTAAACTAAAAGTTTTCAAATATTACCGAATAAATTCGAAATTTATCATTGTACTAGTTTCCAAACCGAACATACGTGTAGAAAATTGCCGCCAGTCTCTCATGTCAAATCATGTCTTTCTTCTTAATTTTCGATAGCTAACTTTAAAGTAATTCTTTTAAAACATGAAATTCAAGTAATAATTTGAGTGAAAGGAAGAAGAAATGTTATTTTATATTTTTCGTGATGTAAGTATTCTTTGCAAGTATACCTTTTATGTGTTCTCGCTACTGAGGTGAAAAATTGTATGTGCTACTCGAGAGCAATTTCTTTTACTTCTCGTGCCCTTGAGTCCTTTTCTAGCTCAAGATTCTAAACTAGAATCACTCGCTGAACGCTCGTGATTCAACTATAGAATCTTTCGCTAGCTCAGGACTCAAACATGGCACTCGAAGCAAAAAACAATTTTGCTCTCTTGTTGCACAAATAACTATTTCCAAATTATTATTCTGCATCTTCGGCTCTTCGCTAGTTTTATAAATTAGTTTTTATACAAATAAATAGCCCTAGTTACCTATTCCCATTGCTTAATCATCACTACATAGTAAAAAACAAAGTCGCTTCGCTGTCTGTCTGTCCCTATGTATGCTTAGATCTTTAAAACGACGCAACGAATTTTGATGCGTTTTTTTTTTATAGGTAGAGTGCTGGTTCTTGGGGAAGGTTTAAGTATATAATTTGCTATAGTTTAACGCTCAATTCCCGCGGGAACGCTATAAACGAATTCCACGCGGGCGAAGTCGCGGGCAGAAGCTAGTTAATATGTAAAATAGGCTACAAACCCCAATTCTCGAAGCGCGTTTATGTCTTTTACATCGAGTTGTAGAATGTTATTTTAATTGTTTAATAAATCGATTTAAAAATTATCATCAGGATTCAATAAACTCTGAAAAATCATCTAAGTAAGTATTACATTTAAAAACCCAGAATTAATTAATGTGTTGTTTTTTCAAGTGATATTATAGATCAGCGTTTCGATTAGTTTTCTTTTAGGCAAATGAATATAAGCCAGCCAGGTGCGTTCAAACGTTGTCCAGTTTAGGAGTGTGCTGGGTTTTTACCGCCGACTGGTTTGCAAAAAACACGTGAGGCATTCGGCTGAGAATTAGGAATTAGGATCCAAAGAAATTAGAATTACGCGGCGGGCCTTGTAAATGCCTGAATTATCATAAATACCAAACGCCAAAAAACTGGCGTTGGCCAGGAACCTACGAGCAGGAGAAAATCTAAAATATGTAAATAAGATTATGTAGGTAGCTGAAATAGGTGTAATTTACAAGCCTGAAGAAATTAATTTATATTTATGGGCTGTACCTACGATACCTACGATTACGATTTTTCCTTTATTATTTCTTAATGCACCAATAATACCACCATGGAAGCACTAGGTTACCACGGCTTACCTAGTAACATTTAGTATGTCATGTAATATTTAAATTTAGACGGACAAGTAATAACTCGATTTTTGAAAAAATAATACCCGACTGCAAACAAACTTTTGATGTTACATTATATGTATATTTTTGTAATCCGTTCATTAAAACCTTTACTTTGATACCCACTCTATAGACTCCGCAAAAAAAACTTGGAAACGTTTAAAATGCCTCCAAAAGTCAGCCATTTTGTTTTTTGCAATTTTGATATACCCAGTGTCACTCTCACAATTAAGACAAATCTAACGACGCCTCGCGTGCTAAAAGCCATCAAGCCATTAACGGAGCGTGCCAAAGAAATATACATACATACATACATACATACACTCGAAAAACATAACTCTCCTACTAGCGCAGTCGGCTAAAAAGAGTCCTTACTTAACACGCAGTACCGTTTGGTACATTATAAAATAGGTAGCCTGTTGATAATCGGAATAACAAAGAAGGCCAAGATTAGATAAGGATGCTCTGGCAGTGTAACAAACGGTATCATTTCGTATCAAATACCTATTTTAATTTCTCGGGTGAAAATAGATAGGTATTAACATCCGATGAAATTGATTGATTAATGACCATAATAGGTAGGTACTTAAACAAAAAAAAACTCAAATATAAGTATATTGACGGCCGGATTGGGTCTAGTTGGTAGTGACCATGCCTTCTGTTCCGATGGTTGCGGGTTCGAGTCCCGCTCGGGGCAAACTTTGTGTGATGAACACGAATGTTTGTACTCGAGTCATGGATGTTTAGTATTTATATATGAATGTATTTCTCTATATAAGTATTTATATCGTTGTCTAGCACCCATAGTACAAAGCTTTAATTGCTTAGTGTGGGGCTAGGTCAATATGTGTGAAATGTCCCAAGATATTTATTTATTGGAGCTATATTTACCTGATAGGATAGAATGATAGGTTATTTAATAGCGACTATTAATAGACAATGGCAAAGGAAAACTCAAAGCTTGGTATGAAGTCGAAAATCAAGCGCGCGCACGCGCCGGCCCGCGTCCCGCCGCGGAATGCAGCCTGCCCGCATTTCTCCGATTCTAGACTTAGACTACTAATATAGCTCGGCTCCAACAAAAGCCTACGCATTGTACAGTCTACCTCAGTCCTTTGTTACATTTGGTCTTTAATTCGCATTACATACAGACGAAAGTGGAAAGACGTTTGAGATAGACTAGGTATACAAGCGCAATCTGGCAAGGCCGGCTCAAGATCTGAACTCTAAAGGCTGTCGGACTAATTTACCCAACTTAATAGACATATCTTTAATTTATTGCAGGCGATTACTGTGTAATGGTCATGGATTGCTTAATAAATTTTAATGGAAATCTAATTCACAAATTTTACCGGAGGGTATTATTCTTGTCGAAGTTTCGGCTGCAGCTGCGTTACGCGTGCCCGTAATGCCAGCAGCTATAACTTAAAAAGTTTCATACAAACTAGATTTGTAAGTAGTTATAGTATTAGGTACAGTCGCCATCTGATATATCTGAACAAACAAGGCTGAGTCTAAATAATCTGAACAAGCACTCTAACAATAAGATCGAGTTCAGATAGTTATGATTCTTACCATGTTTGTTCACATACTGATGGCGACTGTATTATAATTTTTGGATTTTAAATCTTGGTGTTTTAATTTAGATACTTTTATAGCTACGATATTATACATATCGTTTGCGCGTAAACTTGAACATGTAAAATCCCAATTCTTTATTGTAATTGAATTTCGTGAAACACCTACTCTCTTAGTGCTCCCCTATACTCCCCAAGAACTCCAAGGAACCTACACTAGGTACATGTCAAATTTCAGCTCTCTACGAGCAGCAATTTTGGCTGTGCGTTATCAGTTAGTACCTAATAAAGTCAATAAAACAAAGCGCCTGTCAAAAATAACGCGGCATTTACGCCGACGGCCACAATTTGCATTTCTCACTACACAAATGTGCGTCCACGCGGAGTGCCCGCTTTACTACTTGTTTACTTGCTTTCACGAATCACGTCATACCATACATATAATTAAAATGATCTTGTTAATTGCGCAATTATCTTTGCTCCTGGTACCTTTCACCGTTTGTTTTTCTTAACTACTTTCGCAAAAGAATCGTAAGGTAATCGCTGCTAACAGTGGCGGACTAAGCCTGTCGGGGGCCCGGGGCGGAAAATCGAAATGGGGCCCCCCTCCTTGCCTGTGTAGATGTGTTGATGGTGGATGTTAGGCTCCCGTGCACTGACTACCTAACACAATTAGTTGAAATTTGTTCGCTTACCATCAGGTGGCCTGTGTGGTCGTTTGCATTTATACATCCATACTTAATATTATAAATGCGAAGCGAAAGTAACTTTGACTCTCTGTTGCGTCTTTACGCTCAAATCGCTTCACCAATCTAGATAAAATTTGATATGGATGGAGATAATTCTAGTCCCGATGAAGTACATAGCCATAGCCTAATTTTTATCCCGAAAAACGTATCCAGTTTCCGCGGGGAAGCGAGCGTTACAATCCTACGCGGACAAAGTCGTGGACTTCTGTCCACTAGTTTCTACTAGTCCATTTTCTAATATTATAAATGCGAAAGTAACTCTGTCTGTTACCTCTTAACACTTCAACCGCTGGACCGATTTAGATGAAATCCGGTATGGAGATAGTTCTAGTCTCGGGGAATGATCCAGTAACCTTGGCGTCTGAAAGTATGGAGTAGTAGGTAAGCGCGAAATCCTGTAGTCCTGATATTTTGCAGGCTTGTTTATGTTGTTGGTATAATGTATAATCCAAGTTTGTGACCTCGAGCGCTGAACGCCACTTTGTCAAAAATAAGGAACAAGAGAAAATTTTGGCTGCTTTTCAGATTTTGACCCAAAGGACTAGTTTTTGATACTACCTTCTCAGAACGTTTTTAAAGAAGACTAAATTTGCTATGATATGCCCCAATATTTTCTGTGATAATGCTTTTCAGAATTCATAATAGAAGAACTTTGCAATATTTTAGAAGTCACTCGAACAGCTGTAGCAGGGTGTGTTTCCAATTACCTCCGTCGGAGTGTGCTAGTGTTGAGCACGAGTTGAGACGATATAAAAATGCTACAGGTGACTCCAATTCATGACCCCACATGAATTGGAGTCACCTGTAGCATTTTTATATCCTACTAGCTTTTGAAGGCGATTTCGTACTTCACACGAGCAACACTAGTACAATCCGTCGAAGATAATTGGAAAAACATCCTGATAGAGTTATATCGAGCCCCCCAATTTTTTTTTGACGCATTTCTCTAATATATTTGCCAAAATTTTGTTCATTTTCTAATTTTATTGGCATATTTTCTAATTTCTTTGGACCTACCCTCGTTTCTTCGGCAATCAAATTTTTAAACTGCTAAAACTTAAAAAATATTGGAGCTATTTTTGGCACAATAAGATATATTTTATTGAATTTAAGTTTTTTACAGGGTATGTTGTCCGAAATACTCGAAATATTGAAAAATAATGTGCTACAGGAATGAGAAATTTTCAAACAAAATCTGATATTCACCCAGAGACGGTTCTAGTCTCATATTGTAGCAAATTTAGTCTTCTTTAAAAACTTCCTGAGAAGAAAGTATAAAAAACTAGTCCTTTAGGGTCAAAATCGCCAAAATCTGAAAAGCATCAGAAATTTTCTCGTTTTTTTCATCAAGTCATCCAAGTTCGGTCACAAACTTGGATGATACATTGCCAGGCCAACATCATAAATAAGCCTGCAAAAAATCAGAACTACCGGATTTCGCGCACACGCTGATGTAGAAAGTTACTGGATTAGAAGGACATAGGCTACTTTTTAACCCGGAAAAACACATAGTTCCCGCAGGAGCGCGATAACCGAATTCCACGCGGGCGAAGTCTCACTAAAAGTCTTCTTTAAAAACGTCCTGAAAAGGTAGTATCAAAAATTAGTTCATTAGGGTCAAAATCGCCAAAATCTGAAAGGCAGCCGTAATGTTCGCAGTTTTATTTTTATTTTTGACAAAGTTACGTTCGACAAAACAAGTCTGCAAAAAATCGGAGCTACCGGATTTGACCCACATGCAAATCAGTTACTGGATTAATTTACGTATTATCATTATATTCCAACGGAGTCTATATTATGCGCTTAACACGGTACCGCAAGCGTTGGACTTATTACTAATATCATGACGATTTGTTTCCTTTGTTTCCGAAAAAATCAAGTGCTTGGACTTTAGAATTGGGAATGTTGTAATACATCCCGTATTACCAATAACTAAGTATCTATGAAATGGACTGTGGGGGCCCTTACCTCAACTTGGTCGAAACCAGAACATTGGCGTAAGAATAAGGTGGCAGTGGCACGTGGCAGAACGGGATAAATTCCTTAACTCACTACCTGAGCTGAGGGGGCCCCGGCTCAAGAGGCCGCGAGGAAAGAAAGGAAAGTCCAAAAATTTCAGTTGTGCAATTTTGTAAATTAACGGGGCTGGGGCCCTATAGGAACGAAAGATTTGCCTCGGGCCTCGAGCGTGAGGTGGTACAGTTATGCCGCTGCCTAGTCGAAACTATTTTTTCAAGTTTTTTTTTTGCCTTAAGTACTATATTATTTGGTGATTTGGGGGCCCCCTAGGACCGGGGGCCCGGGGCGGACCGCCCCCGCCGCCCCCCCCTTAGTCCGCCACTGGCTGCTAACGTTCACATTAATGTATTGGTACGTCGGTCAGCGCAAGCAAATTAATAAATGGATACCATATATTCGAGAGCGGTAGCCGCGGCGACGGCCAGGCGGCCGCACACCTGCGTCTGCGCATCTCGGCCGTTCCACTCCGAAAGGACTCTTATCACAAGTGAAGAAGCTTCAAACCGCGTTGCGGCAGGGTAACATTCTCATTACGAATCACGGATGTAACAAACTATTCAAAACTCTGTACCCTTAAAAGCAAAGCTGGGTTTTTACGGTTTGCGTGGGCGTAGTAAAGTTATCTTACGAAGAAATTAAAGTTCATCACAACTAAAATTTCGGGATTTCAAGTGATTTAACGAAGAAAGACAGTTTTAACATTGAACTTTCATTAATTTCTTCCGTTTTTAAAGTTTTGGTGTCTAACGATGCAAACTGTCTTTCAAAAGAAGAAAATTTACAGTAAGCTTCCAGAGATGCTCAATAGATGGCGCTTTAACGCGACCATTAATTTAACGTAATCGTCTTCTCATATCTCCAAAACCTGTGGAAATTTTATCTAAACAGGACTTAAATTCCATTAAATACAAGTTTATCACTCAAGAGCCAGGTTTATGGGATCGTGGAACGTTTATATTTTGATGTTTTCTCGGAAAATGATAATGTTCTACATCGCGCTATCGAAGTTTTTGGTGTCGGCTGTATATATGCAAGAACTCTTGTAATAAAGTGGGAGTTCCGGCCAGTTCAACCGTCGGGGTTACTCGCAGAGTCACTTTGGCTCCTTCACCCTGTGGAAAGTCCCCGGAGCTGGGGCGGAAAGCGCCGCGCCGTGGGGGCGCAGGCCGGCGCGGGGTCGTAGGGGAGGAAACCCGCGCGACACCGCGCCGTAGCGTTGCTCAGAGCGAAGCCAATGTTGAAGGCAGCGCCTAACTAAATGGGGCTTACTCGGTTTGGAACTCTTTTTACAACAAACATGAGTGTAGAAGAATAATCATTGGACATAATCATTGACCGATAAGTAATAACATATGGACGAACAGTGCTTAACAAAATATGTCAAAATATATGAAACTGACATTAGAAAATATGTTCCAATAAAATAAAGCCTTTTTTTGCCGTTTGGCATTCGTTAAAAAAGGCAATTTTTCTTCGGCTGATTGTGAATCCTTACTTATAAGAGATTAATGGACATAATAAAAGAAAATTTAAACGTGCTGAAAAGTATTTTATATCACCCTTGACCGTAAAGTGGGATTTTCTGCCCGCTACGCGCAGAGAAAATCTCCCTTCTTGATGGCCAAGGCAAGACGTAAAACTTTTGACATACCACGGGCGGTAATTCGTAAAGCCCCAGATCGCATATTTATGGAAACCTGCGATCATGGGACATTTACGAATTCACCACCCTAGCTAGGTCTGTAATGTACTATTCCCATGGAGGGCAGAGTGAGGCACTGGATTTATTACTTAACAGCGATTTCATGTCAAAATTTAAGTCAAACTAGGATAGAATTGATAGCTGGTAGCATTGGTGGTGGTAATTTTAACTCGCTAACAGCTAGTTTCCATAACAGTGTTTTCAACAAATTTCCTTTTTATGAAAATCAATATCTAGGGGTCATAGAAATAACTGTAAAAACGTGGCTATTTCATACGTGGTACATTAGATTTGCACAATTAAAGGAAAATTCTTAGTGCCTATATTAGACTGATAGTACTTGTGGTACTTGTTAAGAAGTAACAATCAAATCCTTATCAAGTCATGCATATGTCGTCGAAGTAAAGCGCAGGAAACGTAAATGGTCAAGAGCCGTCGGACAGAAGCGGCGCCAAATGCGGCCATATGTAGAGCAGCTTCGGAAGCACCGTAGCACGATACTTACTTTACAACGTTGCTATTGTCCCATTCGCATCCACTGATTGAATAGAAACTAAATAGAAATGCTTTAGGGCAAATATAATTAAACACCGTGGTGTGACTTAGGATCTCTTATCTACGCATAGAATCTGGGTTCAAATTTTAGCTCGCATGCAAATAATGCAACATGTTTGATTTGGAAACATCGTGATTCCCTGCGGCTTCTGGGAAGCTACTCGTATTCAAAGCTGTGTATTAAGTGCTTAGAAAAATATCTTGACACATAGATATTTATCTCTAATCACAATTAGGTTTTGGGCTGTAGTCCCCACAAATAATTGTTCTAGCTCCGAACAGTGGGCAGGAAACCGTGCCGTGTATAATTGTAGGTGACCATAATATAAACAGCCTAGGCGAAACTAACGCCGACATCCGAAAATGGTCTGATGTATTGAGTTGCAACGGGTTTACGAATATAGTAGACTTTCCTACTCGTGTTGCATCTACCTCAGCGACTTGCCTGGATCATTTATACTCCAACCTAGTGGATGGGTCAGTTGATGCAGCGCCGGTTACTACTAATCTAAGCGATCACTTTGCGATAAAAGGAAACGTACGGTTGCGACACAAACTAACAAAAAAGGACTCATATACGTATGTTAGGTGTTTTTCTGAAACCAATCAGGCTAATTTTTCTGCAGCTATAGATAGTGTCGATTGGAATGAAATCCTTATGAAAAATCGCGATGCCCAGACACTGGCCACTTCTGTTATAAATATCATAGCGAATAAAATCAACATCAACTTTCCATTAAAAAAAAGCCATACTAACTTTAGAAATTCTCACGATTCATGGATAACTAATGAAGTTAAAATGTACAAGTCCTTATTATTTGATTTTATAGGTCTTAAAAACAAACATCCAGATAATGAACTCTTTGATAGCATTATATCAGATATGAAAACTCACTACGATAACTTAATGAGGGAAAGTAAGTCTATCCACTATGCTAGGATGATCAAGTCTAGTTGTAATACATCCAAAGCTATGTGGAGTATAATAAATAAAGAGCGAGGAAAAAACAATAGCCCCCTGTTAGATGTTACAGATGTCATACTTGATAGGGATGGTCTAAAGTACACGAGTAAAAAACTAGCTGTCAACGCAATGAACGAAAGGTTCCTGAGTGCCGCGGCGGCATGTGGAGCGCCTCGAGCGAACGTCGCCCGCGCCATGCACCAGCTGTGCGAGGCGCGGCCTGCTTCGCGCAACGATCTTGAGATCAGTCCATTCACTGCTGATGAGGTGCATCGCCTGGTAGTGTCACAGATTCCACCGAAATCCTCTAAAGACGTATATGGCATTAGCATGAAGCTGCTGAGGCTAGCACCGGCCATTCTAGTCGTGGTGATGGCTATACTATTTAATTGCTGCATAAAAGAGGGCACTTACCCCACTTCTCTTAAGACGAGTAAAGTAGCACCGATATTTAAAGGTAAAGGGAAAAGGTGTGACATTGACGCGTACAGACCTGTATCTATTATTCCAGCGATCGCAAAGGTTTTCGAAAATGGCCTAAGCAGTCGACTGAATGGCTTTTTAACCTCGACAGACGCCTTATCAGATAGCCAGTATGCGTACCGCGAGGGGCGATCAACAACATCGTTGACGCGAAAGCTGGTTCGACGCATCATGGCTGCCAGAGAGGGTCACCAGCAGGTGGCCATCCTGTGCTGCGACCTCTCGAAGGCGTTCGATGTTGCGGACCATGCCATACTTGCGAGTAAGCTCCAACATTATGGTATCGGCGGTACATCCTTATCCCTATTTAAGAGCTTGCTCAAAGATAGATCACAAATCGTGGTGAGTGACGGCGGGAGAACAAGATCTGATCCCTCCGGAGCCACTATGGGTGTGGCGCAGGGATCGTCCGTATCAAATCTGCTTTTTTCACTTCTGCTTAACGATTTACCAGATGCCATAGGCACTGCAGAAATCCTCATGTACGCCGATGATGTCGCCGCGATTGTGACTGCACCCACCGTGAATACCGTCGAACAAGCGCTGAATGCGGTCGCAGCACAGCTGGCTCAGTGGTTCGCCACAAACGGGCTAGCTCTTAACCTCAAGAAGACCCATTACACTGTATTTAATCTATCTGGTCGCAGCACGAGACCACTCACAGTTATGATAGACGGCAAATCCCTAAAACAAACCGACACCACGAGTTTTCTTGGTTTCGAAATCGACTGTGGTTTGAAGTGGGATCAGCATGTCGAAAAACTGTGCGGAAAGTTGGGCAGTGCGTGCTTTGCTTTGGGTAGAGTTGCGAAGACGGTGGCCCCAGACGTTGCCCGCGCGTGCTATTTCGCCACTGTACATGCTCTGATACAGTACGGCGCGGAACTGTGGGGACGCTGCGCGGAATGGGAGAGAATCTTTCGTCTTCAAAAACGCGCAATAAGAATCCTCGCACGGGTTCCGTTCGATACCCCTGCGAAGCAGTACTTCAAAAAACTGGGAATCCTGACACTAACCTCTATAGTGATATATCAAATAGCGATGTATGTGAGGGATAACTTGGCATCCTTCAAAACGCATGCGATGATACGCGGGAATATTCCCACGCGAAACGCAAACAAACTTGTAGGTGTCAGCCGAACGCTGGTAAAGTCGTCCAAGCTGGCTCACGTGATGGGGCCTGACGTGTACAATAGGCTTCCTTATAATGTAACTGATGCGCCTAGTCTATATAGCTTTAAGAGCCGCTTGAAGGCATGGCTTGTTGGGCACTCGTTTTATAGCTATGATGAATTTATTTCCAATACTAAATGGACGATATTTAATACATAATTTCATTTATAATGTGTCAATTAATTATTAATTATTCTATCAAAATAATGGTTCTATTGTGAATTACTTTGTGACTAGATATACTGTGTATGATGTATTTTTATTTTTATTATTTTTATTTTTACTATGACATATAAATCGGTTTTATGAATAAATGAGTATGAGTATGAGTATGAGTATGAGAAAACTGAGCCAAACCTGTCGTTAAAGGCTATGCTAGCCCCGTAGGCCCAAATTGGGTGCGTCCGCTCCCGCTGTGACGCTCGGAACATTGATTGACGTGTACTTTATTAGGCATCTATAATGTGGTCTACTGCGAAGCGATGTCAAATGATTCAACATAGATAATAACATGTACCACCTTATTCGGTTATTCTTAGGTTGCCTATTAAGTAGTTAAAACTGATTTTCACTCATGGGGCCTATGTCCAGCAGTGGACGTCTTTCGGCTGAAATGATGATGATGTTGAGTATTAAGTGAGTTTCACTTTAGAAAAAGAGATACTTACCTACTCAGGGACCACTGTAATATTTTTATTAGGTACATCATCTACTATTAAAAGTGCCTTGATATTTGAAAATGTAATTGATCACAGTTGATTCCGACATGTTAATTCTAAGTTTAAGGATAACATAACATTTAAAAAAAAAATTGCTAAATAAGTCAGTTGTTTTCGCTATAAATAAATTTCCTCTTTAATCTTGCTCTTTGACTTTGCTCATCCCTGCTATTAATCGAGTCGAGTAAGTTGCTAGCAAGTTGTGACAAGTTTGAAAATACTGTCGGGACGGGATCAGCGTGAGAAATATCAAAAGGTGAATTTTATTTCCATTCTTACTCACCTTGCGCTTGCACCTGTGATCTCAGTGTGGATGTGAACCAATTCGTTCGTATGCTATTGAAATATAACTGAACATGTCGCGACAGGTTTCGGAATCGTCTATCTATATACTGTAAGTGCTTACTACAATTTTTCGAAGAAATGCAATATGACTTTTTAATTCCGATTTTCTAATTAATCCTCCATTTTGCAACCGACGGAAATTATGGAATTGTTTTCTTAAGGTATTAAAAGAATTTACTTGCCGATCAATAATAATAACCTTGCGAAGCAGGTGCTCATGTAATAGAAAATCTAAACTCGTTGCGCGGACGCAGGCAGGCATTGCTCTAACCGGACATGGATTTATGAGAATGCCTCTGCTAATGAAAAATCAGTGTGCGTAGAACTTTGAACATCTAAATAGAGATTTAAATCCAATTACGTTAATGGTGATGCTTAAAATAATTCATTATTCGCAAATTACTTGAACAAAAAAAGGAATTGATTCATTAAATCAAATCGAGTTGAATTACGGCGAGAGAAACGCTACCTCAGGAGTCTAAATTAGCAATTGGCTACCGACGAAATGGCCGCGAAATTACCATTTTTATGAACTCATATTTTTTGTGCTTTTATTGAATAAGCTTAAATTGCAATAAGTAAACATTTTAAGCGATATGTTTTAAAATAGACTTCTTAACATTTGGTGTCATGTCATGTATGATATACCTTATCAATAGGTATTTTAGTTGTTTTGTGATTTATTTGTCTCAAAACAATAGGTAAATAGTTACCAAAAAACTTTAAACGGAAAAAAATCTGAAAATGAAATGCAAATGAAGCGAGATCAGTTTGTCAGTGAATTTCGTGTTATCATAATGAAGCTTTGTTGTTATAAACATATTTGTCTCACGCCACCAAGTCATACACCAAGTGAAAGCACTTTTATTTTTACTTGCATCTAAATAAAATTGCGTTATACTTTCACAAAGCTCGCCTCTTCGGCTTCGTTATAATATATCACGGCGATCGCTGCGCCCGCGCCGATGCTTGAAATTGGCGGCCATTACTGTTGCCGGTTATGGTCACCGGACGCCCGGGGCCAAGGCTGCTCCGGTACAGACTGACATGCTCAAAATACCACGGAGTCATCAATTATCATCACCAAGTCTAGTCGTGAACGTCATCCTCGGTATCACGGAACCACTAGTAAAAAAGTCTCCTAATACAGGGACTAGTCCTTGGAATGATGATAGTTACTACGTACTCATCGAATACTTTTCTAATATTTATTCAACTAAAGAATGAGGAACTATTGAATCGTTAAAATTTAGATAATGATTTGTTTGTAATGTGTACGCATCAAATGTAGGTAAGCATCGTCAAAATACTCGTACCTATATCTAAATAACTACCTTATTCCAATCATCGACCGGACAGCTCCTTCCCTTATTATTTAACTCTCTCTTATAATTCGAAACTCTAAGAGACCTTTTGGTTCTTTTGCACTTGTAAATACTTATAGTTTGCTATTAGCCTTAGAATAACCTCTTACGAGTAGTGGTGACAATATCAAAATTAGCAAAGGACTACAGATGTGACCAGTAGAGAGACTTTATCTGTTTATTTATACATATGTATAAGCTTAAGTAATTCAAAGATGTGAAGTCCCTAATCCGCACTGGACACGCGTGGGGACTATAGCCCAAACCCTCTCATGATGAGAGAAGGCCTGTGCCCAGCAGTGGGACGCAAATAGGCTGTAGTAGTAGTATGTATAAGCTTGAAAAAGCAAGTTGAAAAATCCCAGTTATTATTTATATTTACTTACACATTAACACGTTTACTTCTATTCTCTACTTCAAAGAAAAATAAATAAATAAATCCAAGTTATAGTCCGCGGATCGTAACCGGAGCCCGCCTGTGCCCGTAGCGGCCAGTTACGCCGCAAACCAATAATTTTACTGTAACGTACCGGTAATGTTCGGCTTGCTCTTGGTTTTTTACTCCTTTCCACTGTTAAGGGCACTCGTGATATAATTGGGCCTGATACGAATTTCGGAACTGTTACTCGATTACATGAACGCACTTTGGAGTAACTGTTCCGTAACCAGTTTGGCCAACAAATGACTCTGATTTCTTTTACTTATATACCTACGCAGCTATCCAAAAGACTGCGTTATGTTAAATAACAAACAATAAGTGAATTTCTGATCCAGATTCTGAACAACGATGGTCAAGTAACCGGATAGATTTCCTTCATAACAAACTTGATTATTTTCTGGTACCTACTTACTTAAATATTTTAAGGAGAAAAAACTTGCCGATTGAACGTCTTCGTCTGTAGTGTACCAATACAAAGGAAACTTGTCGCTCCTGAAATCGTCTTAGGGAACCTACTTTACTTATTTTGCTATGATTTTAATAAAAATTATAATTTCAAGATTTATTTACTTAAATTGTCTCGAATACCTACATAAGTAGGTAAATATGTCTCATTATTTTGTATAGTTTCATTTTATGAATTTTATGATAGAGTTATATATTACACACAAAGTATATTATCTATCCTCCCTATGCTAGTTAATTACGTTCCCAGTTCCCACTCCACCTACACTTCCGTCTGTATCTACATGGCTCACCGGTAGCTCGGATAGATGCCACGTATACTGAGGGCATGGGGAGCAGTTTTTCATAGCCAGAGCCTGGGGGCAGCATGGTATTATACCATTGGTATACGAGTACTTTAGGCGGTTTGCCGCAAGACGGGCAGTAGCTTAGTTCGGCATCTGCTTGTCTAGGCAACCACCGAGTGATAGCATGCATCTTCCAGTCACACCCTTGATCACATAGATGGCCCCCCACTTCCCTCAGTAGGCGACCTTGGGTCCTTGCAGCAGAACTGCTGGCTGGTGTTGTCAATTGAACTGAACTGAACTGAAGAGTAAATCCTATAAGAAATAGAAAAACGGGCCATTGACTAATTACGGAAGTTTGATGGCAGAAAAGGCCCCAAGGGATCAGGATACACGTATTTATAGAGTAATCCAGTGGCAGATTAAGTAATTTATGATGATTACCAGCAACGGATCGACAAGAACAGGAAGCCCTGTTAATAAGGAAGTATGTACTTTGTAGCCGTGACGCTTAGTTCCATTGTCAGTACTATGAATTAAGTACGCGTAAAATGCAATGCTCATGTCTCTCAGTGAATATGAGCTCAGTAAAATTACATATTATTTACTTTTTATTCAATATACTAACCTACCTATTACAAAATCATTTGACTTACTTACTTTTGTGTCGCAGCTCAATTCGTCCAAGTTTCTAATACAGCACGTTTACAAGCAAAGGTAGGAAATACTTAACTACCTATTTTTCTTAGTGGTAGGACTTGGTGCTGGGTCCGTCCGGGGTGGTACCACCGTCTTTCCCCGCTAACCTGCCGCCAAATAGAGGCATTTCATCTTAGGCCTCAGGGTAGGCAACGCATTTGAGGTCTTATGGTTTCTTAATGGGGGATCATAGGATTTCGGTGTCCATGGGCCGCAGTGACCGCTTACCATCAGGTGGGCTGTGCGCTCGTTGGCCTATACCATTGATATAAAAAAACTCCAGATGAAAAGCTTGAGCTACGTAGGTGCCGGTATGATATAATTGCAAAAACCAATAAAACGAATTGAAAATTTATTTGAATACTTATTTAGTCTACTAAGTACTTGATTTTATGAAATTCATATTCAAAATTGCATCATGGACTTTCCCAGATACCTCCAAAAGTGGGAGCAGTCAGTGTCACATTGCGAATTCTCAAAGTTATTTAAGTCATAGGTACTTTTATGGATCAGGTTCGAAATGACCAAAGATTTATGTAGTTAATGGGTTAGGTATACTTCCTCATAGGGATAATCTCACCTAAGTGCCTACATGTGTTTCTCTCTTCTCTGTATTGAAAATTGTACAAGAGTTTTTTTTATTCTGTACAATAAAGTGTTATTTACTTCCCAGAGTCCGCACCGCCGCCGGCCCGGCCATCAGCGCAGCAGAGCGCGGCGCGCGCCGCGACGGCTGCGCCCGCGCCGGCTCCAGTTACCGCCGCCTGTCGGTGTCGGCTTACGATCATCGCACACTGCTAAACCGTGTAATTACTTGCCTAGGAAGAAAGTAGCAACTGAATGATAAATGTAGATAAAAATTTGGGGGTTTTAAATTTAAGAATACATACATATTTCATAGGTATATCTTAGGTATCATAATGATAAGTCCTGATGAGAGTAAGGCACATAAATATAGTATGTGTGGGCTGTTGGTAGGTCAAACTATAAATAAATACATAACCGGTCTGTAACCTATTTCCAGCAGTGGACACCTCTCAGCTGAAGTGATGAGATAAGGAATCGATATAATTTGGTGAAAGATAGATCTTTTTGTTTTAAACCTAACACTTTTCAAAATACATACCTATAAATTTAAACAACACATTAAGGGTGCATTGTAGAATCACTGTGTAGTTACTCACTCGTGTCCGACATCCCATGTGTATCAAAATCGCTGCATTAATTTATAAGACATTGCGAAACTGGACAGGCATGACGTCGCTTTGTCCTCGGCCTTTTTGCCGCCACCGCCAGTATTTTATGT
>OZ020285.1:8413860-8548725 GCA_963971205.1 Aethes cnicana
AGTTGGATAGTGATATTCTGCAAATATTCGGCGATGATCCTTCTGTGGTCAAACAGTATGGTAAAGAAATACAAACCGACTTAGCAGTAAGACTGCAACACATTGTTACTGCTGGACTAACCAAGGAGTCTCGCAAGGAGCTATGTGAAAAATACTTACCTCCCAGCAACTGCACCCTTATCGACGCACCGGAATTGAATCCTGAAATAAAAGCCGCCGTTTCAGAAACGGTAATAAAGAGAGACAAAGCTATTGAATTAAAACAGAGGCAACTAGGGCGAGCAATCGCCTGTATAGGGGAGGCCATCACTACCTTAGTTGCTAAAGAAGACAAAGATCCATCACTTGTAAAACTTCTAATGGACGCCGGTCGTCTACTATGTGACAATCAAAATCAAGACTCCCTCACGCGGCGAAACTTTGTCCTCTTCAATTTAAAGAAGGAAATGAAGGACCAAATACAAAAATCAAAGATTGATAACCTACTGTTTGGCGCTGACCTCGCAGATACATTAAAGACGGCAAAGTCGATATCAAAATCGGGTGAGGAGCTGAAACCAGCGGCAGCCCCTAATAAACCTACAGCTACTAAGAACAAAGCTGCGCCGCAGCCGACGGCGGCTCCTCCACAGAGGAATAATTTAAACTGGCGAGCTCCCCCGCTGAACCGCAGGCCGCAGGGGAACCAGAGGAGCAGGGGGCCTGCTCCGAGGCAGCAGCACGCCAGCAACTCGCGGACGTGGTATCGAGCGCCGCAGCACAGATACCACAGCCGCCGCTAGAAGATCCCTCGGTGAGATACGCTGGCCGACTTTCCCAGTTTTATTACCAGTGGTCATTATTAACAAATGACCCGGTTATATTGTCTTGGATAGCTGGATATGAAATTCAACTATCCCGTCCCATCGAGCAAGCTCAATCTCCAGCAAACAAAGGCCATTCTAATACTGATAAAATGAATATCAATAAATGTATTGGAGACCTATTAAAATCAGGCGCTATATCCGAGTGCGAGCCTTGTGAGGGACAATACTTATCTAGTATTTTCTTAGTACCGAAGCCAAACGGTGATCATAGATTTATACTTAACTTGAAAAACTTCAATAAATTTATTGATACTGAACATTTCAAACTCGAAGACTTACGCACAGCGCTGAAGCTAGTTTCAGAAGGATGCTTCATGAGCACACTAGATTTAAAAGATGCCTATTTCTTAATACGTATTCACAGTGATTCGAGAAAATATTTGCGCTTCGAATTCAATAATAGGTTCTATGAATTTAATGTCTTACCGTTTGGCCTCAGTACTGCACCATTTATTTTTACGAAAATAATGAAACCCGTCGTCAAACTACTTAGGTCATGTGGTTATATATCAACTATATATTTAGATGATATCCTTTTAATAGGAAATACTTTCGAGGCATGTTTAGATAATATTCGAGCCACAAAACAGCTGTTGACTGCTCTGGGTTTCATTATTAACGAAGTAAAAAGTAACTTAGTGCCTAATACAACATGTAAGTTCCTAGGCTACATAATAAACACTAAAAAATTCCAAGTCAGTTTGCCAGATGAAAAAATTAGTAAAATCAAAAAAGAACTTGAGTATTTTAAAAATTTAAGTCGTTGCAAAATTAGAGATTTCGCTCGTCTAATCGGACTACTCAATTCAGCGTGTCCAGCCGTAGAATACGGCTGGCTTTATACTAAGGAGTTTGAACGACAGAAATACTTGAATTTAAAGGACGATCCAGATAATTACGAAAAATACATGAACTTACCTCAGTCTTTAGCTGCTGAATTCGATTGGTGGTGCTGTGCCATCAATCTACCTGGAAATAAAATTAAATACGACGACTACTGCTTGGAAATCTTTAGTGATGCTTCTACTACGGGGTGGGGAGCAGCGTGCGGTGAGGAGACTGCCAGCGGCGCCTGGACCAAGGAAGAGAGCTGTAAGCATATCAATTATCTAGAAATATTGGCGGCCTTCTTGGGATTGAAAGTTTTTGCCAAAACGATGTCAAACTGTCAAATTTTACTTCGTGTAGATAACACTACAGCGATTTCCTACATTAATCGGATGGGCGGCGTACAATTTCCTCACCTCACGCGAGTTGCAAAGCAGTTATGGCAATGGTGTGAATCCAGGGAGATTATTGTGTATGCATCTTATATTAAATCGGCTGACAATAGCGTAGCAGACGCGGAGTCGCGGCGTTCACACCCAGATATCGAGTGGGAACTAAATAATTTAGCTTTCCAGGCTATCATCGATTCTTTTGGCATGCCAGATGTTGACCTCTTTGCCAGCCGACTTAATAAAAAATGTGACAACTATGTTTCATGGTACAGAGACCCTGACGCATTTGCCATAAATGCTTTTACATTAAATTGGTCCAAATGTTACTTTTATGCATTCCCTCCTTTTACAATGATTTTGAAAACTTTGAGAAAAATCATTAGAGACAATGCTACAGGAATTGTCGTAGTGCCACTCTGGCCCACCCAGCCGTGGTATCCATTATTTAAACGGCTGCTTACAACGAGGCCTTTGATCTTCGAACCTAGAGATGATTTGATCTTGTGTCCTTCCAGCGACCGCAGCGTTCACCGCCGGCTTACCCTGGCTGCCGGGGTCTTGTCCGCGAGTCGCTACTAAAGAAAGACGTCCCACCTGAGTCGGTTAATATAATGCTAGCTTCTCTTTCGGATAATTCTGTCAAGCAATATGATGTATACCTAAAAAAGTGGCATCAGTTTTGTATTGTAAATAATATTCATACGTTTGAATTGTCGATTCCTCAAGTCATGTTATTTCTAACTCAACTTTTTGAAACCGGCGCCCAGTATAGCACTTTAAATAGCTGTAAATCAGCCCTATCGCTTATTTTTGGTCCAGAAGTCAGTAACGATGAACGTATTAAGAGATTTTTTAAAGGCGTTTTTAGAATCCGCCCTCCGCTACCTAGATACAATCATACTTGGGATACATCGATAGTATTAGAAGAATTATCTACTTGGTATCCTAACGAACAATTAAACCTAGATAAAATTACTAGCAAACTTGTCACCCTCCTTGCTCTTGTCACTGCCCACAGGGCACAAACATTATCAAAAATTCTGGTTAATAACATTGAATTTAATCCTGATAAAGTAACAATTAAGGTCCCTGACTTAATTAAGACTTCCAGATTGGGTGCAGCGCAACCTATACTTACCTTGCCTTACTTTGAAGTTAGACCCGAAATATGTCCAGTAAGGACACTATCTGTTTATCTAGAAAAAACTAACCTATTGCGCGCTAATAACCAACCCCTCTTCGTGAGCCTAAAGAAACCTCATAAATCCGTGACTTCTCAAACGATAAGCCGCTGGATTAAGTTGACGTTAGGAGAATGTGGCCTTGACATGAGCATGTTCAGCGCCCACAGTACGCGACACGCCGCGACCTCCAAGGCTCACAGTCTGGGAGTAAACTTGGATTTGATCAGGAAAACCGCCGGCTGGAGCGGCTCTTCCTGTACATTTGGTAAATTTTACAACAGATATATTTCTGTCAACGATTCAACTTTCGCCAGAAGTATTATGGCTAATCATTTACAACATGATTGATAATTAACCATAGAATATTGTAATTCATTAAGTGGTATAAATTTTGTTTGGTTGAAATAATTCATAACAAATTAAATAATTTGATTATTAATGTAGTGTATTTTCTTCGATATTTCACCTTAGGATCTCTCAAGATCTACATGTGTATTAAATCCTAATCTAGAAGACGAAGCAATGAAGATAATTAGTGATTAAACGAACTTACCTTAAGTGAAGTTCTATCATAATTATCTGAGATGCTTCGTCGAATAGATTAGGATCCCGCCCTCCCTTTGCCCTTATAGTGAAATATCTATGAAAAATGCCTAAATCTCTGAACTAAATGACGATTGCCGCGGAACGAGCTGTCAAGATACCCTCTCTTTTTATTTTTTATTTTTTATTAATATCTCAAAATTCAGTGTGGACTGGCGTCACGGTACGTGATACTACATGTGTATTAAATCCTAATCTATTCGACGAAGCATCTCAGATAATTATGATAGAACTTCACTTAAGGTAAGTTCGTTTAATCACTAATTAACCTCAAAAAGCGATAAGACGAATTCCAGATGAAATCAGTTTTATGCAAGGCATGAAATGGACGGTCGTTAAACGTCGATGCATCAGTGTGGCGGTAAACAAAGATCACTGCGCCCGGCGCTTGCGCACGCCGCCGTTGCATTATTTCGGAATTGGAATAGATTACACGCATCACAGTCGCTTCCGGCCGGCCATTCACACACCACCCCCGCGTAACAATCGACACCGACGTGGGACTGATTTTATGGTAATTTCTATTGTAAATGGGGGTGACTTGTTTAATCGCATGACAGTTTAATTTGAACAAAATCACAGCAAACACTTGACTAGGTACCTATTCAATATCCGTGTGATTTTTTTCGTTATCAGCAAAATGTAGCTCTATACATTATACTATAGTAACATTAGTGACATGCGCATGGAAACAGATCGTTAGCAAAAAATTGACGCATCTAGACTATGACTACGAACGAAGGCAATGGGAGCTAAAATAAGAGCCATACAATTAAGGACGTTGGCACAACAGGTTGTCTAAAAACATGTATGCAGTTGCAGTAACGGCACTGTTTAGCGGAGGAACTGGTTCGCGGAGGCGTGAGAATGGCCACTCTGGTTGCATTCTCATGGCCATCCTGACGTCACGCGCACCTGCACGCAGGCAAAAGGACAATGTCGTTAAGTGGTTTTCCAATTGCGGTTTCAAGTTCATACAAGTCGCAGCCTCAGGGCCCTGTCGGTAATTGATTGCACACTTGCGCCCGTAAAGAAGTGAATTGACTGCTTATCTGGTGTAAAGCGTATATTTACGGCAGTAAGGATGTCGGCTCACAAACACGATTGAAGCTATGTTAATGCATCTAACGCTGATACCTGCACACTGTAATCTGTAGGCTGTCGTGAACCACTTCATATATCATAACGTACATAGCCTGCTACGTCTAAAAAAGGGATTTTGAATTTATTATAGCGATCATCGACTCTTGTACGGAGTAGATAAACAATCTGTTATTTTCAGAAAAGATTATAAAAGGTTCACTACTCGTGAAAGTTTCTACTTATAAAAAAAACTCGTTAAAAAATTATTTCTAATTTTCTTGCTTTTGATATCTATTGGATTCGAATTGTCTCGTAATGTATTGTGCTCTTTTGGAATCTAATTATTATAAAGCAAGGTATTATTAAACTAACATCAATTCTAATGAACAAACAAATGGCTGTCGCACAATTTATCGGTCCATATCTTAACAACATGTTTTGTCGAGTTCTTGGGACACAAACAAAACAGCCATATCTCCAAGGTGATTACGGTATAACTGTAAACTTTTTGTGACTGAGTAAATAAGTATACACGATCGGACATAATCAGATTATTCTCGTGAAGTATAATTAAGTGCGTTTCACGCATCGATGGCGGGGCAAAAACTTGTCTCGCAGATCTTGTAGACGCCTGGTTTCAATATGTCCTAGTTGGCGATACTGAAGGCACTGTCGGAACTCGTTGCGCGCACTAGCATGCATTACTTGATGGAGACGCCTTGCGGATTTAAATCAAAAAAGTTTTTTTTACAAAATTTTACGAAGTCGATAACATAGGTAATGTAGCTTAAATATATATATATATATATATGTATATATATATATGAAATACGGGTTCCCACGCTGCAGCCTCCTAAGGCTGCAGCGTGGGAACCGCTGGCAGGTGGAGGTCTTGCTCGTCAAACTGCGTCGCCTCAATCCCAACATATTCGCCGAAATTACACTAACCGGCTGCTCGGAATTTTTAATCGACCTTATAAGGAAGCAATTAAGGAATACTTTCGTTTCGTCCAGATTAATTAAGGTTGCCAAATAATTTGACATGTGTTTGCTTTTTACAAACGGACCAATTTAAAACACCAACGTACTCGGTTTCTGTTGTTGATTTGAACAGTGTGATTTCATGGTCAAATATTACAACCTTTACCGTAGGCTTGATTAATTTCTTGCAGTAATTTTCATTGTCTGTTTATTAAATAAATATACTTAGATTAGCTCTTCTGCCCGTTACTTCTTCCGCGTGTAATTCAGTTACTTAAAGCGTTCTCGGAAAAGCAATGCGTCTTTCTGGAATAAAAAGTAGGTAACCCATGCCCTTTCCCCTTGGTCGTATTATAATCGTAGGTTAACTACCTAATTTAGTTCCTACCAAATTTCATCAAAATCGGATCAGCCGTTTAGCCGCAAACTATAAAAGTTTCATAAAAAATTTCAAATCCCCTTTTACCCCATTGAGGCTAACATTTCCAATAATTATTTCTTAGTAGGCAGTAACTATTAGTGTGCCAAATTTAATTCCGATCCGTCCAGTATTTTGAGCTGTGCGTAGATATAGATCAGTCAGTCAGTCGGCCTTTGAGTTTTGTATATATTTAGAGATATATAGGTACTTTATTTTACCAGAGACATTGTAATTACCTTACTTCTTCTTTGATGTTACTTAGTAAGAATTACAATCATACAAGAAAAGTATCCATAAATAAAAATGTCCTATCATTCATGTGATCGCCGATCGCAAGATAATTAGAATTCGATCATTGCTATTCCCGTCCACGAGCCGTCAGAAAAACTCCTCCCATGTCCATCTTGACGCCTCACAATCTCGGAGCCAAGCTTTTAGGTGCATCCTGCGATCTAATAATAAACAGAGTAAAAAGGCAATGAATAAAAAACGCATTTATTGTGTAACCGATGTGTGGGAACGGCGGACAGGTGCGCGGCTGGAAATCACCAGCTTCTGTGCAAGTCTCTAGTCGCCACTACCCACTGATTTATTATATCACTCCTTTTACATATTGTTGAACCAAGATATAATCGTTAGTAATATAGTTTTAATCAACAAAGGTTCTCCACATTAAGACTATAATAAAGTTGCTGTATACCGACCGTCGAAGTCGCCATGGTTTATGTAATACTTACATATAAAAGCATGTTTCATTCACTATCGACAAAAAAAAACTTAAAGGGTACTTAATAATAACATATCTTTCAAACTCATATCCCAATAAACAAAATTGGTTTGCTTAATGATTTCGATGCCACGCTCGTAGTCAAGTGGATTGCGGCAACAAAAACAAGACGTCCGTTCCTTATTACTTATGGTATTATTACACATTTAGAATTTCCAACTTATTGACGTTGATTGTATGACGTCAATGCTTTATTGACCGCAGTTGCGCGTCCCAAACAATCGGCGGCGCGGGTAAACTAGCTGTCAATAATGCAGTTGGGACTATTCTGGAACCAAGGTGCTTGCTTCGGGAGCTGTTTACTCGCTATTGTGCACGATATTAGCGTCTCCTATAGCATGCGTAGCTATCAGAAAATACTATGATTCTTTTGTTGTTTTTTCTTTCATGAACGGAATACAATACATACAAATTTAAGGAAATCTTATTTTCTGCCACGGCAGCGGCATTGACGTACAACTTACCACCCCTAGGTAAGTAAATCGAATATGAATAGGTACCTCAACCAAAGTATGTATAGTACCTACTCGGTATGCGTGATGTTGTTGCTACAGCAAGTGGACTGCCTCTACGGACAGTAGTTACAAAGACCGGAAAAATAATAATTTCACATACCCAGAAACTGGTTCCGGGTAATATTAACGGTACTCTGACTGGACGATCGAGATCTCTTTTTCATGTAAATCTGAGGTATAATCGGCAAAGGCACTGAAAAATTTAATGTTTAATAATTTGATTAACAAAACTGAGGCTTGTGGTGATCGAAAATATCAGCCCACACGCGACGCTTGCGCATGCTCCCGAAAGGTACCAGAAGTTACCAGAACCAACAGTGCATTGGACACGTGAATAGGCAACCTTAGCATGATAAGTTAAAGTTCAGAATATATTCCTATCTGCTCTTTTGTTACGTTGCATGTAAGTCGGCACAAACGATTTTCACGCCGCCCAGTCCAGGCAGCCGGGCATCTGTGATTTCCACGGGTAAGTTAAACTGTTTGTACTGAAAACACATTTACACTGTCAGACGTTTGAACGGACTGTTTTAATGGTGAAAAACATTTCGTTTAACGTTTGCGCTTGTTTTTATTTTATCTGTAAGTTAAAACCTATGTAGATTTACAAAACAAGTAACGTTTTCAAAATAAATTCGTACGTACCTAATCGAAATGTTTGTAGAGTTTTTTATGCTTAAATATACTTAAACCGAGCGTACGGGATCATTTACATGAATCATAGGAAAATTGTTTACGGTAAATCCAGAACGACAACCTTTTTTCTGACATGGATTAAGGAATCACTTAAAGGGTAGATCCATGAGAGTAGAGGACATGGACATGTTTGATCGCTTGTCTGAGTCCACTGAACACAGACAGACGGACAATCATAGAAGGAATGTTATAGGGTTATTTAGGGTGACTCTGTCAGCGTTCCGTTACCACATCTGCATTTTGATACATTCTATTTTGATTACATGTGAAACCACCATTGGTTGGTTTTCTGTACGTAAGTATTACATTACAATTACAAGTTAGAATCTTTTATTACTAAACAAATCACCAACTTAGCGGATGGCCTATTAGAGACACTGGGTAGAATCGCCCGTTTAGAGGCTCATTAAATATTGCTCTACCCTGAATAATGCTACTGCTTTCGTTTTTACCTCAAATAGAAGTGGTTAAATAGTCCGTATCAGGTGGACGGTGGGCAAAAGAGCCAAAAAGGCAATGTCACGGATGATCGCCGTCGCCGGTGGAGTGTGGTGGGGTCGCGGATATCCTCCGCCACCGTGGGAAACTTCGGGATAAACAGCCTACACCGAGAAGGACGCGGATTAGGGATCGTCCTAATACAACACGACTAAGCGATCGTTGCAAATCTGCACGAATTTTACTCCCGCGAATGCGCAATCAAACATATTGAACTAGAATATATACCTAGTTGTTCTAATTGACATTCGCGTATTCACCACCACGCGCCATCGCTTATATTCGCGCGATATTAGCTTCGTCACGTTGTATTAGGTCTTATTAGGACGCTCCTTTAATTAAGCAATAATAGACACTGCATCAACTGAAGAAGAAGAAGAAAATATTTATTCAATTTAGAGATCTTAAGTGACTAAAAGGGCAAGTAATTTCAACACATTTCAACAACTGCTGAGATTCGCCGCGCGCCTGATGGCTATTCTCTATCACTATCCTCATATTCATCGTAGGACCTTTGGCCGTGTTCTTTTCTGAAGGGGATTAATGAAGGCTTTGGGATCGTAGTTTAACTTTAGGTGCTTAAAAGAGAGAGGGAAAATAAAAATCTTGCTGTCTGTATTAAAAAAAATTGTTCATAATTACCTAGTCTAATAGCCTGAATCGGTATTTACCAGTACGGCTTTATGTTTTGTTATATCGCATATTTATTGTGTTTCGAAAAGGTGTAGGTAAGGAATACCTAATATTATTCAACGAATTATGGCTTTGTTTCACACAAAAATACAACACAACATGTACTTGAATGATTATTGTTATTTTTCTTCATCTATGTGGATGATATTGATTAACTTACAACGGAATTAAGATTATGATAGTAAATATTGCGGAAACATAGTCACCTAGTGTACAATAAAAAAAAACATATCACAAAAACGAACGGGTGCAAATTGTACAGGGTGGCGCAAGCGCAGATGTCACGGCGTTTGACATTAGGTACTTTTTGACAGCTGCAGAGGTCAGCATCGACATATGCGGCATATGCCCTTTGTGCCACTGAAACAACTAGTCTCATGGCAAAAAAAAATAATGCCGTTTATCTAATTAAATGATTTTTTCGACTAACGACCTTACTTATTCCTTGGTAGTATTAATTCATCAAACTGCTTAGTACCGTACTAAACAATTTGGCACTGGTTGCAAATAAATATTGCGCAAAAGTAAACGAATAAACAAGTTTGAATTTAAATAATGTGATATCAGCTAAATAAATAATATAATTTTAATTACATAATTAATTTAATATTGTTTACTTTCTACGTTTAAGTGAAAGCTCGGAAGAACGTGTCTTTTACATCTCGAAATATTTTTTCGTGACATTAATAATATTCAATCAACACCATGTCAGCAGTCACCAACGAATTTTAGCATCTGTCGGTCGCAGCCGCCGATGACATGTGCGGAACCAGCCCAGGGTGAGGGGAGAGATTTCCACCAGGTGAGCCGCGCATATGGCCGGGGCACCGGGGGAACCCCTCTACAGGTGCGGCGTCAATGAGCTCTTTGTTGCCCTCTCCATTGACGAGCTGCCGTTTGGCGCAATTCACGGACCCCTCAACAAAGGGATTGTTTACTCTGGCAATAGCATCACGGTTTATCAAGTTGACGTAATGATGTCATTTTAACTAATCACTAAGTACATTTTTTTTTGGCTAACAACCGACAAACACACTTACGGCCCACCGAATGGAAGATTTTTTACCGCCGCCATTGACATTTGCAACATGATGTTTCAGGTGACCAATGCGTAAGCGCATCGAGTCTCTAATGAATTTGACAGCACGCGATGCTTCTTTGCGACATACTCAGCGATGTTAGCCATTCAAACTGTATGTTTAGTCACCTTTACGACATGATAGCCGGCAAAAGATCAGTCGGCCGTAGCAAGAAGTCGTGGTTGCGCAACTTACGCGAGTGGACATGGGACCACGAGTGCCGCAGAACTTTTCACTCTCGCCAAGGATCGGGCGAAGTATGCAGAGCTGACTACCAACCTTCACTAGTTGGAGCGCCAGAAGAAGAAGACGACATTGTGGTCGCAGGAAAAATTATTCCTTCACGGATGGACGCAATTTGTCATAACGATGCTATGTTTAAATACTTAATCACCGTTTCCTGATTACCATTCCCCATCTTAGTTACGTATTCCTGGGGCTCAGGTGCGCGACCCCGCGTAACGGCGGTTCCCATAAGACGGCCGGGCTGAAGGAGACAGGTGCCGCGAACGCTTCGATTAAGGTCAAGAGGTTCCCAGCGGCGCACTGCTGCTCGCGGACCGTGGATGGCCGTTGGGATCAAACTTGAGTTGCCATGAATTTAATTAGCTGTGTTATTATATCTGTACTTATTGTATTGTATTGCTGCTATGCTTTGTTATTGTATTATATATGTAGTTACGTAAGAAACGGATCGCTTTGTAAATTGATCATTTCACAAAACCGCATTGTCTTTCTGTAGCTCTGAATATTTCAGAACCATCTTGCATAACCCTAGGTTAGGTTAGGTTCGTTTTATGTTTTATAATCTCGTAGCAGGATAATTTCCGTACTTTTAAAGACTATTACGTCCCTGATATTACGCCATTTCTAACAATTGCTATGCTCATAAAACGTGTGAATGCTGTGCCGAGTCAATATGCTGCATTGGTCATGGTGCTGGGTGGGCCGCGAGGCGTCCACTACACTATAATAGCACAGGATACCGCGCTCAGCTTCCTCATTAGCGGTAACCGTCGCTTCCGCCACGGAACCCTATTGTACAGACACATGTTTTATGATCTTAAATATGAAAGACAAAGACACCGTTGTAAACGTGTTTCTTGCAATCTAATCTTGGTATTCCTGAACTAAAATATCTAGATAATCGGCATAACCTATGGAATGTCTAACGTCGTTGCATAACTCAGCATCTCAAAAGGATTTACGATCTAAGTTCGCGCGTGACCACGAATCGTGCGCCAGGTGCGCGCGCGGCGACACGTAATTGGCGCGCACCGAGGCGCCCTCTCGTAATTGGACATCATTTGTGAAAATTGAGCTCTGATTGGCTGATATAAATGTCACGTGAAACGCTCGACTGTTGAAATTGAAATTCACAAGAAATATAACGTCTATGCTTAGTGCCCATGAATCCTGCGTTTTTACTCTCGCCGGTCATTCACCAAAAGGCATCAGAGTGAAACGAAGAATGGATAAAAAGGTGCGGCGAGGAATCACGGTGCATAGACACCCTACGGTCGAAGGAAACGGTTGAAACTCTGTAATCACGGCAAGAAGTTAGGGAGTCAGACAATTGAATAAAAGACGTTGGGGAGGAACTCTGCCGTATGGTCACCCTCGCCGGAAGTCTAATTTAGATGGGTGATTGATGTAATCGCTAGACTCCATTACAGACAAATCTACCCACATGTCAGCCTTTGAAGCAATCAATGGTCCACATGTGCGGTGGTAAGAAATTCAATAGCTCACTTGTAGGTAGGTAGGTATATATACTTAAATGCTCTCGCTACTTTATCTGGTTTACGAAAAACGGACGAATTTCGTTTGAATTGTTATATGTATACCCTTTCGTGATGAGATAGGCTGTTGTGGTGCTGGTGATGGTGGTGGTTATTTGGATACAGAGTACAAGCAACATAATCTTGATAATTACCATAACCGTAGCATCATCATGAGAAGGTAAATCTACTGACTGAGATTTCATCATCATGCTCATCATTTCAGCCGAAAATCCAGTCCACTGCTGGTCAGAGGTCACCCCCAAGGTTTGCCGCATAGACCGGTCCACAAAATTAGGATGATGATATTGATGATGGATCAATCTTTCTTTTTGTTTTTAAGGAACAGTCTTAGACGGAAGGTAATTAGTCCGTTATCGGAGAGTTCTTCAATGAATCTGAGCGGAACTGTGGTCTGCGAGCACGCATGGGCGAGACATAGGGCACTTTCACGCTGCGCCGGCGCGCTCCTCGGAGCGCCTCGCTCCGTCGCGCCACGGAGCCTCTTCGACTGGAACTCGAACCCTGCACCTGTTTTATGGTGGTTTCCATTGAAATTTAATTAACATGGGTCGCAATGTTTCTTGTTGATTGTGCAATGATTAGTGAATATTAATTAAAGTAAAAAAATGTTGGAATGGTAATCATCTTTTTCATAATTTTTTTTTGTCACTGGGGAAATGCGTTTGCGCATACCATGATACCACCCGCCCGAAAGGGGGCAGGTATGCGCAAAAGATGTGGGACTCGCCGGCCAGAGTGGCCGGAATACCCACTAAAACCCCAGCGATTCTCATCCGCGCTGACTGCACGAGGGCTGCGGGATCGCGTTGTCGCATTCTACCGCAGCCCTCTCAGCGGGAAAGTTACACCGACCCAACCAGCGGCCCGCCCCAGTTACACACGTGCAGTAGTTCAACAAACCTTTCACATGAACCTCCATCTATTACTGAAAATCGCATGATATTCCGTTTAGTTTAGTAAGGAGATGAGGTATTTTTTGAACAGCGAACTATTAGACAGACGGACGCGGCGGGAGACTTTACTTTATATAAGTGATAGTGGTAAACAATATATGTATTATAATTAAAAATCATAAACTTAAACATGGCATTTAATAAAAAAAATCTGTACTACTCTACACTTTTCTCACTTCAACTTCTTCGACGGCTCTGCGCAGGTTTCCAGCTATGATTTCCCTCTCGATCTCGCGCCGCACGCACTTGACACAGAGACTGGCCAGCAACCTCACCAGGTAGTAGACTGCTATGAACACTATCGTCACTAGGAGGACCAGGACCACGAGGTCACAGCAGGTCAGGCCGTCCATCGGTTCCGTATGAGCGTGGCCGTGGCTGCAGCAGCCCCGGTCCAGGTCTACTCTGCCTTCCATTTCGTACGCGCTTCGACGAGACATTCCAACCTAACGTTCGACGTCAAGTGAATGCATTGCAAAACGATTGTGCCATATTCCGAGTTGCTCTCCAAGCAAAATGAGAAGTAGCTAAGCAAAATAAAAATATTCGACGTACTGAATCGTATTGCTAATTCGCATTTACTCAACTTCTGTAAAGTGTACATCGCCAATGCTATTACATGCAAAGGTATTTACAATTATATGTTATTGTTTTTTTATAAATAAAGAAAATTATATACAAATTGACCTAGTGCCAAACTAAGGAAAGCTTGTACAAGAAGTACAAAGCTCCGTGCTAGACAAACGATATGAATACTTACACATATGTATGTATAGAGAAATACATACGTACATAATTCTAAACATCCATAACTCGATCATTGATATTAATGTGTAGTGTACATTACATCAGCTGTATGTTAAGGTTTACCTACATTTTAAGTGCAATCGGTTTCGATTGGTTAACTTTTAAATTAATTTTCTGCGTGCGCAGCGCAGCGATGGCATCGCGCAGCCGCGTCTCAACCTCTCGATTCAAGTTACATTTTATGTTTGCGCCGACGACGCCACTAAACCTTTTGTTAATATAAAGCGGTCGCGGTTTATAATGCAAGCGAGATATTTTGCAGATTGTTGAGGCACGCAAAACCAGTTCTTTGAGACTATGCCGATTCTTGGGTCAGCACTTCGGGAATGCAACATGAGCAAAAAGGTTGTAAGCTCAAACTCGGGCCTGCGTGGAAACAAAAGCCTTTGTTAGGTTCCGAGTATCCAATGCTGGGAATTGTGTTTTGAAATCTGATGAAAATTAAACCTAACTTATGCTGATACTTTTCACTATGATCTGACGCTTGAATTTAAAAGATCAGTGGATTCGTGCAAGAAAGCAAATGCAATTATTCATTGAGTTGACTCTGTGCTCTTTTTAATGAGAATGTGATGTACTTTCATTTTACGTTGTTTGTTTGTTCATGTTTGTTTTAATTTTTACCCGTCTGTGTGTGTGTGTGTGTTATGTACTCGTATGTACCTACGTATAAGGTTAATACCTTTTGGCTCGCACTGTAGCCTAAACGGCTTGATGGATATCTTAGCTAGTGATATGTCGTTACATTCGTTTTGACTGGGTTTATCAAAAGTTCGTATGCAGTGAAGTATTTTTGATTTATTCAAAAATTGAGACCATGTTCCCTAAAACATCGCTATGAAGCATCCATCGCGATCTGCATTTTGACTAATTTTGACGTTCCATGACTTCAAGTACTTAACAATAGTCCTAACCTAACGGCACAAGTTTGTTCAACGTGTTGTTGCGTAAGCAATCAAGAGGGCGCGTGATAGAGCCGGCAATTAATGTAATCGCGTCGCAACAAACAGCTGTTGGCGACCGCGAGATGAATGGAGCGGCGCCGGCGCCGGGTTATCGCGGGTCGCCCGCCATTCCGCTCCCGGCGACAATACGAACTAACTAAACACTAAAACTATTTTAATAAAGGTTCAAAACTCATACAAAATTACATCTTATGTCCATTGACCACCAACTAAAGATTGCTTCACGAGCTTTGGAAAGGGCTATGCTGGAGCGAAGTAATTCGACAGAACACCAAAGTTGCCGACATAGCCAAAAGTAATTAGCAGGCTCTTAGTGCAGGCAGTCTGGCAGTGGGCCGTTTACCTTTGCCGAAGAAGCGAGTAGACGAGTGGAGTAGACGAGCTATCGAGACGAGAACAGGAATCGGCAAAAGAAGTGTAGGACGCCTTGTGGCTAGATGGAGCGATGACTGTATGCAGGTTTGGTGGCAGAAAATGGAAGCTAAGAAGACCGAGCTAAGTGGCGAGCAACGGGATTGAGAGCGGCCTAAGTTAAGCAGTGAGTGGTCTGATGCAGGCTGATGATGATGATATCCT
This sequence comes from Aethes cnicana, assembly GCA_963971205.1. Lineage (NCBI taxonomy): Eukaryota > Metazoa > Arthropoda > Insecta > Lepidoptera > Tortricidae > Aethes > Aethes cnicana. Next base: position 8,429,593 of record OZ020285.1, read on the forward strand.
TTGGCACATTTCAATATGTTACTATTAAGTACAAACAGCAATCTTCAATTGAAATCTTAGCAATAAACGAGACGGTTGGATTGAGCGCATGCAATATCGATTACTTTCTCGAGCAGAATCGGCCCGCTGATCGATGAATGGGCCGCAGCTGCCGGCGGGGAAGTGCCCATTGATAATGTTATGACTGTTACCTACCAACTTTTCCGTACGTAACTGCCCACTCTATCAACTACCTAATATACTTCGATTTCGTAATTTTAGTCTCTCCCTTAGATGACATTTTGACCTTCGGACTTGTTTGGAGCCATGCTAAGGTACATTGTTGCGTAAGGAACAATAATTAAAATTTACTTTTTCAAAAATTATTTCAATTCTTTCTCCATACTAATTCACTATTTATATTCTTTTTTGTTATGGGGTAAAGACGGTACAAGGGTACACGTTTTAAGTACTTATGTACTGTTCAGCCGAATGCCCTTAGGTATTAGTATTAGCTACTTAGTAAAAAGTTTCCTGTTTCCTACCTTTTTTGATAAGAGACCTACACAGTACATGTGGTATCATTGTTTTCAACATTTACTTTAATCATCAAACATAAGAACTTCAAAAGTTCTTGTTACGGCATATATACTGCCTGTACCTACATCACATGGCGGACACGGCCTATAAAAGCACGATTTCGAACACAATAGGGATGACGACAACTTTTTTTTCCTTAGTCTATCAGGAAGATTATTGAAAAGTATTGGACACGTATTTTTTCTTTTTTCACGTAATCAAACTTATACGGAGATAGGTATATTGAGTTGAAATGTCGCGTGACGTCACGGTTAGGTACGATTTATACCTAACGGTGACGTAGTTAGCCCCACTCTCCAACTTTAATGCGTATTAAATTAGTCATTCTCTGTTAATTTGATAAAACAAAAAATACGTGTCTAATATTTTTTTATTACCTGACTGACGGACTAATTCACCCTGTCGTCATCCCTATTCGAATGAAGTGTCAATGTTGCGTTCGAGGACGTATGTATGCGTGCGAGGACATCTGTACACTTGTAAATGTGTGTGTACCAGTACGCGGTCCAATGATTCACTCTCCATCTCCGGATGAAATAAATGACGGTAAGGGCGAGTTGGGCGCGTGTTGCGCGCCGGCTAGATTCAGGCGGGTGATTCCGTGGCCATTTTGTATGTATGTAGTACTATTAAATATTCTGTGCCTACATCGCATGTGTAGATAGCAATATATGCGCTCAATTTAGTGCCATGTGACACTTGGTGTGAACTTTGTACTTCCTTGCTTCTTGTATTCTGTATCAGCTCATCGTTTAAAATAAATATTATTTTATGGCATGCGTTGGTAAAATAATAAAGAAACTCTGTGTTGACAACGCGAAAAGCACGACGCCGCATAGAAGGCGTGCGGATTAAACAATAATAGACTCTGCGTCAACGGCTTAAGTGCTTTGCCGTGCGCCTTATTAGTTGTATCGTGCTATATCGCGGGGTCAGGTCGCGGCGGCGCCGGCGCGGCCGCGGCGCAGCTGCGCGGACGCACTACTATGACAATATCTGTTGCCTGGGAAAACGCTTTCTCGAAACATGACTATGATATTCAAATGCTTCTAGAAATAAGTGTTAAATGCGATAATAGATGTCGCTGCCTAGGTAGCCCGTATGAAAATTTTAAATGCCCCTGGATATGAAGTGCACACATGTTACCGAACTTTTGCGATGTGGTAGGTAGTAGAGTCATCTTTGTATGTAGAGTCGTTAATAGTCGTTCGTAGAAGTCTATGTAACGTATGAAGATAGTTGTCTTATAATTTTGCTGTGTATAAGTTTGCTGTGAATGCCTTAAATATTGTGAGATGATGGATAAAAGAGAATCCAGTGTTATTTAATATGTTTTTATTTTAGTAATGTGTACCTACATTTAATTTACCAGTGCATTGGTGTCATACTGTAAAGCTGTGTAAATATAATTGATAAAAAAAAAACCGGCCAAGTGCGAGTCGGACTCGCGCACCGAGGGTTCCGTACAAACCTGCAAGGTTTACAAAGTTTATATTTATTAAAAAATATATATTTTGTAATGTAACTAAAAATTTAAGGTTTTCGGAATTTTTCCTTTATGTGTGCTATAAAACGTTGCTTCATGCCAAATTTCAAGATTCTAGGTCGACTGGAAGTACCCTTTAGGTTTTGATTCCCTTGCGAGTACTTGCGAGTTTCAAAATATGCAGCTTAAATTGCTGTTTCTTTTGATTGCGTTGACATAGAAGTTTGATTTTGTTACAGCTTAAAGGTATTATAGACCTGAGTATTTGGTATGAATTTCAGTTTAATACCTCTACGCGTTTATGAGGAAATGGGTAGTAAGGTTAAAATTATTAAAAAAAAATATATTATGTGATGTAACTAAAAAATTATGGTTTTCGTAATTTTTCCTTTATCTATGCTATAAGACGTTGCTTCGTACCAAATTTCAAGATTCTGAGTTCACGGGAAGCACCCTGTAGGTTTTGATTCCCTTGCAAGTGTCGAAAATTTGCGGCATAAACGGCTGTATCTTTTGATTGCGTTGGCTTAGAAGTTTGATTTTTTCACAGCTTCAAGGGACAGTAGACCTGAGTAATTGATATAAATTTCAGCTTCATACCTCCACGCGTTCCTGAGAAAAAGGGTCTTGACAGACGGACAGACGGACAACAAAGTGATCCTATAAGGGTTCCGTTTTTTCCTTTTGAGGTACGGAACCCTAAAAATGGTTTGGATTTATAAGACAATTCGTGTAAAGCTCGTGAATTAAAATCAGTATTTAGGACACAATTTTCCTCATTAAATAAACATACTTACATAGTTTCATGATGAGATGACAACGAATTCCTTTGCTTTTCCGCTACAAAATCGATATCAACTAGCCACACTAATGCTCAGTATAATAATATTGAATAGAATAACAAACAAATTCGTTGTCATCTCGTTATGGATTTCCGCAAAGTAACGCCTGATTCTATCAATTTCTAGTTTCATGATTGCGATGCTTAATGACTGCATAAAACTTCTAACAAATCTAATAGAATCCTTGACATATATATTTAAGAAAACATTTTAAAGTAAAAACATTACACTCTAAAGTATTATAAAATAAACTACAAACGTATGGTTTATGTTTAGTTTATACACACGTGTATTCTAAACTTGCAATTTATGGCGAAGGCTGCGATTAAAGAATGCATGCATAAATCGAAGATGGGTCTGGAATTTTGATCGGCTTTTATTAGCAGACGAAGAGCATCGATTTTATACAATCACATTCACTCAAGATTTTGACGATTGATGACGTAGGTATATAAATGAATTGTTTTGCACAATCATTTTCCGAGAACGAACATGTACTTTAAAAAGGACATTACCTACAATATTTACAATTAACCGGAGCGTGTGCTAAGTGATGGAGCGACCGCAGCCATACCGCAGCGGCGATCAAAACAAATCGTTTACCGGAATGACTGCACGTGTACGAGACAATCCTCATAAAAATTCATGCCTACATTCATTCCTGTATTACCATTCGTTACAACGCTCAAAAGTTTCGTGGGTACGCCCCGGAGACCTCTAATCTCTTCCCCATGACTTAGGTATATTATTAGAACATCATTTTACTCAGTGTATTATAACAAAAAACATAACCATAGAGCTAATTGTGATTTGCCATTTGAATGACGACCTCAATCACAAGTTGCCTTTTTCCTGTACGAAATTGGTAAACTATATGTTTCAATTTCGTTTTTGCCTTCACTCATTCCTATAATGTAATCTAGCTAGTGTCTTGACATGACGAAGGATTTCTCGGATCAGAATGGTTACCAAGAATACCAAAGTCCTATTTCATAACAGCCATTAAAATTTGAATAAGGTTATAGGTTACGGGGCAGTTCTACAACCAGTTTCATGATACTGACATCAGAATAGGCGTAGCAGGTGATATTTATTTATTCCATTTAAAACTTTCCATAAAAGCTAATCGCAAATTACCTATCAACAATGTGGCGGATCGAGAAAAATATGCAAAAATCTCGCATGCCTAGTTGTTCATGGCCGTGATAGAAATAGCTTTGTTGTTATGCTTAAATAAAGCTTATATGGAATGGCGAAGCTTTAACTCTCAAAAAATACTTAAAGATGATTTGATTCATTTAGTTTTCATTTTCAGTCGTTACTTTTATTAAAGGTGGAGTTTTTGCTGGTGTAGGACCTGGTGCAAGGTCAGTCCGAATAGCTGCCACCGTTTTACTCGCTAACCTGCCGCCAAATAGCGGGGATTGCACTGTTGTGGTCCGGTGCCTATTATATCTTTTACCTAGGCATCTTTCAGGGACCAATGTAAAATTTATATGTAGTAAGCTTGCGCGAGCCAAGAGAAGTAGCATCTCCATAAATACTATCAGATATCGACACACGTTTGACACGCCTCGCAACGCCCCGCCGGTAGGGCCTCCAGTTCCTGAAGGAGGCCTATAGACAACCGGTGAAATTACTGGTATAGAGGCATTCCATCTCAAGCTTCAGGGTTAACAACGCATTCGTTATGATTTCTTATGTCCATGGGTCGCAGTGACCGCTTATCATAGCCTACTAATAACATGAAAGAAAGAGAAGTTTTTTAATACAGTCGTGAGAGCGAGCGGCGCCACCAAATGGCGACGGAACCTCTCAATCGGCAATTATTTCCCTCGCCGACGACCTTGCCAACTAGATAACTGTATTATTATACTAGAACAAACCGGCTGTGTTATGTAAATCAATCGGCATTTTAATGAGAAAATCCACAGCGACAGCTCAGCTGATTTGCTTTTATTTTGTTTACGAATCCGTATTTATTTAACGAAGTCTTTAATATATGCGATGGCGTCACGGCAAAAAAAGTTTGATTTAATACTTGGTCTCAGCTCAAGTCAATTTCGGTTAGAATTTGTCTTGTGATGGAATGTTGGTCGATGAATAATGCAAATTAATTATTTTTGAGGTCACGCCGGTCCTTCCGTGGAAGGCCTTGCACCTGGCAGCTGTCGTAAATGTCGGTCAGCTCCTCTCGACGTCGTGAACCCGGAACTGGCTCAGATCTTAAAAACACGTACGCAAAAATCCTTACTAATATTATAAATGTGAAAGTGTGTTTGTTTGTTTGTCCTTCCTTCACGTCGCAACGACTAGACCGATTTGGATGAAACTTGGTATGGAGATAGCTTGAGACCCTGGAAATAACATAGGATACTTTTTATTCCGATATTTCAAAGGGAACGGGTCAAACCACAGGGTCAAACGAGTATTTTCAATACTTCTATAACTATTACTACTTTTATATGTTAGTATCATCGGGTAAATTCTAAGTCCACGCGGGACGAAGTCGCGGGCAAACGACTAGTATTTTTATACATGTTTAAAATCATGGAAGTTGGGACAGAGCGGATGCTCTGGGTGTGTGTTATTGTGTATTACGACTTCTTTAAGCCATTTTTGACTAGTGCTCCGCTATAGATACTTTTAGTTACATCCCCTAGCTATAGTGACTTAATTCGCAATACAAGTTCTGAAAATACCATCTTTAAAGTGAGGTAAACCTTATCATTGTCAACTAATTATTTTAAGTTCGAGAATTCAGTTAGTGTTTTAGGTCATTCAATTCGAATGACCTTAGAAAGTTTCTTCAAAAACTAAATTCAGTAAGGTTTTCCTGCTAACCGATTTATCTCTCTCAATTTAAAATTTCATATATTTTCTTCTGGAATAGTTTCGTTTTCTAATGAACCGATACTCCAAAACAATAAACCTAAACACCCGGGACTCCCTGATTTCTTTTCAAATTAAACCTTTCGTGAAAAAAGCCATGACGGAGTGTAAACGTTTGTATTATTGTAAATCTTTTATTTGAGAGCCCTCGTCACGTTAAGTGTCAACAATTTGTTTGACATGTGTCCAGATTATGGCTCGTAAAATGGATTATTTACGACAAAATATATTGAATTTTAAACGACATGCAGTTGCCACGCAGGCCCCAGACGTGCGAAGTCTTCTGTTTCTGACACGTGTAAGTGTTAATGGGTTTAGTTGTACACAACACGATTCCGCTAGCAAATCAATATGGGTTGACGTCACTCTAATATTTAGATGTTTTTACCCGACTGCGCCAGAACGGGTTATGTTTTTCGAGTGTATGTATGTATGTATATTTCTGTGGCACGCTCAGTAGCCTAAACGGCTTCATCGATTTTAGCTTGTGAGGTGTCGTTAGATTCGTCATGATTGTGACAGTGACATTAGGTAGGGTAATGGTGTACCAAAAGTTATGCAGTCGGATGTTTTAAGTTATTTTAAAATCGAGTTATTAACATTTAAATATGATGAGTCTGATCTCATTTCTGATTTTAAGTAGTAATTACACAATTATAGAGAACACCTGTTTTGAATCAATAATGATTTTACTATTTAATTATGACTCCGTCTGTGAACGCAATGATCTTACGTACCTATACACTTTACCCTAAGGTTGACTGGTAGAAAATGCTTGTAGCATTAAGTCCGCCTTTTGTACACTGCATATTTTGTTCGTGCAATAAAGAGTTTAAATAAATAAATACGTATGTATGTTATACATGAGTGCGTAAACATATTGTGCACAAATCCATACTTCCATACTTATATTATAAATGCGAAAGTAAGTCTGTCTGTCTGTCTGTCTGTCTGTCTGTCTGTTACCTCCGCACGCTTCAACCGCTGGACCGATTGCGATGAAATTTGGTATGGAGATAGTTGGAGTCCCGGGAAAGGACATAGGCTACTTTTTATCTAGGAAAAGCGCATAGTTCCCGCGGGAGCGCGATAACCGAATTCCACGCGGGCGAAGTCGCGGGCAGAAGCTAGTATATCATATTTGACTTTACAGATCCGTTTCCTAGGCCCGCGGCAAGCGACACCCGCCGACAAAGGGTTCCGTTCAACGAACGGTCGTAAAATGTTTATGTCCTCAAATGTTAACGTGCCTACAAACAATCGGTTCTTCGGTTTGTCCTAGTATTCTAGAGAGGAAACATCGTAATTAGAACTCGCCCATAAAATAACCATCAAACTTACTCAAGAGGAGTGTGTCGCTGTTAAATTCCAGCAACTATTAAACGCAGTCCGAAACGAAGAAGCATTCCTAATTCACTTCTCCATAGAGCTCAATTTAAGGTTAAAATGTAGTTTTTAACGGAATATTTAATTTGGCCGCGGTGTAAAATCCGACCGCTTCATAAATTACGTTTTGTATGACAGTGGTTACAAGTTTTTTACAGTACGAAACAACGCCGGCCTGATTAACTTACATCAAGTTTGTGAAGGCTGATCATCATAAAAATATTATGAACTAGTCGGCCCGTATCACTCGAAGGCGATTCCCATACAAAGTTATATTTCTTTTTTAGCTGTTCTTTTAGACTTTTCCCGGTTTTTTTCTTTATAAACCTTCCCTGAATCACAGGGGATAAAACAAAAAAGAATCAGCTAAATCGGCCCAGAAGTTCTCGAGCCTTAGCCAGACTAACACACGGCAATTCATCCATACTATCCATACTATCCATATAATAAAAATAAAATCCATATAATATAAATTAATATTATAAATGCGAAAGTAACTCTGTCTGTCTGTCTGTCTGTCTGTCTGTTACCTCTTCACGCTTCAACCGCTTGACCGATTGAGATTAAATTTGGCATGGAGACAGTCGGGGTCCCGGGAAAGGACATAGGCTACTTTTCATCCCGGAAAAACGCATAGTTCCCGCCGGACCGCGATAACCGAATCCCACGCGGTCGAAGTCGCGGACAGAAGCTAGTAATTATTATAAATGCGAAAGTAGCTCTGTGTGTCTGTTACCTCTTCACGCTTCAACCACTGGACCGATTTAGATGAAATTTGGCATGGAGATAGTTGGGGTCCTGGGAAAGGACATATTCCCACGCGAGCGAGATAACCGAATTCCACGCGGGCGAAGTCGCGGGCAGAAGCTATTTTTATGTATAAGAAGAAGACCAGCTTCTGCCCGCACTTCGTCCGCGTGGAATTCGTTAATGGCATTCCCACGGAAACTATGCATTTTTCGGGATAAAAATTAGCCTATATGTTGACCAGTGTTATAAACTAACTACCCCCATACCAAATTTTGTTGCAATCCGTCCAGTAGTTTTCGAGTTAAATCAGGACAAAACATACATACAGTATTTTTTTCTAAAAATCGTTATTTTGTGTTTAGTATACCCTGTATACCTAGTCCCCTCGACTTGATAGTTTTTTTCAATTTTCAAGTTTCAGACGCGACTTCTACAGACTTTTTTTTATATACCAATGGTATGCCTAAACGAGCGCACCGCCCACCTGATGGTAAGTGCTCACTGCGGCCCACTTATTATTAGTATAGAAGATAGACAGATTCATTATTTTTTGATTTTAATTAATTTTGTAGCTGTGAATTTTTCAGAGATCCTCGCGATGAGCGGAGCCTACATACTTACTGATGTGGTGTTTATTTTGCCGAGAAGACACATTGTATCATTTCCATTAGCGTAGTTCCCAATGCAATGTATTGACATTTAAATGAGAATAGCCAGTCGTGGCAGCTGCCCCGTCGCTGCCAGCCACGTGCGTCAGTCACGACTGGCCGCACCGAAATCTATCCTCACGATTCCTATTCAATCGTTTTTTTTGTTCACGATAATATTCAGAATTCTGTCGCGAACTAACCATGTCCAAGAGGCATGTTGTTGACTTGCATGAGCTACATCATATTGTGAATCCTTGTCGTAAACAAATGTAACTGGATAGAGTTGTGTTATGATCATAGGAGAATGTGCCACTCGTAAATATTGATGTCAACAATCGTAGGGAGTTATTGCAAAATACAAATGAACCAAACCGCGTGAAAAGTTGGAAAATTCAAAATCAAATAAAAATAACAAAAAATCGTCTTGTTTTGTGTCACTCACAATTAAGACGAATCTAGCGACACATCTCAAACTGAAAAACCGCGAAACCGTTTAGCCTACAGAGCGTTCCAAATATATGAGCACATATTTGGCACGCCCTTTAACCCACCTCTAGCTTCTACCACATCGGGTAAAAAGTGGGGGGTTATCAATTTTGTTTTTTTCTTGTGGTTAAAATGAAATTCAGATCCTCCTTTTTTGGAAGTCGGCTACAAACACATCTAGATACAAGTTGGACAAACGTAAACAGACACGTTGCATATGTTCAGTAGTGAAGAAGCCATGTGCAGTGCAGTGCAGCAGCACTCGACGAAGCGCACGTGTCGTGGGCTGCGCCTGCGCCGGCTCTACCAGCCACCACATGGCTGCTCGCTAACAGAAACCAGGCGACGCTGCAATTGAGAAGCTGAAGTATTGTTGTGAAGCTACATTTATAGTTCAATGTTAAATTTTGTAAATGTTACAGGACCTGTGAAGTTAAAATTTAGTGGGACTGTGGCGGTTGACATGACCATTGGTTTTAACTTAAAACGTCGGTTTTCGAGGCCCCGTCCGCCCTTGATACTTAACTTAAGGCCATAACTCCAATCTGAATACATGAAATATGATCCAAGTAATGACACTAAAATCATGTTTCTAAGACTAATAGTTCTGTAGTTATTAAGGTAAGTTGGGTTAGACCAAATCGTGACGAAATGACATTCCACACCCTTAGGAATATTTCGTTGTGATTTTAAAGACGTTTCATAGTGACGCAAGGTTTTTTCCAAAAATATGTATAAGCTAAATTTACAGATTTAATAAATGAGCTCACAAATGAAATAAGTCTTCACCAGACACAATTGCCAACCATTTGAACCTTGGCTACGGAAGCGCTTGTCCTGCTTTGTATGCGGCAAGTGGAGGATCATTGTCCAATTTGCATGCACTTGCGTCATTACCACGTACCTGGTCTATTAACAATAAGGCAGTGCCAGCGACAAAAACCTGTAACTCATGGACGATTAAATTGCGTCGCTTACCACTATCACATGAATGCAAAATTTCCGGCTGACTTAAAAAAGCTGAAAAGGTTCTGAAAACTCCTGAAATCCAATTTGAAGGACTCTTTCGTTGATCAAAAGAAGACTGTGCATTTTACAGAATCTAGAGGACTTGGTTTACAGTCTGAAAGGGAGTCCCGATCCTCAGTATTGAGGGAACAACTGAGAAGAAGAAGATGGCTTTCAAAATCTCAAGTCTCTAAAGCTACCTACTACCAATAAAGTCTGGATATTGAAGTAAAAAACAGTTCGAACACAATATTTTCTCAAAAGTTATTGTAGAGCGCGATGATCGACGTATTTCGCAGTCCAACTCCGTCCATTAAACTGACAGCTGGCATTGGCGGAGACTACAAAGAGATGTGAATCTCGAGCCCGTGCTATTGTCTTTATTCGCGACGTGCTCTATCTGCGATGCTGCCCTCGTCGGTAGATTATGAGATTGCAACTCTGAATGACGCAATGGATGTGCCGAAACGATTCTACACACGTTTCATATACACAAGAGGTCACAATGGTTATAAAAGTTACATAATTGTAGTACTTGTAGTTAACGTTCTTTTGTATTTTGTCGCAGAGAAATGCTTTATCGTATGGTAGTTGAAACATGTTAAACCGAGAAAAACTGATCATTCTTACTTTTTTGATATTTTTGCGTATGACTTGACCGCCTCTGGACAGTTTACCGTGCAAGGAAGCTAAAGGGCATCCAGACCATCCTAACCTTTATCTGCTCTACACACAGGGGCTCAATGCGTCCCTATCATGGCACATGTGCTGAATCTGCAGAGCACGTGGCTGCAACAACGGCGGCGCTGTTGCGCGGCTCAGTGCCTCCTTGTTCACATTTGATACGCACATGCGTGCCAATACCGGGCCAACGAATGCCAAATTCTGAGTCGAAATGTAAACGTCAACTGGAATCTTATTACAAAGCTTTTATTAGATCGTCGTGTAACTTAACACACCAACTATGTCAAGTATATAAAGTTTGTACCTATGACAGTATGTGCTATAATGTGGCACCGAGCTGACCTGATGATGGAGCTCTGAGGTGGACTTGGAAAAGTCAAAGCGTTGTTTTAGTTTCATCAAACTACCTATGATTTTCATAAGAATATCAGTAGCGAATGGTTTTACTAAGATTATTCATACTGGGTTCGGTTTTGCAAGTACTAAGAACGGAAAAATAAAATATTCGTGGTAATTGATAAAAATATATACTGAAGGTTTTAATACACGCCAAAATATCCTTAGAACTGAGATTGATATGTCTTAATTTTCCATTTTTAAATTCAATAATCGTCCAAATCGAAGAGATGATTTAGCGTACTAAGATATACCTACCTAAGTAATTGAAATGTTCTAGTATGTTTAAGGCTAATTAATATCGTCTGTATTATGCCTCGTCAGAGCATGTAAAACACTTTGCAAGTACATAATTATATACATTGCGATCAAAGACTGAAGTAATTTGAATACGTATTTAAATTATTTACGATACGACTACGTGCAATTGGTGGTCTTCCGCACGCATGAAGTAACTCCTCGAAACAATCAAACTTGCAAATCTCGCGGCTCATATGCAAACCGGACACGTCGCACCGTCCGCCGGATGTCACATTACAATACGCGACTATTTTTAGCAACTCAAGCGCACAATTCATCAAACATATTATAATTTTATATTTTAACTAACGACCCACTTTGGCTAAGAACGGACAACAAATTATACACCAAAAACTACCCCGTGAAACCCTCCGTCTATTGGTGAAAATTATATGACATCGCAATTCGCAACAGATAGACATACGCGGCAGGGGAAATTGTTTTATAATATGTATGTATATGTATGATAGTGATCAATCCCGTATTGAAACTAGCTATAATTAAGTTCAGCTGTCACAAAAAAAAATTCAATCTTCGAAGTTCCCGTTGAAAATTGTCTGCTTTTCACCATGATTCCAAGTGGATTGATATTTCCCGAGGTGTCAACGTGTCGGCGCTCGTGCAGACAGCACGCCACTCGTCCCGACGCCAACTCCGACGTGCTCTGAACACGCTACGAATAGGAAGCTAATTATAAATTGCGACACTTGACGAGCAAAAAATGTGATCAGAGACAAAGCCCTTCGTTTTTGACAGGGATGGTCGGACTTACAATACTAGTATACGTGCCATAATGACTCATGCTACTTGTAGACGCTGTGTGTTTTCAAATGTGTCTGCAACATTTATAAATACACATTTTGACATTTGTGGAACAGAACTTTGAAAAAGCCGCGACCATCTGCAAGACAGATTCTTACCCAAACTGATCGCCCAAAATCCTGCAGTCCACATGTACGTGAGAACAGAACTTGTAGCCATTCATTTCCAAAGAAAGTTCTTTAATATTTTTATGATATGGTTATAGACTCATTACGGGTCGCAACACGTGGAGCCCTGCTGTGCAGATTCCTTCTGTGTCTGTCCCGGTGAATTGTAAAGTTAAATAGGCTCGGTCATCTGTTTGTTACCCGTGTTGTTTTTCAGGTCGGGAACCTACTTTTAATAAACAGGTTCGCCTGAATACATGTCGGAATCATTTCTATTTTAAAAAACAGTCAAATAAATCACAAATATGGTAAAACCTGATATAAATCCGGATGGCGTACCCGCTAACCTGCTGCCAAACACCAGCAGCGATATTGCGTTAGGCAATCCGTTTGCGATGCGGAAGACGACCAGTAGTATTTCTATTTTCTATACAAAATTGAACCTTTTAACCGCCACTCGTATTGAACTCGAATTGAAATTGAAATTTATTGCCGGTGATGATAACCTGCTGAGAGGTGATCAATATCCCTAGGGTTGCCCGCATTCGCGATCTTTTTATGTCCACGGAAAACGAACCACTTCCAATAGGGCGATTTGAGTGTTCGTTCGCCATACTATACTAGCTTCTGCCCACGACTTCGTATACGAGTGAGAACTATCTAATCCCACTACATACGTTTCACACGTTTCACGTAATCAATCATACGTTTTTTCGGGATAAAAAGAAAGCATAAATGTTGACCCGTGCTACAATCTACCCCCATAAGAAAATTTCCGACAATGCAGACCATATTTGCAAAAATAGTTTTTGTTTCAGTATCATTTAGTGGGCACTCCACTCTATTTCATCGTTTTTTTCCATAAAACCGCGACCTTTCTACAAACTTTATTATTAGTTGAAAACAGTTTTATAAGATACTAGCTTTTCCCCGCAACTTCGTATGCGCAGAAATATTAAAAAGTAAAATCCCGATTTTCCCGTTCCCGTGGGAATTTTGCAAAATCCTATCTTAGCGGATGCCTACGTCATAACATCTACCTGCATGCCAAATTTCAGCCCGATCCGTCCAGTGGTTTGGGCTGTGCGTTGATAGATCACTATGTCAGTCAGTCAGTCAGTCAGTCACCTTTGAGTTTTATATGTTTAGATTGATGTTTTCCGTTTAGTGACAGTCTTATAAAATGTTGTCATGGCAGCCGAGTGCAAATCTAGCTCGGTTTACGGCGCACATCGCAGCTGCGCGCACACGTGCGGCTATCTCTCAATTTATGCGCTTTTGTTACCATTATTACCACAACAGTCACCTCGTTTAACCCGCGGCACTGCTGCGTTACTAGGGGTAGGTTAAGATAAGCGAAAAGGTGAACGCCGGGCTCCTATAACCACAAAACGCCTCGTTTTGACTACGGGTAGTTAAAGTTTGACGGATCATCAATGCAGCAAAGAACCGGGATTTTATACATGTAATGTAAATGTAAATATTGTAATTATGTGGAAATTTTGAAAAAAGGCCTCCTGCTTGAGTTTGTTGCGGCGCTTCTTCTCAAGCTATGGGTCTAGGAAGCGCTGGTAAATTCTTTTTCTGACCTGTAAAAGTGCCCCTATGTGGCCAATTTGCTGAATAAATGATTGAATTTGAATTTGGGCCAAAATCAATCTGAATAGCAATTAGAAATGGCATTATTTATAGATATTTTTTTTAGAGATTTGAGAGATGTCATATTTTGCTTGAATAAGTATGTAGCAAGTAACTAACACTTTATTGTACAAAATAAAAACTCACAAATACAAATTTCAATACAGAGAAGAGACATACCTAATGTACAAAGGCGAGCTTAGTCCTATAAGGAATTTCTTCCAGCTAACCTTTGAGTAGTGGAAAGGAAACATGTACATGGGTAGACAAATAAAGAAAAAACCGGCCAAGAAGCGAGTTAAACTCGCGTGGAGAGGGTTCCGACCCTTGATTATTTTCAATTACGTCATTTTCAAACCGATTCACAGGATAAGCTCTTTTATATGATAGATTTCAAATACCACAGAATTCTTAATAATTTTCCTGTAATCTATAGGTCAATAACTATCCTCCGTATTTTTTCCAAAATTTTAGATCCAGTAGTTTTGGAGATAAGGGTGGGGGGGGATAGACATTTTTTGCCTATTTTCATAAATGACTCGAAAAGTATTGACCAAAAAAGAAATAAAAAAATATATTTAAGATCCTCATATGAAATACTTTACTTAATTTGATATGTCACACGATATAGTTTGAAAAACTTCATTAATATTTTTTCAAATTTAGCCCCCAAAAACACTTCATTACACGTCTTTGGGTCACAAACTTACATATACGTACCAAAATGCAACTTAATCGGTCTAGTAGTTTCGGAGAAAATCGACTGTGACAGACGGACGGACAGACACACGAGTGATCCTATAAGGGTTCCGTTTTTACCTCTTGAGGTTCGGAACCCTAAAAATAATATTTGTAACACCGCGGCGCACTTCTAGTATTGTTAAGCATTTTTAGTTGCACGCGGATCGCCCGTATAGCAGTCAGCAGATTGGTTCTATGGGGTTGTTGTTTTATTATGGGTGAGCACGACATATGCGCCACTTCATATCAGGTGTATCACCGGCCAGTCTGGGAGGCGGATTACACAGGCTTTAACTAATAACGCAGTTTCAGCAGTCACTGATTACAGCGCGACACAAATAACGTGGCGCGTAGTTTCACCAATATCAGACTTTTTTTTCCAAAGCGTAAGGGCTACATCGGCTTCATCGCGCGACTTATTAGATGCGTCGTGCTACGCAGATAGTGTATCGCGCGCGCATCTGTTGCAGGAGCTTGCACTAGGTGTCACATTATCTCGCTCATTACGTGCGAACAATGTTTACATTTTTTTATTGCATTTGGCTAGTTCTGGTTACAATGTGCAGACTCTGCCATGAAGCAGAGGAAACGCCTCTGCATATCCTCTGTGAGTGCGGACCTTTCATACATAAACGTAGTATCTACCTAGGGAGGCATATTATACACCCAAAAGAGATACAAAATATCACCGCCCAAAGAATCTGGAAATTCCTGGACTCAACGGACATTTCAGGTGAACTGTAACAAAACTCAAAAGGGCCGTCGCAATCGATCAGCCATGAACGAGGTGACACACACATGGTCCTACAAAACCCCCAACAATAAAATAATAGTTCTGGTTACCAAATAGATCCAATTGTACAAATTAATATCACAAAGAGAAAGTGTTTGTTTATTTGTATGTTTGTCATAGACAAACTCAAAAACTACTTACCCGAAATTATCTTAAAATCAATATAAGCATGTTAAAATACATCGACAAAACGCTCTTATGGTTAAAATTACTTATCTGGCAGGTTTTGCCGTTTTTCAACTTTATCTTTATTTACGCAAATCAATAATTAAAATAGAACACACAGTTTTATTTTGGTCTTCTTGGGTGAGGAAGTCCTTTCCTTATCTGCCACAGTAAGTAAAAATATGGCGTTATCGCATCTACCATATGGCGAGCTACCCAACTGTGATAAAATTCGATGAAATACATAAATGTACCATATTTTAGGTTAACTGATAACCTTGGCCAGAAAAACTTCCGATATATGTAGATACATGAACACGTGTTCTATTGTGTCAATTTTAAGCCGATTATAATACGGTATATACTTTGGAGATTACTTTATCTTTATTAAAAACCGTATTTATTTTGTTTCAATTTGAATTAACCGCTGTGCTTTTCGGTGTAGGAAAACATCGCGAGGAAATCTGCACGCATCTGCAAAGTAATTCAAAATGTGTGTGAAGTACCCAATTTGCACTGGGCCCGCGTGGGGACTATAGCCCAAACCCTCTCGCGATGCGAGGCCTGTGCCCATCAGTGGGACGCAAATAGGCTGTAGTAGTGGTAGTAGTAGTTATTTTGTTTAATAAATATGTCTTATCTTTTTTTGTATTTTGTTTCCCAATACTTAGCTGGTAGATTCAAAACTGACGTGTAATTGAGCCTATTATTGGTCTTTTACTCAATCCATACCATTACTATTTAATGTGAAAGTGTGTTTGTTTGTCCTTGCTTCACGTCAGGTCCAGCCAATTTTAATGAACTTTGCTATGGAGATAGTTTCAGACCCGTAATAACAATTCAATTCAATTCAATTCAATCATTTATTCAGCAAATTGGCCACATAGGGGCACTTTTACACGTCAGAAAAGAATTTACTAGCGCTTCCTAGACCCATTGCTTGAGAAGAAGCGCCGCAACAAACTCAAGCAGAAGGCCTTTTTTCAAAATTTACACATAGTTATAACATTTACATTACATGTATAAAATATACATATCGGTGCGTACTACAATTACATTGAAGGGATGTATAGTCCCTAACTTAAACTTAAATCTAAGATCTTAGAGATGTATAGTCTCCAAGGGTCCAGAAAAAAAAAAAAAAAATTATGGAGATGGCCTCCATTGTCAAATAAATATAAATTCCATAGATGTCGACAGTCTCAAAATGTCAATAAATAATGAAATACATCATGTATAAAAGAGTTCATTAATACATGTCAATAAGAACATGATGAGGTCTCTCGCTTAAAATGTTTGACTTAGTAATATATTTAAAGCTAATGATTATTTTTAAACGTCCTTGCAAGCATGAACAGACCGGACCCCACAGACAGCACCCGTTCACGAGCGTGACGCGTATCTCAGCCATCGCCTCCCTCAACCATTTCTTAGGGAAGGTGGATATTTTTTAACCCGATAATAACCTTTCTTTTTTTCAGCACCAGGTACGCAAATTACAGGACTTCGCAATCGAAGTTGCGAGTAAAATCTATAGTGACGTTACAATAGTTGAAATTAATTTTTGTAATCGAGGATTATAGTGTCTGAATATAACTGCCCTCATTGTATGCTGAAAGGACTTAGTTACCTTGTCATCCCTCACTCCCACAGCTAGTCTAGCTCATTTTATTTCTTATCGAGAGCGATAACGCTCAATGTGCCGCAGATCTGCGGGTACGCATGTTTCCTCCACGTGGGCCTGCGACCTGCGGGCCACATGGCCGACGATGACTACGTTTACAACTACGAGAAAGGTGATCGCCAAATGTGACGGGTAGCGTCGCTTCCGCTCAACTACCTCGTAAAACAGTACTACACTAAAAAATATTCGAAAACTAATGAACAGATGAAGTTCTAAGAAACATAAATCGTTTACTAAAATGCGATATGTAGAGCGATTATGCCGAAAATGACGAATAGAGCCTGCAGCCGGACACCTGGCTAACGAGCTGTGTCTTCCGGTGCGAATTTTCTCACAAGCATAATATATAGAACTAGCTTTTCCCCGCAATTTCGTATGCGCAGAAATATTAAAATGAAAAATCCCGTTTTTCCCATGGGAATTTCGGGAAATCCTTTCTTAGCGGATGCCTACGTCATAACATCTACCTGCATGCCAAATTTCAGCCCGATCCGTCTAGTGGTTTGGGCTGTGCGTTGATAAATCACTATGTCAGTCAGTCACCTTTGAGTTTTATATATTTAGATGAAAGGTTTTATTTTATATCTGATTAATTCGGTAATTTATCAGCAACTTCTCGCTGGTCTGAGTTGCGATAAGTTTTCAAGAGCAAAAGCAAAACAAAAAAAAAAAAATTAAATTGAGGGGTGGTTTTTTGGCACCGCCCTTAACCATTTTCTGCTTTGCCTAAAGGTTGACTGGTAGAGAATGCCTCGATGGATTAAGGCCGCCTTTTGTACACTAAGTTTTATTTATGTGTAATAAAGTTTAAATAAATAAATAAGTACTTGTTTATCCGATTTCAAGTTTATAGATGGTGTCATTATTCATGTTTCATATAGTAGAAGAAAAAAATGGACTTAAATGAATGAAATGAAATGAAAAATGTTTATTTGGCAAACATAAAGAATGAGATATGTTTACAAAATTTAAAGGAAACCATATATAAAGAGAACAGAAAATATAACTTTAGAGAGTTTTGACAAGAACAGGCCGGCGGCGATTTTTGATATTTTTGTTAAATCATGACGGCCACGAAGTTCGTAGCGCGCTCATTAACGAGGCACTTTAGCTCAGCCCCAGTTACGCAAACTCAGAACAATACATGGTGGGAAAAACCCACTCTATGTGATATTTTGTTTATAATAGACAGGGGCATTAAAGAGGAAATACTTTTACTATGCCTTATGCCGCTGTTGACCGCGCAGGGTTTGAAGAACTGAGTAACCTAACTACCAAGGCTTCAACTCCTGGCTTTTCACTGATATTAAAAATAAACTATCAGTACTTTGTATGCTTACATGCAAGTATTTTATCGTAACAACAGAAACATTTTCCTTGTTCATTAACTACTTACAAGGCTTCAGAGGTTATTACAAGCACGCAGTAGGTATTCATTAATTTCCACGAGGTTAAACCCTTAACAAAGAAATATGTGCTCGCTCATAAAGCATGAAAAATGAAACGAATATCTATTCTTAGTTTCTTAAAACCAGACGCAGATAAATGACTAAATGTCAAGAGACAGAATCGGTCGCGAGCGGTCATCTCCCTAATCAAACGGATGGACAAAAGCGCTACCAGTGTCTGTATGTATGATCCGGTTCCGCGATAGTGATGGGATGTATTAAATTATGCAAGTCATAAAACGCTATTCCGTCGCGGCGTTTGTAAGGTCTCCTCAAGCGCGCCGTTTCTCAAAACATTGTCGCGTCATTTTTCATTTCATCAATCAGGCCGCTTGTGTCCGCGAATGAAGTCAGGGATGGCACTGAAATTAAGATTTTGTTTCATTAGAAATTATATCTATAATCACTTTACGCAGGCATTTGAAACTAGGTCCAGCAGTGAATGTCTTTCGGCTGATATGATAATTTCAGGAATTAACGTGATTTTTTGGAATATAAATCTACTTATTGTAGAGCTAATATTGAATAACTACCTAAATGGTTGATGAGAAGTAAAATTATTCACCGCTTTCTTATGTAAACGTCTAATCTACTCATACTTATTTATTGCTATGCCATGGTGTTTACAAGATGTTACATTTCACTTAAGTACTATGTCATAAACCCTGTTAGGGTGCATAAAATATTAGAAACAAGACCTTAAATACTAGGTATACATGGGTACTGCACATTATTCTTACAACCACGTATGGTTAGGGTGTGCGTGTGTGTGTGCGTGTGTGTGCGTGTGCATGCACGAATAAAAAGATAAAATTTAATTGGGTATTATTAGTTTTAGATGATTATTTATCTACTACCGACTAAGATCAGTACATAATTAAATCACATAATGTTTACGTACATACGTACATATGTAAAATAGATGGGCAGCCCTAAGTCATTCCAGAAAGTCGTCTCATCAAGTGTTAAATAGAGTGCGAGTCAATGAATATATTTTATTGACGCGTCCAGCAAGTTTCTTCGGGACCAACGACAACTACTGCGACGCTGCTGGGCAGTATTAAACGCTTTGCAAATATAAACTATAAGTATATAAAGTTAAAACACTATTTAGGGTGAAGCCAAGTGGTAATTTGGCTATTCAATGTTGTAATCTAAGGTAAAGGTGTAGGGTTTGAAATCGATCTTTCGGCTGAAACGCCGCGACAGACAGAAGTCATCAAAGTAATGTACGGGAATAAGGAGATCTGCGGGATGATAAGTTCCTTTCTTGTCCGCTTCTTATGCAAATATTGACACAATGTTGCCGTCATTAATCAAGCCTGTCGGGGCCTGAATGCGCCTGATGGAACGTGTTTCATGCGCGATACATTTATGACATTAAACAGCTAAGATGAAAGATAGATTAATCAACACATGTTTTATAAAATACTAGTTGGCCCGGTGAACTTCGTATCCCCCGAGGGCGATTCCCATTAAAAAAAATCGTCTTTTTTTAGCTGTTCCTTTACCGGGAAAGTTCCCGACTTTTTTCTTTCTAAACTTTCCCAGAATCTCAGGAAATAAAACATAAAAGAATCAGCCAAATCGGTTCAGCAGTTCTCGAGCCTTAGCCAGACTCACACGGCAATTCATTTTTAGACTAGTAGATATTTACCTACGACATCTTTCGAATTGCATTTCATACTCAACTTTCGCCCCTATTTCATCATTTTGAGGGTTCATTTTCTCGGAAAAGAGTATCTCCCTAGACCTCCAACTATGTCCATCACAAGAAAAACATGAAAATCCGTCGCACATTTTTGACGAGAAAGAAGGAAAAACGAATAAAAACCCATTCATATTTATAAAATTTGTATGGATATTGATGGAAGTACATACTTTTGTGGAAATATTGATGATTTGGTGAATGGAAACAAAACATATTTGTACGTGGAACTCCAAGATTTGCTAACAAATGCGGTGTTCTAGCCAGATGGTCGTAACGGTCAGTTTAAAGCTAGTACAGGCAATAAAACCATTTATAGAATAAAAAGTACGAGGCGTGTAAGTTTTATAGCACGGTTGGTATCGGTCTGGGCGGGCCTGCGCCTGGGCGCCAAATGTTGCAGCACGTGCGCCGCCGGGCCAGATTTAGCAGCGCCGGCGCATTGTGAACAACGCCGCTTTGTCTCCGAATAGGACCCCGCACATGTCCGCCAGCTGGAACTGCTTTTAGACCGACACACCTCAAGGAGGAAATACCAGCACCGCTGTTAAACATCAAAAATTCTACACGTGTTGCTTTAAACAGTTACTAAAATAATTTACCACGAACTTTCGAAACGATAAGATTTTCCTGTGTATTTTACTTCCTACCTTTTCGAGCCACTTGAAAAATAATTGATCGGAATACGGCTCACCGCACAACTCAAAATAGACAATAAGCACTCTTTGCAAACGTAAATTCAGCAACGATTTTGTGGAGTGGACTAAACTACCCCCCTCAATAAAATGTAGTTTACGCCAAATTAGAAACCATATTTGAAATCATATTAAATGATCACAAGGTACATAAAATGTCATTTCAGCAAGATCTACTTAATTCTCACGATCTCACTTTCATTGTTGGCTTCAGCGTCGTCTTATCTTAGAGAAAGGTGGTACGAACGGCAGCGCCGGCTTCTACGCCCATCGCCCGCTGACAATGCGACTATGCGATTATGAAGCAATAAAATTGGTAAGTTTATTGGACGTTTGCATATAGGCAGCTGTACGCGCGACGCAGGCGCAGCTGCGATTGTGTGAAAAGCGCGGCGCCGCGATTCACATACGCAGCACAGTTGCGCTATACTGATGCCAGAGGGGAGCTCCTAACACCTTGTTAAGCCCAAACAAATGTTGCGTTTTGGACGCAAACCGTGAGCTTTCCATAAAACACGAACTTTGTTTTTATTTTGCTAACTTAAGCACCGTTACTAAAGCTACAGTTGTTATTTAATTTCAAAAAACTTCAAAGCTCTAAAATGCCATTCTTCGAAGTTGGTTGTGAAGTAAGTAAATCAACTTGAAGTTTTTTTATTAATAAAATGGTTTGGATACTTAGGTACCTTAAAATTGTTTAATGTAATCATTTACAGCGTGTGTGTCTCTCAAATTTGAGTTTTCTTGAATCTTATTGCTCGTTGATTTTTAACACATTATCAATTTTGCAAACTTTACCGGCTAACGCTTAAGTAAGTGCATACATAATTAAAATGGAATCGCCAAAATGTATGCTAAAATATGACAAATAAATAGGACGATTACAAAGTCATTTCACCACAATCGCGTCGAATAATAGTGCATTTCTCATCTGGGTCGTAACTCGCATGCTTACAATGATCCTGCATCGTAAGTACAATACGTCGTCAGCACAATGCGCCGTCTAAGGATGCAACAATAACAAACAACTTAAAACCCCAAACAGCCCTGCTCCCGCGCAGGCGACCAATAAACCAATAGCGTCAACGTGCACAATGCGCCGTATCACATCATCTGCAATTAGGGTCACGGGTAATTCACGCCAAAGGTTTAAGGGCGTTCCTTTAAAAAAAGTGTAATATGAATTAAAACCCTCATATGTTAAAAGTGAATCAAGATATCGTGCCCCCCATACACCTGGCTTTTGCCCCGGCGCTTTCTATTATCGCGGTATTTCGTGGCACTTCAGAAAGTACAATAAAGCTGCCACGGTTCATTGGTTCCGTTAATAGCGCTCAAGCACGGTTCTATGAGAATGTATTTTGCATGGCGAATTTCGGTACTATAGTAATTGCTTGCTTCCATCGATAGCAATCTTTGATTGTGTGTTCAAAGTATTCAATGCCCGCATGTTTAAACGTCTTTCTTTAAAATAATAATTCACGAAAAAGCATAAAGACCATTCAAAAGTACTACCTAGATTAATTTATTAAAAGTTCGCGTCGAGTGGCATATTACACTGGCAATGTATATCCGCGACACGTCACTGCGGCTTATCATGGACTGTAATCCCTGTGTCGAAATCATCCATTTCGTATATCTATTCATCAGCGACAACGAATGAGCAAAACGAATCCGTCTAATGGTCCTACAGCTCTTTTATCACGGCCGAGTTAAGTGCCAGCACAATGGTGGCAGCTCCCACGCCATGTCACAACACCCCATAGCTCGAGAACGTAACCATTTCAAAAAGACCTCTTCGTATTGAACAATAACTCATAAGAGTTCGCATGCATAAAGGTCAGGCTGCGGATTTGTAGGGTGACGTCGAACTTGCGATCAGGGTGATTCAATCCGATTTAATCCCCAGTTTTCATTATAGGGCTGATTGTGGGAAAATGGACAACGTTTCTGTTATGATTCTGTGGGAGTTTCGCTTTGACAGCACAATCCATTCGCTTTGTCACACTGCGGATTGCGGATACTTGTGTTATTATGGAAACCCTAGTGAAATTATTCTGATTCATAAATTCTCAGTAGTTTCTATACTGCGTTCTTGAGGTGTTGTTCCATTCTTTGAGATTATGGCATATTTCTGTAGCAGTCGATAATAAGTGCGATCGCACCGTCCGCGCTTACGACAATGAAGTCATGAGGTCATGCGGGTCGGCGGCAATCATGATTAATTTACCGTTCGCTCGTTACTTGCGAAAATAAAATGCTCGATAATAATTTCCTACGGGTTATTTTGATTCATGTATCATTGATAAAGACAACTGAAACTTTTTTCTGTTAATTAAGTTCTTTATGTACCTACGTAACGTAATACATTTAGGGAAACCCTCCCCAGTCCCATGGAAATGTAAAATGGTCACGTGTCGGCCACGTGGCCCCGCACCCCCGGCCCCCGCACGCCCCCGCACCATCATTACTCCGATTGCTAGTATTTGTTCCTAGCACGCACGTGGACGGACGTCTGCATTATTAAATGGCTTTTACGCTTATTGCGAATTATACCCCGCTTTTATCGCCATGTTATTAATCTCTAGACGGGGTGGTTCGTTGTCATCCATCACCTAAATGAGCATTTATTAAAACATAAAGTCATTGAATAATGCTAATCTAATGAAAGTAATGAACCTGTAATCACGATGCGTTTCGATTGAGTTTTTTGGAACAAATGTTTCCAACTAATTCACAATCATGGTTATTTTGTTACAACGCCATCACGTGGTATTAGGAACATCCTGTGGCAGGCGGCTACGTTTGTTAAAACAAACAGGCTGAGGTCTACCTACTCCTAAAAGTGACGTTGACGTCTTAACAATTTCATTGCCACGTCATGAACCCAGTGCCCATTACGAGGATTTATTTAGTGTAAAAATGGAGACGCTAGTGCTGAAAGTGTTAATAATGACATACCACTATTTAGTTACCCACATAGCGCGTGTTTCGGTCCCGTGACGGCTGCGCGAGCGCAGGCTCTCACGCAAGAAGCCTCCGCTCCCACGGACACTGTTTCCGTTCCGAATCATGCCCCGATTCATTTTCGGGCTCTTCTCACAATTACCGCATTCCCCCGTAATGATGCTATTCATTTAATAGTTTAACGCATATCAAGACAATGCGTTAAAAGCAGTTCTTACTGCCCGTGGTCACGATTGAAGATTGATTTCTATATAATTTGACTTAAGAGTACGCTCCTTTCTCCATACAAACGTAGTTACGTTTTAATTCGCAAACTACTTATCAGACTGGCACCACATTTACAAGTAATAGTGGAGCAGAGATATTATTGTCCAAAATACACTTTGATTGTAATAAATTGAATAACAAAGAAACTAGCACCATTTTAGTTTCCTCCATAGAAACTACAAAATTCAGTTTTTTGGCTGTAATTTAAATTTGTTTTATTTTATCACGACATTTACTAATTTCGGACACTCACAGTAATGATTTTATTATGTGTACCAAGTTTCGATTCAATCTGTTTAGTAATTTGGGAATAAAAGCGAAAATACGTTTGTATGAAATGTTGAGAAACGCCGTGCGTACTGGGGACTCCTAATGTTCATATGAAACCAAACATTATAATTAGAAGGTTAATGTAATTTAGGAACAAATAAACAGTCGATTTCGTAAGCCAATTAGTAAAATGCAGTCCAGTAGATGGATACTTAAATGACTCAAGCCTCCCAAAATCATCTAAGTACTTAAATTTGCTCGTGAGTGGTGAAAAATCTTTAGATTAAACTTGATACTATACTAAAGTGACCCGAATTCATTGCTGTTGAGTATATTTTTAGTCATCCGGGTCAAGCCCCAAACAAAGATCCTAAGACTGCCGCTGGCATAATGGTTCTACAAGTGTGTACGAACGTACAACTACAACCTGTACTTTCGTGAGTAGTAGGAGTATAATGTTCGCTGAATTGCGATGATGATCGTGTGCTCCGAATGAGGCGCCGGCGTCGGTCGTGCGACCTGTGACCCGCGCTTCCCACGCGCCTGCGCTCACACGAGAACCCCGCGCTTCCCATCGGAACCGATGGAAAACCTCGGTTTTTTCGTGCTTCTGCATTTTTGGTGGTCACGTACCGAAACCCCTTTGCATCGTTCGTAATCAAAGGCCATTTCGACTTCTGAGGTGTGGTTATACACCTCAGAAGAAACTTATGTTGTTCGTATGTAGATTCTCTACAAGAAACTGACTGATTGATCGATCAACGCAGCGCCGAAACTACTGGTCATAGACAGCTGAAATTTGGCATGAAGATTACTTGGGCAGCGCAGAGATCACCAAGAGTGGATTTCCAGAAATTCCCACTGGAACGGGAAGAAATAGGACTTACCTACGCGAGTTTTAGCATTCTAGCTTTGATCTACAATTTTCTGCGAGGAATTTCAGACTAAACTTCCACTCCCCGTTTCACCCCTTTAGGGGATGATTTCCGGTACAAAACTTTCCTTACAAGGGACAAGACTTTTTAAATTTTTATTTTAACCAGTTCAATGGTTTGAGCAAATGAGCATGAGGCAGATAAGAGATAAACAGATGGAAATCTTTGTACGTAGTGGGATGCAAGACGAGATAAATTTAGCTTGATTATTTGAGACGCGGAACCAATGCCGTGACAACGGAGTTCTATCTCAATCGATGCGTCCAATATCCAGCGAGATTGACAAAGCTTTGTAAGTAGATAGTACGGTACACGCGCCGACACGTGGCGGGAGGGCCGCAGTAATGAGCGTGCACCTGCATGTCCCGAATTAAGGGATTTCTCGCGCCCTCCCGTGGGAGCGCCGGGGGCGAACTGTTTGCCTCGCCAACAAGCACTGCCGACCCTTTGACCGCCACGAAAGTTACAAGCTTACCACCAATTCCAACCATACGCGAACCACGTAAAGCATATTATGAGCTGGAAACTTTAAAGGCTGTGGCCGACAGTGGCCAATCACAATTCCAATATCACACCGCCGCTGGTGCTGTATGATCCTCGATATTGACTTACTGCGTTCGCCTGTCAATATTAATAAGGTAACTGCGTGGGAAAATCACACAGCAAATTTATGGGGTAATTTAGAGTAACTATTGGTATCGGTTGTAAGCACTATGCCAATTTATCCTGAAAGCTAGAAATTATTTGTGCTGCCTCTGTCTGCAACGTATGTAGGTACAATATCAAAATCTATCTGCAAGTTATTATCATTCATTACGTATACCTAATGTAACTTACAGATACATAGTTATTTTTACAGTTCACAAAATCCTGAAAGGTTCGAAACCTTACTTCTATAAATTCTTATCACGAACAGGCTTCAAATAAAATACTTCTAATTAAGAATTCCATTTAATCAAATGATCTCCACCCATTTGAAGAGTTGTATTGCGATCGATCGCAGAGTAATGGAGTCTATTGTCTCCATTCAAAAAGCATTTGGCGTAGCGGAAGCGATGGCGAGCGATCGCTGGGAGCGGCGCGTGCGCGGCACTCCCACGGCACGCGCCCTCCGCCCTCCGGCCACGAGACTTCAATACAGCCCTAATCTTATACAAAAATACAAAAAAAAAACAGTCCAAAATTGGTTGTCTGCAAACTCAGTTTACGGACAATAATTTTACGTGATAACGTCACGCTAAGGCCGATCGTGCCTCTCTATCGCTTGTTCCGCGCTCTGGCTTGCGCGCTCGGCTCAGGCGGAACGTTACTATTGCGTCATGTTTTTTCGTGCGCGCAGCCGGCGTTCATCGATTTATAAGACAATTCTCACGTCAAAATAATCATCCATGTAGCCACAAACAAAGAAATTATATGTATAGACTGACAATATCGTTATATTAATTGCGGTGTACATCGGAAAAGCTTTACCTTGCTTTTTCTATGACGTAGCTGAGAATGCTCGTTCTTTTCATTAACTTCTACTAGGCATCACGAATCGTAGCCTTGAATGAGAGTTTCTTCAGATTTCTTCAGATATAAAGCTGGGTGGTGCCTTAGCTAGAAGGCATGAGCTAAACCAAAATTACTCAACATAAACAACAACACAAATATAAATCCTACGGTATACATATAAAAGCTAAAAGCGGATATATCGATTTTAGCTTAAATTTTCACACCTAATTCCTAAGACCGATGACGCCTGTGTCATGTCATGTTTGGAAATCAAATAACAACTGTTGCACCTAGAATTTGTAATTTATAAGTAGCTCCATTTTTTTTCAACATCCAAGTTTCATGTAATCAAAGTTTTGTTAGTGGTAGGACCTGGTGCAAAGGGTGTCCAGATAGCTATCACCGTCCTACTCGCTAACCTGCCGCCTAATAGCAATGCTCGCACTGTTGTGTTAACTTGTGTTCAGTAAGAGGGTAAGGCAGCCGTTGAAATTGATTGGCAACGCATTCGAAATGACATGATTTCTTATGTCCACGGGTCGCAGTGAGCGCTTACCATCAGGTGACCTCTTATGAGCACGTTTGCCTACCAATAGCATGAAAAAAATAGAAACACTCGAAGTCTAACCGAGATGCGATAAATGGGTACATTATTTTTAAAGCAAGTTTTTATTTTTTTATTTTCGGCATTTATGTGTTTTCGTCGTCCGCACTTTTTATCACAAGTTAAGAGGGGCAATAAATCTGGTGCTCGAGCAACTTAATAACTGGTCTTCGGTGCCGGTCGAAATGTACGGCGATTTGGTCCTGTCTCGCCGTTTTCTCACCTGATGGAACAAAGCGATTAGAGACGCCAGTCGCCAGTAATGCGCTCCGAGCAATTATTTTTTTGCTACGTCTACACCTTATCGTCTATTTACACAACCATAAAAGCACCTTGCTTAGTCGAAAGTTCTTAAGGTTTATGTGACCGCGTAGGTTTTTTCTGCAACTTTTTCCACTTGTCGCCACTAAATTTGACAAAAGAGAATACCTGCTGACCTAAGACAATATTCCGTAACAAATTGCATTGCAAGGTGCTTTTGATACAACGTCGACGACAGAGCACAAAAAATCCGTACGTGTGGAGACAATATCGTTATGCAGGTATTGAAGTTAATTTGTGCCTGTAAATATAATACTGCCGCTACCTGCCGCGGTGGCTTTTCAGTTTATCATTTGTAGTGTACAAAACAAACTGACCATTATAAACATTACCGCCGTGTGAATGCATGAAAGGAAGTTCTTTTCTTTGCTGGCAATTTCTAAATAAACTAAAAATGACTAACACACCCTAACTTAACATTACTCGAATCACTATTTTTAACCGACTTCTTATTGAGCTTATACTTGTATTTTTAGCCATACTTACTTAGAGGTATTTTCAAAAATTCAAACGCCCTGTGAATGTAACTGTGACCTGACTCGCTGATCTACGTGTCATGAATAATCAAACAAAATAAATACAAAAAATGTAGACTACAAATTACAACTCTGTTATTACTATAACTATTCGTCACCCTCAAATTACATTATTTGAATCGCATCAGAGAAATAAGTGGACGGTGTTCCAAATAACACCAAATGAAGCAATTCACTACCTGAGTTCTTTACTCCCGCCTCCAAGGTGACTCGACTTTTTGCCGCGCTCGTTTTTTATGGTCACTGCGTAGTTATTACGATTCGGACCTCTTTGTGTGGTCGTATAGGAGCCATTTAAGGCTTTCGTGCGGCTTGCATGTGAGCTAGTGTGGACTGGGTTGGGCCGAGCTTTTCACCTTTTTCAAAATCTAATTATGTCTTTACTGTCGACAGTTTTAAGATAATACCTGAATCAGAACATTTCCAACATATTTGTCTGTGTAAGCTGTGTGGTAGAGATGATAATCTAACTGTTTACTAGTCTCGCCAGCGTGTCACGGCGATTAGCAGGTAATGAAAAAAATACCAACCTGTTGGAGATAGCCGAGTGCTCGCGGACTAACATGTTTGTTCTGTGTATCATTAAAGTCTGTAATTGAGGAAACACAGATTAGATATCGTACATCGTCTTTATTAAACCTACCTTACACGCGTATTCATATATTATGTTTATGCTCTAATGGCACATTTAAAACTGCGTAGTTATCAGGTGATTAAGGTTTTTCGCAAGTCATTTCGTTTCTGATACAAAACAAACGGTTTTTGATAGGTAATATCTACAGGCACCACCAATGGCTTTCACATGGATGGGGTCAAAATATATTACTTTCTTATGAAATCTATACTATGTTTTCGTATGAAATCATGTAAGTATGTAACATGCAATAATAGGTGATGCAGCGTTTTTCCTTTGCAGTTCCAAGGTTCGGGACAAAGTTCAGGTAAGGCTTTATGGGGTCGTTTCAGCGGACCTGCCATGGGACCGCGACAAGTGGATGCCGTCACGTCCGCCATTGTTGCGCCCGCGCAGCCTGATTGTTCACACACGTAGCTGGGGCTATATAAATAAGTGCGTTACTAATTGAACAGGTACTTTGGTCAGCTAAGGCTTGGTATGTTTTGATTTAAGTACTTACCTATGGCAAACACCCCAGTCTTGAATATACTAAGTGTCATTATGGACAGTGAAAACTGGGCATGATTGGAATTTGGAAGACGGTTTACCGTACGGTATACGGATGCTATCAGAAAAAGAATAGGTACAGACAACAGTTGGACATTTTGATGATTAATCAGAAAGCATCAGTACTTGGTATCTTCATGATTTTCTGAAATCAATTTTTAAACAACTTGTAATTAAGATCAAATTAGACGTGACATTTTCTTTCAGCGACAGAATTTCTATACCTACAATGAAGTAAAGACTCGAATTACTCAATGTCAAAAGTTGTTATACTAAGGTGGAATGTCGCGTCTTAATTTCTCCGGATCTAATTTCAGGTAGTTTTCATGAATTTTCCGGAAAATCATCTCTTTCCCTAGTCGTTCCATATTAAGTCGCACCCAAAGACAATGCTGCAGGACAAAGTGCATCCGAGGCGCAACGGCCTTAGTCAGGGCCGCCCAGGGCCGCCGCCGCCGCCATGGGAAAACGAGGCTTCGCCCCGCGCGCCCATTGGGCCGCCGCGACCCGCCCCGCCCCACCCGCGCGCATAAATACTTCGTCGCACCGCGCATCTCCTCATTCCTCACTCGCAGTCCGCCCGACCGTGTCACGCGCCCGCGATACCAGTGCTCGTGTTCAGTGTTACTCACAAATCATGAAAGCGATAACAGCAGTGTGCGCGACCGGCGCTTCCGTGCCGGCGATCGCCGGGGGCCGCATCCAGAGGCACCGGGAAGGCGAGAACGCTGAAATTCAGATGTACCTCTCCAAGTTGCAAGACTTGGTTCCGTTTATGCCGAAGAACAGGAAGATCTCCAAGTTGGAGGTGATCCAGCACGTGATCGACTACATCTGCGACCTGCAGTCGGCGCTGGAGAACCACCCAGCCATGGATCAGTTCGACGCGGAGGGCGCGCTGGCGCCGCAGCCGCGCGCGGCGCGACGGCCGCTGGGCCCGCGACCGCAGCCCAACACCATCCTCCGCAGAACACCCGCAGCTCACGAACACAGAAATCAAACGGTTAGTACCTCATACAACCCTTCCTTACTATATCATCAAAAACAAAAGAAGATTAGTGTGTATGTCATTCTCTAGGCAGGTATCTAGTAAATCTGGAATCGCGACAAGCGACAATTCTTTTTATTTAATTAAAAGAATCGTGCTTATATGCCCCATCCTAACGCCTTTTATCCATGATAGATAACTTATTCCACTAGACAGTATTGCATAAAAACTAAATGAAATCGGGCGCGACGTTGTTTTTGCGGCGCGCACCTGCGTGTTCGCAAGCGCGGGAAGGTAAAAGCGGAGATGCTGAGTTTCACAACGTGCGACCGCGAGACGCCACTGCGTTGCACGCGTTGCTAGGAAAACTAACAGCCATTAGAAAATCTACACGTTAACATTGTTTTACTTTGCTTTTCATGATTCGAACATAGCGAAAACATACGTAGTATAAGTTCTTTGCGTCCGCGTAAGCCATTCAGTTAATTTCAGTTTGTAGGTATACTTTAGTCGGTAAACAACAGTCGCAATCAAAACCGCTGTTCACGCATGCGTGACGACTGTTTTGAATTTCAGCCTTGAAGCGCGCCACCTGCGCCGGCGCCGCGCAAACGACCGTGTACTGACACTATCTGAATATTCAACATGTATTTAAGTATGCTCGTTTAACATTCCGGCGGACACCTGCGCGAGATGGCCATTCCAATTGCCCGTTGTCCCGAGATGCGTAGTGGTTCTGGTTCTCGGGATTGTCTAAAATGGTCGGTCAGATCGTGCGAACGTCTAAGCGGCAGGTGCACCGCGCAGGATTTATTCGAGCGCCTCGCGATTGCCCCAGGCACATGCGCACTCGTTAATACTTACTCGTGCCACGTAAATTTTAACATCTCCTGGTTGTTGGAAGTAGGAAATATTCACGAGCGTGATTTAGGTGACGCGACGGTCTGTCCAGAATTTACGTTAGCGCAGATGTCCCAGCAGTTTACCAGATTTGCCAATTATCCAACTGTATTGAAACTGAGATATATCGCAATCTTTTCTCGTAATCTAGGTATTGTCTGATTATTAAGAGTCTTGCTTTATCCACAAATACGACTCTTGTAAAGTAAAATGACCACTCAAGCATCCTTCACCCGTATTCCAACGCCAATGTCTTTATAATAGAATCCTATCGCAACTTGATATATAATTTGAAATTCATCCTTTCTTAATGTATGCAAAGAATTCAGAATACAATATCAGAACAAACCCGTAATCATGATACATAGATCATATTACCTATCCAATAAACCAGCAGCAACTGATTTAATAAGCCTCGGGCGCCGGCGACAATCTCACGATATTTACTAATTTATCGCCCACCACAATGCAGTATCGGAATGCCGACTGATCGGGCCGCATTCCATAACAACAAATAAGATGACAATATTAAACCAATTCCGGGTCTAAACAATCAAAATTACTTGTATAACGTACAAAAAAGGCTCGAGGCGATCGTGCCGGAATCCGAAGCCCCAGCGTGCACGTCGTGAGGCGGCATTTCACGGTGGTATCTGACGGGGCATCGGCGCCGAGCCGCGGACTCCGGTCACGAGCATACGCCACGCTGCTATCTCGGCGTAGGTAATTGTTGCCCGCAGCCGCAGCTGCCTCCGCGAGGCCGTGGGACCTTTCGCCGACACTCGTCGATCCCTCCGCTCTCACTCACGCTCTTGTCCTTTGCAACGACGGCTTAACCTACTAATCATTGTAACATTACCACGATGGCATTCAGACTTTACCAAGTAGAACCAAGTAGAATTCGACCGTCACTCTTAATTAAATAACAAATGCCCTATCAGTTAGTAATTCAATTAGTTGCCCGCATGGTGCACATTAAAACGAATTTAAGAGATCTCTTCGTAAAGCTTACTTATCAACTTCGACCCGCACAATGGATCATAAAACTTCTACTATACCTACATAGATATAGGTATGCAGGTTTTGCCTCAGACAGAGGAAGACAGCCTCGCGCCTACACGGCGTCCGCGGCGTCGCCGGCGACAGACTCTAACGAGTCGCCAGGTGTCCGCGCCCACGCTCGCCGCTCCACTGAATACTGTCTCTGCGCACCTCGCCACGCATAAATCGCGCACGTGAAAGTTTTACGAGCACCTTTACGCTTCCCCGAACTAATAAACTGCGGCGACGGCGAGTAGACAATGCAGCTCCACCGCGAAATGTCTCCGCAAAACTCTGCACACGTGCAGCGATTTCGCCGATCAATTCCGCCGACGGATCGATCGAGGGCATTGTGCGGGTAACGGTCGCCACAGCTGCGCCGACGCACACGTGACGCCGGTATTCAATTCAATTCAATTCAATCATTTATTCAGCAAATTGGCCACATAGGGGCACTTTTACACGTCAGAAAAGAATTTACTAGCGCTTCCTAGACCCATTGCTTGAGAAGAAGCGCCGCAACAAACTCAAGCAGAAGGCCTTTTTTCAAAATTTACACATAGTTATAACATTTACATTACATGTATAAAATATACATATCGGTACGTACTACAATTACATTGAAGGGATGTATAGTCCCTAACTTAAACTTAAATCTAAGATCTTAGAGATGTATAGTCTCCAAGGGTCCAGAAAAAAAAAAAAAAAAAATTATGGAGATGGCCTCCATTGTCAAATAAATATAAATTCCATAGATGTCGACAGTCTCAAAATGTCAATAAATAATGAAATACATCATGTATAAAAGAGTTCATTAATACATGTCAATAAGAACATGATGAGGTCTCTCGCTTAAAATGTTTGACTTAGTAATATATTTAAAGCTAATGATTATTTTTAAACGTCCTTGCAAGCATGAACAGACCGGACCCCACAGACAGCACCCGTTCACGAGCGTGACGCGTATCTCAGCCATCGCCTCCCTCAACCATTTCTTAGGGAAGGTGGCGACCCGATCAACGACGCCGCTGTAAGCAAGGACCTTAAAGCGAGCATGACATGCTCCAGCTGCTGGACAAATTTGGTAGTGAAAGAAAAAAAAAAAGAGTTAATATTTGCCCAGCGAGACACATATCATGTTACTAGTCAATAATAATAACCTAAACAGTTGGCTTAAAAGGATTCTTATCATCTAAAAAGTCATTCACCGAATAATATGCCTTCTTTAAAAGGCGGCACTTAATGAACGACTTGAACTTTTTAAATGGCATATTAGCAACATCAGAAGGCAATTTGTTATAAAATCGTATACAGTTCCCAACAAACGAAGAGCTCACTTTACGAAGACGGTAACCAGTAACAAAAAGTTTATCCTTATTCCTAGTGTTAAAATTGTGAACATCACTGTTATGCTTAAAGTCGTGCAAGTTCTTACGAGCATACATGATATTTTCAAATATGTATAGTGACGCAACGGTAAGAATGTTTATCTCCTTGAATTTTTCTCTAAGGGAGACCCGAGACCCAAGTTGATATATTGCACGTACAGCCCGCTTTTGCAACACAAAGATGGTTTGAATGTCAGCTGCTCTCCCCCAAAGTATAATTCCGTAAGACATGACACTATGGAAATAACTATAATAGACTAACCTGGCCGTCTCGACGTCAGTGAGCTGCCTAATACGCCTTACTGCATATGCTGTAGGTAGCCGGATAGCTAAATAAATGCGACGCTCATACATACCTTTCATTATCCAGTCGACAATGCTCGTCACATAAAGGGATTTCACGTGTGCTCGCAAAGTCCCGATCTGTTCTGAACATGTGTGCTCTCCCTTTGGTATGTGTCCGTAAATAGGGTGTGGCCACGTGCGCCCGCTCAGCTGCGTCGCGGATGTACGGACGGGAAGCAGTAATCTAACACTTCACGCCGAAAAGTCATGCTGAAACTGCGACCGGAGTACTCAGTCAATGTAAACATCCTCCGTACGCGTAACTGACATCTTACCTTGAGCCGTGATTACACGAATATTTGAACCGGATCCCTAACGATCATTTACATGTCATCATATCATTATTTGATTTGTCGTATCGTTCCCGGTCAATGAATTAGGGAAGCGGAATGACTGGCCCATTGTCTGTGCGCTAATGAATTAAAACAGTGTTGAAACAGCGCATATGCGTCGACAGATGGCCGGACGCGGGTAGCGCCCGCGGGATGCATGTAACACCCGATACTCGAATTGTCGCAATTAATAAAACTACTTAATTCTTATCGCAACTTTACTAATTACATCTACTACCTTCTAATCGGCCGTACGGTCATCTTTTCCCAATAAATAAACTTGCACAACTGTGCGATGCAGTCTTATGGAGGCAAATGCGCGCGCATCTGTTCAATGATTGGTAGCTGCACCCTCTGCGGCCCTGCCGTGGGTGGCGAAGGGCTCGCCTTCTGTCGTTCAAACCCTACATTTAATTGGCAGGTCTTTGTTTCCGAGGCACTCTATATTTACCTATGTTTTTTCATTGTTACAGGCAGCAGAAAAGCAGAGCCAGCAGGACAGGCCGGCGTGTTAAGTTAAGAGACTAATAATTTATGGTAAATGAAGTATACCTCGCGAAGAAGCCGCGGCGGCGCGGCGGCTCGCGGACGCATCCTAAGTACGATCTCGTTACGATCAATATAAGTACTACGTTAATTTAATGTAAAAATGTGGCATTACGGGAAGAAGACTTCAGCATTGCAATGCAATCAATCGTTGGTGATGATCGCTGACTGATTGATTTGTTATTTTTCATGTAAAAAGCTTTACTAGTTGTTAGTCCTATGTATGTTATGTGTTGAATGGTTCGTGACACACCTCGAGACCCAGTCGGGACTGCTTCTTGCAAAGAATTATACCACTTGCTGTCTTTTACGTATTTCCGCCATGGAAACTTTCATGCGAGAATCTTTTGTGTTTATTTTCAAAGAAAATGTGTATTCTGTTTTAATCCAGTCCTAGGTTCTTAGTTCTTAAACGATGCTTCCATTAATATCAAAGATGTAAACCGATTGAAAGTTGGTTTATCTAAATAATTTTATTAATTTAATTTAAATTTTCATGAGTGTGATTTTGCATGGCGATTTTGTTGCTATTAGGATACGGAATAGGTTATTATGAGTGCTCGACACAAACGTTATCATTTAATTTATAAATTGTGTCGAGCACACTATATGTAAATAGTGTATGTAATAAATGTAAAAAAATATTAAATTTTAGCGGAAACTATCAAATTGAGACCTTTTATGATTTTATTTTGAATATAAGGTGAAAATGCTTTAATTATCTTATATAATTCTTATTATGGTGTATTATAATTTTAAATAGACTGTTATAGATTTAGTTTATTATTGGGGGGTATGAGTTGTGGGCGGGAGGCCCGTCGGGGTAGATTGTTGGTTGACGGAGCAGCGGCGAGGACAACGCGGCGGCAGCGCGCCGGCTGTGGCACTGTTGCTTCTGTACAAGGACAGGACATACAGGATGGTCAATATACATCTTGTATTTTATTACAAATACAGCCACTGCCGGCATGCCACCAAATGCGCTAGCCACATGCTGCTGACTAAAATAAATGTTCCATGCAGTCCAATTTCTACTGGTCACAAATTCTACTTCTAAACTGTTTTTCACAATTACTTTGTCGTATTGTCAATTTACATTGTATAGTTGATAAAGTCTGCACTGATTTATTTAACATAAATGAAGAAATAATGAAACCGGAAATAAAAAGGTTTTTGAAAGATTTAACATTTTTAATTTCTCAGTTCCCTTACACTTTTCATAACTGTTATATTCTTGTAAATTCAGGACAACAATATTATAAAATAGTGTTGATGGATGACAACGAGAATTATACAATATAGCGACACCCTGAGAAACATTTAGTAAGTATGTAAGTAAGTATATCTTGTTAATACTTAAAGATAAATCTACGAAGAACATTTAAAAATGTTAAAAGTACATGATATAAAAATAACTTTTCGCGATTAATTTTTATAATTTCATAGTAGTATGAGAGAGCAATGCAAGCATTTAAATTAGAGCAAACGATTTCATACTAAATTTTCATCAAAATCCGTTCAGCCGTTTTAGCGTAATTGAGTAACAAACATTCAAACACGCGAAATTACAGCTTTATAATATTATTAAGATAGACATTTTTTTGTTTCGTCTGAATATTTTGAAACTTTGAGAATTAAGTATCAAATTCGAAAACACCGAATACTTAATGAAAAACAGCTTCACTGTGAGTAGTAAAGATATGAAACCTCCTGACTATAACAAGGACATAAGTATCATCTAACTTAAGTTTAAAATAAAAATAGGTCCCACAGAGTGATGGATCCGCAGATCACGCGATTGCATCACGGCCAATTATCGCGGCTACAACTACAATATTTGGTCAGCTGCGTGTTTATAATCATAATTTAACAGGTCCACTTACTGCCACGCTAAAACCAGCTCTCATCTCTATCAGCTTGGTTCATATTGGCTTAAATGCTCAAGCGAATACACACAAATACCAAAACATACGCTTAGCTTAACAATATAAGGTACAATATCGAACGCTGTGAAATTGATCGTTATGAAATGGAACGCTTGTTCGCCAAACATTAACTCATTGCTGCAAACAATACGGCTAATTGTTGGAGTCAGGTAAACATGAGAAAACCATGGAAACTTTAGCAAAACAGGAAAAAAGAAACCGCGACCCTGCCAGGATTCGAACCTGGAATCTTCTGATCCGTAGTCAGACGCGTTATCCATTGCGCCACAGGGCCAGATAAGCACCGTTGTCAAATTCGCGACTGAGTTCTGAAACTGTAACGTAGAGATTTATTTTTAAAAGTTAATTGATTCTATATATAGGATGTCCCGTAAGCGGTGGATATTCCTTCAGTGCTAAATAGCCAATTGTATGACTGTACAAATGTATGAGATTTAAGGTCAAGTATGAGTTGGGTGGTTTTCGAGTTAATATTTTTTTTATTAATTAAGAATAATAGAGTGACTCCTTAAATTGCGTGCCACGCCGTTAATTTTAGGAGTTAAGGTTACTTTTTATTGCAAAATGATCACTAAAAAACCGGCCAAGTGCGTGTCGGGCCACGCGCAAATTATAGGGTTCCGAAGTTGAGGATGCCCACAGTACCTTTCTAAGACTTATTAGCATCTAGCTAGCCTGTGGTATGACGTGCCCGCCCGACGCCCCTGCCGCTCGAGAAAAATCATCATTATAAGTTGGTCGACTATTACTCGTAAGTTTGTACAGCCTACTTAGCTCTGATAGTTTTCCTTTCAACTACGTTATATATGCCACAACCGTGATTTTTTTCAGCCATCCAAATACCACCATTTAGTTGGCAGGGGGGGGGGGACACGTGACTCTAACAAAAAATAGCACTTTAAAGCTTAATATTTCACAAACGCATCACTTAATCAAAAAATGGTTTTAACAAACCCACAATATTTTTTTAAGACCTATTCAACGATATGCCGCACCATGGGATACGCAAGAAAAAAAAATTACATCCCCACTTTACGTGTAGGGGAGGTACCCTATAAAAAAATATATTTCAAAATTTTATTGTACCACTTTGTCAGCGTAACTAATATGCATATTCATGCCAAGTTACAGCTCTCTAGACCTAAGCATCTCCGAGCAATAGTGCGGACAGACGGACGGACGGACGGACATGGCGAAACTATAAGGGTTCCTTGTGGACTTCGGAACCCTAAAAAGGCTTAATCAAATGTAATTCACAATTTTTCATATTCGTTGGCCATCTTTCTTAACTTTAGATCTATATTAGAGATCTTCTACTATCTAAAGTCCCGGCCCTCCAAAATTCAAAACGCTTCAATGTATTTAAAAAACCGGCCAAGTGCGTGTCGGGTCACGCGCAAAGTATAGGGTTCATATGTGTGCGTGCTGAGACAGCCATCAACTATGCATTGAGGTGTTGGTGGTGCTTTTTAAATAATAAT
This sequence comes from Aethes cnicana, assembly GCA_963971205.1. Lineage (NCBI taxonomy): Eukaryota > Metazoa > Arthropoda > Insecta > Lepidoptera > Tortricidae > Aethes > Aethes cnicana. The sequence goes on from OZ020285.1 coordinate 8,468,397, forward strand.
AAATAAATTGAAGCGTTTTGAAATATGAAGGCGCGGGACTTTAGATAGTAGAAGATCTCTACGTGTTTCGCAATTTAATACTACTTATGTATAGGTATTAACGGCCCACGAAACGCAGCCATTCGTTATTAGTGGAACTAATACCGAAGCGCTGTTTGATCAGTGATAGTGGTATCAGGACGATAGCACTGATAGCGGTAATTCCATTAAACAGGTGTGCCCGCACCGCACCGGAGCGAACGACCTTCGACTCCTCGCGTCGAGTGCACTTGCACTGAACACTTACCCCTTCACCCCCCCCCCCCCTTTCCCATCAGAAAAAAATACATCCAGGACTCTACGTAGCGTATTTGGTAAGCTAAAGCTAAAGATATGTAGCCACTGGTTAAACAACCGAGTTGAGTTTTACGAGGCCTTTTCTAAGCTCTTCCCAGAAGACCAACTGAGCCTACCGAACCGTACAGTGCGCATTATATACACACTTGATTCCTGCGTCCTTCACCATATCGCAAAATGTTCTTCATTCGATAAATATAAACTAAAACAAAACGTAACTTCCACTCAACGGAAAACAAATTCCATTTTTCTTGCGTCGCAGTTTGAGAGGAGTAGGCATTGCCGTGATAACGGCACAGGTGTCGCTTATCGCCTGAAAGCCGCGGCGAATCGCGTCACGCGGGAAACTGGAAAGGAAAATGCGTGACACTCGAGCGCAGCGCCGTGACGGCATCTGCAGCTGTACCGTATGAGAAACAAGGAAATTATATACTTAGCCTGGGTTGATAGCACAGTTGACGGACTCATAGTCGTTAAATATGGCCGCAGAGATGTCATTCCAGACAGCGCAGTCAGCGCTGGCATCAATGCTAGCACTGCTGAGTTGGGACCATTTCGTGACAGACCACAACACTTTCTTTTGTTCTGTGTTGCTCTTTTTGTCTTTTATGTGTGTGTAATGTCATGAATAAATGTTTTTCTTTTCTTTCTTCTTTTATTCCATACAGAAACATCATTTCAACCCTCCCTTAGACTGACAATCTCCTTCTTCTTCTTCTTCATACAGGCCACCTAGGCAGGGCTTGTAACCGGTTTTTGCCCCCATACAAATAAACCGGTTTGCTTATCGTTCTTTCGTTTACTATCTAAATATATAAAACTCAAAGGTGACTGACTGACTGACTGACTGACTGACATAGTGATCTATCAACGCACAGCCCAAACCACTGGACGGATCGGGCTGAAATTTGGCATGCAGGTAGATGTTATGACGTAGGCATCCGCTAAGGAAGGATTTTGCAAAATTCCCACGGGAACGGGAAAAATCGGGATTTTACTTTTTAATACTTCTGCGCTTACGAAGTTGCGGGGAAAAGCTAGTTTAACGTTAAGGCTATAAAATAATACGAAGTAATAACCTAAATACACTATGGAGTTCCACATAAAGTGTATAAAATAATTCTTAATATTTGGCTATATCGGGGTTTTTTAAATTAACCGGTTAAAAGCCCTGCACCTAGGCAACGTTATCTATTTTTATCGCATTTAAGACGCTGACAAGAGCTTGAGCAATCGAGGCAGGCAACTGTCTCAGCGGACAATGTCTGTTTGCATTAGAGGGAGCGAGAAGCACGACCGCGGAATGTGGGCGATATACGTAGAAAATCAGAAAAATGAAGATTAAAAAAACCTTACATTGTATGTAAAATATAAATTACTTGGTATGAGTACGACGGAATTGTGTATTTAATTATAGAAATCTGCCTTAAAAAATAAAGTTATAGAACCGTTTAAATAGGTAAAGAAGAAAGAAGCGTAAATTCACGATTTTTTCATCAAACGGATTTCATGAAATCCTTTTTACGTTTTTTTTAAATTATATACTTAGTGAATATCAACATGTATTTTACCCGCCTTACAAAATCAAATAGTTTTCGTTTAAATACTGTTTAAATGAAGTCAATTTAGGTCTTGTCAGCGCCTTAACACTTACGTATTTCGGACGCATCGCTGATTTGTATGAAGGTTGGTGAATATCAACATGTATTTTACCCGCCTTACAAAATCAAATAGTTTTCGTTTAAATACTGTTTAAATGAAGTCAATTTAGGTCTTGTCAGCGCCTTAACACTTACGTATTTCGGACGCATCGCTGATTTGTATGAAGGTTGGTCATTCTAGGGTTACGTTACTTTTTCTATGACCGTATGTAAGTATATGGCACTCAACAACATGATGGCTTCAGCTCGAAAATGATTTATGAAGTCGATTCAACTATTCCATAAATGGTTGAATAGATCCAGTTACTCAATATGCTCCAAGACTTACAGATACCATACGCACAGTCAAAACCGTGGTCCCGCGAGTATGAAAGTATTGTGCAAGGATTTGGTGTACAATGTCCCCTACATTTTCCTTATTTCTTGTGCAAAGAAGGATGTTGTATACAAGGTAGGGGACATTGTGTAACAAATCCTGGCACAAGCAGTAAGAAAATATTATTAAAATTTCTCTCTTGAATGATTAAAAGAGTGAGTGCACGATAGCTAAGTCGCGAGAAATAATATGTTGTAAAGACATGAAGTCGGAAAAAACCTGGCTTTAAAATTATTATTGAGTACCTATACTTCGGGAAAAAATAAAAGGTGAGTACTATAGTATTCATTTTATGACTAAGTATTATCTTAGTACCTATTAATTGTTGCAAAATAAAGCATGCGACATAAATCCACAAGTTTGTATAAGATTTTCCATACAAAGTGACGTCATTGCTGTTGAGTGCATTTACATTCTGACAAAGATATCTGGAAAACTTAAATACAGGTTAATTTTCTAGGTGGCAGTGTAGGGAAGCATTAGGAGATTTGTTCCCATAATTCGTGCGATAACGGGAAAAATGGCTGCGGAAGACGGCTAGTGCTAAATAAACAAACACTCTACATACCTGTACATGTAACAATTTATTAACGGATTACCGGAACCGTAATCTGATAGCGTTTAGATCCGACATATACCGGGCCAAGTGAGCAGGCAGGTGTATGCACTTGGCGGTGTGGGCGCACCGAGCCGAGCCGATAGCAGTGATAACATTGATAACAGCACTAGCATTTCTAGAGGCCTTATCGGAGTACTTGCGCACCGGCTGAAAGATTCCTACACTAGAAAATACAAAATACAAAAATTCTTTATTCGCCCCCACAAGGTTGTACAATGGCTTATAGCTATTTCTCAAGTTTAAGTACAGTTTTCTTTTGCAACCACTAGAGACACATACCTACGGACAGAAGAAAAAACGACAGATCAGCCATTATCAAGTAGCAGCTTGAGTAGACTCTTTCTATTCTATAACTCAGATTATCGGACAATCGATAGACAATAAAATACATTCTTAACTGGTTGCAGTGGGCACTGAGCTCCTCTAGCATTGACATATCTGAATTACTTGTCATAAAAATCGGTTCAAGAAGTCTCACAGCTCACAGAGAACAATCGTTATCAGAACTAGCCTCAAAGGTTTGATAATCGGAACATTCGGAGCCAAAGTGAAAAGTGAAAACTTGCCGCAGGAATATTTGCGATATACAAGTATATATATTTATAAAGCCTAATGGTAGGTACTGAATCAACACGCTAAGCTAACAAAGTACCTTAAGCACACGGGCGCAGTGCCCGAGCCCGAGCAAACACGCCGACACGGCGTCGTGTCAGGCCGATGAAACGTGCTTGCAATTTACTAATCGCCATTGGAGAAAATACTTTACTTGGTGTCAGTGACTTACTATACGAGTACACTAGGTACTTTGATTAATTGTAGCTTGAGCGAGTCATAGAGATCTTCTACTACCTATCTAAAGTCCCGCGCCTTCACATTTCAAAACGCTTCAATGTACCTACGTATATTTAAAAAGCACCGCCAACACTCTCAACACATGTGTGCGTGCTGAGACAGCCATCGGCTATGCGTTGAGAGTGTTGGTGGTGCTTTTTAAATAATAATAATAAAAAAAGCGTTTTGAAATGTGAAGGCGGCGGGACTTTAGATAGTAGAAGATCTCTTCTACCTCTTTCGATTATAGAATCGAAGGGATGTGAAAATTCTTTTTTCAGTTGGTATGAAGCCAAAGTGATAGCGAACAGAGACAGCAGCCGATCCCATTAATTAACGTGAACGTTCCGTATCCCGAATAGCATTGGAAGAGTGAAATTCCTTGAAACTAATATAGGGAGAAAGGAAACGCATAAAATGGAACTTGAATTTTTTTCTTAATTTCCTTTTCTAGTTCTTCGGTGATAAAGTTTCTCAATGACCCTATCAATGAACGTCGAATGGTTATGAGCTCATGTTCTTAGCGTTAGGTACTTACCTACTTAAACATATATTGAAACACTGGAGTATTTGTCTAGAAGTTTAAAAAAAATGTGTCAATAAAATTAAGTTACTTAAAATAAAATGGATTTATCCGGTACAGTTTAAAATGATCTCAATGGCAGGCAGTTTGAGCTAGCTGGCTGAAAAGTTGTTTATTTTTATGAAACTAGCACCGCGTTTGGCGCGAACCAGCCAGGCAACGCGGTTACGTTACCCATAACAATGCGACGCTGTTAGACCGAGATGACCGCATACACAACTCAGTCGGAACAATAGCTCACGCAATTCGTGGACTAAACAATGCTGAGCTCACTTATGCAAGGTACGGTTGTGGTATTTACCCTGCACTAAAGGTTTTACGGCGATAAGAAACGAATAAAATACATATTATGTGAAGACGAGGAAAGAGTAGTCCAGCCAGGGGCTATATTCGAAGTCTTAAAATAGGGATCTCCCTGTTCCCAATAGGATCGCTCACGCGTCGCCTGAACGTTAAGCAGCTAGATTTAAAGTTTTGTCTTGAGAAAGAGCTGAAAATACTACCTTTTTTCTTGAATTAAAAATCGATTCTAATGAGCTGTAAGGCATATACCCGACATTCTGTTAGCAATCTCATCATTCTTGTAAATAATGAAAATATAAGGTCACATGATTAATAAACAGAACACCGAAACAGAGAAATTCGATTTAGAAGTAGGTAATACTTTATCCATTTTAAAAACGGAGAAATCAAAACACGCTTTATTCTTACTTGGAAACAATATCGGCATTTACTTAGGCCCGGTTCCTATATCCACGAAACGCCTCGTTTTGCCTACGGACGGTTGATTTTTGACATTTGTTCCATAGAGAATCTGTCAAATTTTAACCGTCCGTAGGCAAAACGAGGCGTTACGTGGATATAGGAACCGGCCCTTGTGGAGACGCTTAAAAAAGTTGCTTGTAGCAGTTTCCACACAATTTTCGGAACCGCAGCGGGGGCACGTCGCTCGTTAACCTTTCACGCTACCGCCTTTTATATTATTCATGCTGCAATGGAAAGCCACTAGCCACTTATTACTTGGAACAGACGCGATCATAATTTACTCACTAATATTACTTATTTCAATTTTAATCCTATCGTAGCGTGATCATAAAATACTTTTTACAACGCTTTTATTAAGGCCCGGTTCCTATATCCACGAAACGCCTCGTTTTGCCTACGGACGGTTGATTTTTGACATTTGTTCCATAGAGAATCTGTCAAATTTTAACCGTCCGTAGGCAAAACGAGGCGTTTCGTGGATATAGGAACCGGGCCTAAGTCGTGTAACTAACAACACTATGTAAGGAATCTTGCAAAAAAATGTAACCCATTTCTAATTATTGTATTCATGTCATGATGAAACTTCACAGGCTATGTAACTTGGATGACAATGCAATAATATGGTACCACCGAGTTGATCTGATGATGGAGCTTGGAAGTGGGCAAAGAAATATCAAAACGTTGTTTTTGGTACCTATTTTAAACTCTTATTATTCCATTTCTTGCTTTTAACTTTTTTTGAATATCAGTGTTTACGTATGTTGCACAATGTTCAAAGTTTGAATCCGAATTCGAACGATTTCTTTCTAAGGTAAGTAAACATGTTATAATTTCAATCAACATTTATATTGCCTGCCTGTCGTATGATATCACTACCCTTCGAATACAAAATATTCTTATTTTGAATGCAGGAACTGCCGATATATTAAAAACTGATTAACACATTCACTGCCACCGACGCATATATGCGTTTTGCTGACTTTCCTGCAGTGCCTTGAACGCACATGTGCGTTGCAATTGGCACCTGGCGAAAGTTCGTAAAACAGAAGTGGCAGTGAATACGTTAAACTTTAACTAATGAATATTTAAGAATCTGCCAGTCAGTAGATATTAATGCCGACCCGCGCAGTTTAAATATTGAGCGAGTGTAAAGGGCACGGCACACGGCGCTTATTTCCCCCGAGGCCCGCTGCCCTGTTACACATTACTAATACTTTATTTTAGGCTACGACTAACGCCCGGTTCCTATATCCAAACAACGCCTCGTTTTGCCTACGGACGGTTAAAATTTGACAGATTCTCTATGGAACAAATGTCAAAAATCAACCGTCCGTAGGCAAAACGAGGCGTTTCGTGGATATAGGAACCGGCCCTAAGCCTGATTGTTATGGAAACAAGTTCTTAATCGGGATGTGTAGTTATCGAAACCGTTAGTACTCAATATGTTGCTACATTGGTAATAGCACTTATTCAGCACGTAACAATTAGATAGGCTGATTATCATTTTTGTTGCAAGAATATCCCAACGTTTTTTTTTACTGATATACGAGTAGGTATATCAGATAGTTTTTTTTAAATTCAGTACCTAAGATTAAAACAACTAAAATGAGTTTACACAGGATGTGTTACATGTGACCTAGCTAGATCGATTTGTCACCCCCGTAAACAAATTTCGTCGTAACCTAATTGTTAGACCGTTTCCTAGATATTACTACGTAAATATGTAGATATAGAGAAATATATTAGGTATAAGTAATGTATCGATGGTAAGCTCGTAGCTAGGTTAGTTATATATTGGGATTTCTTTATCACGATATACCTATGTGAGTTTTACGTTTAGTATGTGTGTACGTCCTCTGATTACAGTTATGTGCAGCGGAAGCGATGCCCTAGTCACCTCGGCATTGTGTGCAGAACACGGCAAATACCTAGGTAATACACGTACGCGCATGCTCTATATTAGATATCCTGTTTATTTCTGACATTGAAACTGCAACAGGGAAATCCAACTGTCGCCAAAATAAGATAGTTAAACTTATCTTATTTTGGCGACAGTCGGATTTCCCTGTTTGTTACCCTGTACTTGTTTGTTTTAATTCTACTCTAATACCTATCTCCAATAATAATACGTGTATGTAACAGTAGATATGTAAATAATTATTGATACTTTTTACGGTACATTCGTGAAGGTTGTGTAAATAAAGACCAGCTAAATCATTAAATAATCTTTTATACTTAAAACAAGCTAATGTTGTATACCTACATATATGTATATTTTTATTTATGTATACAAGCGATCTCAAAAACGGCTCTAAAGATTTTGACGAAAATTGGAATATAGTGGTTTACGGGGGCGACAAATCGATCTAGAGAAAACTCAGTTTTACCTATTATTATATTTAGGAATCAAACATACAATGAAACAGTCAAATCAATTGATCAAGTGACTCATATTGACGAAGTTCAATATCAAATTATGTTATATTAATGTACCTACATGATCGATTGATACTGAGGACTGTTCAGATTCATTCACATGTCCTTAATAGTTGCATTCTAAAACCGTCTTAAATGTTACAGCACTAACTACTGCTCGTGCACTGCTCCAAACAGCGCAATAAAATTGGATTAACACGCGAACGCGGTGAATAGCAGTTGAACCGCGCGATGTGACAGTAATGTACTGCAAAACGAGTTGCAACCGAGATGTAAGATGTAAACTACCTCACAATCGCCGTACTAAATATAGAACGCTTAGTGCGTCGTCATTGTGCGGGGCGGGAATAGCATCTTAATGCACTTATTTTTGAATATTCAACAAAGTATACTAGTGAGTATACTTTGGACTGGTTTATTAGGCATTCAACGCAAAAACATCGTATGACGTCTTCCAGTGACACTTTACATGCCGTAGCAATATCGACGCATAAAAGGCTCTACCTTTATCATTAGAACTATACAAACCCTCAAAGAGTCGGCGCTCGGTTGTTTCCTATTTCATAACAGGTGAACAAACAAGACAGACAGACGGTCAGGTCACGGAAACACCCCGTCAAAAATTTAGCATTACTATACTGAAACGCAAAAATCGGGATTACACTACAACCTTCTCGTTGGGTAGTGACTATAGTGTAGTGAGGTAGGTAGGCAAGCGTAATGGTATTAGTTCCTCATTTTTACGTTTCAGCTAATAAGTAAGTAGGTAGGTACTTTAAAATTCAAAAAATTACCACAAGTAAGCTTATGCGAAAGTAGCAGTGTAGTGTGTGTGCAGTGTACTTAGCAGACAGACTAGACATACATACAGATGTATGTCTAGCCTGTCTGCTAAGTATTCTTTTTCGGATGAAGTTTCGACCCTGGTATGGGCAAGCAAGGATAGTTTGTATGCCGTAAACGATCCCTTAAAATGTCACCCCCTTAAAGGAAATTACATACCGACGCTAATACATTTCATTTTGCAAGATGATTGATTGGGTACTTGCATGACTTCTGTTAACAGTAAAAAAAATAACTTTCATACATGCTAAATTTATAGGTACATATGTATAGGTAATCCTCATAAAAAAGTCAGGTTGTAATGATTTAGCTATTGACCACGTACCTAATGTAAGTACGTAAAAAACTGTAGGTAATCTACGAACCTTTGTGGTTTCACGAGTCGAAGTTGGTAAAGTATTTACTGTCGAGTACAAAAATGATGCATAGGCATACTTTAAACCTTATTTATTTAAGGGACAAAATTTTATACATAAAATCTTTTTGTACTTTATGTATTTGACTGTTCTTGCTCCGTTTGCTATTTACGATTAATTCGGCCGTTAAACACGTGCGCCTCCGTATCTCATAATCATAAAACCGCATTGCTCTTGAGGCTGAGCTAAGGATTTCTTGCGTCATTAATTTTGTTTTATAGCAAAATAACAACTGGGTAAATAATTCCTACCCATGACCGCCATGAGCAATCCGGCTATAAATAATCGTACCTACTGGAAAACGTATCGAAAAACTTTAAATAATAATAATCCAACTAATATTCACAACTCTTATTTCAAGTTTTATTTAATTGTAATTTATATTTTGTTTCCATTAATATCCAAGCTGTTTATAAGAATACATCAGACTGAGTATCTAACTGACAATTTCGCAAGCCCACACGCGGCAGTCGTGGCCGAGCGGTTAAGGCGTCTGACTAGAAATCAGATTCCCTCTGGGAGCGTAGGTTCGAATCCTACCGACTGCGAATAATTTTTGCTTTTTATTTTCCTGTTTTTAAATTATACATACATATTTATTTTGTTCTTGACTTATCTTAAGTTTTGCTCTTTCATTAAAGTTATTATTTTTAGACAAATATTTTGTCATTTTGATGTTATTTTTCTAAACAAACTAGCATTTCAATAACAAGAGAATACAAGTCGGCTTGGATACGAACATATACAAAGAAGTCCCCATAAAGAGGGAATAATAGTACTCGGCCGGTACGGTACCTACTCGTCCATACAAAAATTACAAAAAGAGAAAACGTTTTTCCACTTCTACATATTTTCCAATCTCCATGATTTTTTAGTATGTTATTGACACATTGAATTGAAATACTATGTAGGTTTATAGGTTTTCCTTTTTATTAAATTTCAAGAACTTTGAATCCATTGCAAATAAAAAAAAAATGAAAACCTATGAACCTAGTATTCCATTGTGTCAATAACATACTAAAAAATCACGGAGATTGGAAAATATTTAAAAGTGGAAAAACGTTTTCTCTTTTTGTATGGACGCGTAGTAGGTATTCTTCTCTCTTAAGTAGGATCAAAGTAGCGAGTATCGATCCTCGGCGGAGCGTAGACAGACTCGGCTCATTACTGCACGTGCGCCGCCCACGGCCGCGGCGGGCTCGTCTAACGAGATCTCGAAGCTACGCTGGCTGGGAATTTACTTATTTAACCTTTATTGCATTGCACGTAAAGAAAACTTGTGTACCAAAAGAAGACCTAATGCCTCGAGGCATTCTCTACCCAGTCAGCCTTTAGGCAAAAGCTAATAAACTTAACAGCAATGAAAACGGGTCATTTTGTATAGGACTTTCCATACAAAGTGACGCGTTTTCATTGCTGTTCAGTGTAGTTTATTTACGTTGCACAAATCGTTTATTTACTTGAGTACCTCGTGTAAAATAGCTAGGCGAAGTTTCTACCTATATTTGGAGTAAAATATTTCATGATCAAAATTAAAATGATGAAAATTTTTATTTTAACAATCTATTGTTAACAACCAGTCGCTCGTGTTTGAGCCTTACATTCCACTCGGTTGGTTGAACTACGAAAAAATAATATTGTAATATAGAGACAATAAAACCAGTTCAGTAATTTAATTCCGAACTTTAAATGCAATTTTATTATGCAATAATCGCCAAAAAAACACGTGTTCACGCCATTCCGCAATCATTATTGGATTAAACGCAAAGACAACACTATCAGCGTGTAAAAACACAATGCCGGCTTGAAATGGAACACTAAACCACATTAGCTCCGGCCAACTGCCGCCCTCGCCGGATTACGAGTCTGTACCAGGGATTTAAGGTTTCATTCATTACTCTGTCCCTCCGTTTCTTGGGCCCTCGACCCCGACTACGGTTTAATATTAACTAGCTTCTGGCCGCGACTTCGTCCGTGGAATTCGGTTATAGCGTTACCGAGGGAATTGAGCGACAAATTATACTCGAAAACCTTCCTCTCGAATCACGCTATCTATTAAAAAAACCGCATCAAAATCCGTTGCGTCAGTAGCCAGTAGTCCGTGGTACAGACAGACAGCGAAGCGACTTTGTTTTATACTATGTAGTGATACCCTTGTTGGGATGGGTCATGTCAAAAATATGAACTTCGAATGTATTTTCCGTTAATCACTCATAGCAATCTATCATAATCAAAATCATTAAAGAACGCACCAGCTCGTCACCCGTTGAATTCTATTGTATGTGGATCAATTAGGAACTCGAAATTGACAACATTTCAAATTTTTAGGAAGGCGTTATTCTAAAACCATTTCGGTATCTCTGTCTTAAGGATCCAATACAGAAGTTTCAGATTTTTGGAAAAAAAAGAAAATAAAAAATACGTGTGCTTTTATATATTAAAAAATAAATAAACCTTGCCAATTGTCGAACTTTGGTCATTTCATTAATGTTAAAAATATCGTTCAATATTTGTTATTACAAGTTGTAGGTACAAGTACCAAATGAAATGGTTGGGACTTAAACGTGCTTTATGATGACTCAGAGCAGTGCGGTGGAAGGAATCGGTATCGGGATTTAGTAATGCTTTCAATAATGCTGCATTTAAATATTATGGATGAACTATATATATTACACTAGCTGACTCAGCGGACTTCGTACCGCCTTAGAATAAATAAAAAAATAGCTTACGTCCTATTCTCAGACCTACCGAACATACACACCTTTCATAAGAATCGGTCGAGCCGTTTCGGAGGAGTTTTGTTACATACACTGTGACTATCAGATTTGTTAAGAAAGGACCAATCAATCATGACTTCATGGCTGATCAGAGTGATCAGGGTGAAAAATTGCACAGTATGAAAAATTACTTTCCGTCTATTTCTGTAGGTACTGAGATATCACCACTGTATTCTACCTCCATCGGGACCAAATACCTATATAGTATAGCTGAGTATAGTAAAAGGGAGTGCCGGAGTCAAGCGAGGGCCGGAGGGAGCGTAGCGAGGCGAGACCTCTAATGTACAAATGTACAAATATTGCGGACGAAATGAATACATTTGGCCTCCCTCGCCACTCGACAAGTGCACGCTTTGATTAAGTCACCCGATATGAATGTATGACCGTAATAACGGGGGAATACTGACGAAACGATCTTTTTATTACATTTTCTTGAGAAATTAGTTTTTGTTTCCATTGTTTTGACGTTATGTGCGCTCACATTTGTTTTGTTACTACAATATAATACAAATACTCTTTATTGAACACCAAAAAAAATAACAAATACACAAGTAAATACAAATAACAGAAAAGAAGGGTGAGAACAGGCGGCCTTATCGCTAAAGAGCGATCTCTTCCAGTCAATCTTTGGATAGCAGAATGTGGAGAAAACTGTAAGTAGGTACATTATATCAGTATCAGATTCATTCATAGGTACTGTGAAGGGGGGTTGGTGTTAGCTCAGGTAGCTGCTGCAGGCACGGAGATCAGCGGTGGAATCCGAGGATACGAAGACGATGTCTAGCTAATTAAAAACTCTAAATCTTGAAGAATGGCCCTATTACTGCCCTAACATTTCCCTAACTATGAAATAATAGATTTAAAGTTGAATTGATAATGTATTTTCAGAGATCTGTTCGTTACAAGCGATAGAAAAAGACTCAAAATATAAACAAATTAATTCTACGCTTAAAATTACCTATTTTTGAAAGGAAATGTGACTACTAACCGATTGTACTCGGCCAGTCTCCACAGTACCTACCGTACAAATCGTACAATGGAAGAACCACGAACACGCTGTTCGTAAAATCTTATTTGTTCTTTTTCAAATTCGAAATAGAACATTTGTCCAGCCATTAGCTAAAAGGGAAAACAGTTGGTCTCAACTGGTAAAACAACGTTTGCACGCAAATGTAGCCAGTTGTGCCGGCTGGAGCCGATCCCGCATCCACGTCCCAAGTGTCCCAATCTAATACTCCATATGGCGTTACACAATGTGCGATGTCTCCAGGACCGGCCACAGGCGAGCCACGGGCCCTCCCGGCCACCCCCGTCTAACCCCGCCTTTGTATGCACTGGAGGGAAGGGTGAAAGCTCCCATTATACTGGATTAATATTCATAGACCATCACTAAGGGCGGAAAAACTGAAGCAACGACATATGCATGCATTAGGGCTGATGAGTTCGAACGGCAGTTTAATACGGGCACTAAATTGGTACGCTCTATTTATTCGGTTATCATGTCCCAATGCTAATCAGTTATGAGCATTCTAAAATTGACGCCGGTCGAATAACAAACACGATCTTTCCATGTCAACAAATTTCTCGTATGACGGGTATCATGTTCTAAGAATTCCGCCATTCTGGCGCCAGCCAGTTGACACCGCGACGTAACGCGATAAGTAGTACTTACGTATGACCTGCTCGACTTGTGCAGGCACGGAACGTACCTATTTCCTTATTCTATTCAACCATATTATAATAAAAATAAAACTATAAACTAGAACTAAAAATAACTTATAAATAAAAAAAATGGCACAGATCAGTGTCACTCGGCAAGGTTCCCAAAAGGCTGGCAGCATTGCCGCGCTGGATGGCAATACTTATTCGCTGAGCGAAGTAGTGGCCAGCCTTTTGGTCACCAAAAGCCTCGATGAGGCTAGCGGACAAATCCTTAAAAACCCGACGTGCGCTGGGCCCCCAAGGCCCCAAAGTTTCGACCCCAAAAGCCACAAACATGTAACTGCTTCCCGGGTAGCATATTTGCGGCGTTTGAAGTCTTCAACCATATTATTATAACATACTATTTCTTCGGTTTGCTAGTGGTAGGGCCTGGTGCTAGGTCTGAGGAGGTACCACCGTCTTTCCCCGCTAACCTGCCGCCAAATAGCAGTGCTCGCACAGTTGTGTTCCGGTAGGGGGTTAAGGCAGCCGGTGAAATTTCTGGCACAGAGGTATCTTAGGCCTCAGGGTAGGCAACGCATTCGATGTCTTATGGTTTCTTAATGAGGATCATAGGATTTCGGTGTCCATGGACCGCTGCAGTTACCACTTACATTAGGTGGGCTGTGAACTCGTTTGCCTATACTCGTACCATCGACATAAAAAAAAACCGGCCAAGTGCGAGTCGGACTCGCGCACCGAGGGTTCCGTACAAACCTGTAAGGTTTACAAAGTTCTTTACGACAATCGAGTCATAACTATGGTATTTTTATTGCAAAATGAAATTCATAACATTACAATGGGGAAAGATGGAGTAGCATAAATTTAAGACAAAGATCTTAAAAAATATATATTTTGTAATGTAACTAAAAATTTAAGGTTTTCGGAATTTTTCCTTTATGTGTGCTATAAAACGTTGCTTCATGCCAAATTTCAAGATTCTAGGTCAACTGGAAGTACCCTTTAGGTTTTGATTCCCTTGCGAGTACTTGCGAGTTTCAAAATATGCAGCTTAAATTGCTGTTTCTTTTGATTGCGTTGACATAGAAGTTTGATTTTGTTACAGCTTAAAGGTATTATAGACCTGAGTATTTGGTATGAATTTCAATTTAATACCTCTACGCGTTTATGAGGAAATGGGTAGTAAGGTTAAAATTATTAAAAAAAAAAATATTATGTGATGTAACTAAAAATTTATGGTTTTCGTAATTTTTCCTTTATCTATGCTATAAGACGTTGCTTCGTACCAAATTTCAAGATTCTGAGTTCACGGGAAGCACCCTGTAGGTTTTGATTCCCTTGCAAGTGTCGAAAATTTGCGGCATAAACGGCTGTATCTTTTGATTGCGTTGGCTTAGAAGTTTGACTTTTTCACAGCTTCAAGGGACAGTAGACCTGAGTAATTGATATAAATTTCAGCTTCATACCTCCACGCGTTCCTGAGAAAAAGGGTCTTGACAGACGGACGGACAGACGGACAACAAAGTGATCCTATAAGGGTTCCGTTTTTTCCTTTTGAGGTACGGAACCCTAAAAACGACTAAGACTCGTTTCAACTGCTACAGAACTTTACAGTTCTCAAAATGGAAACAACTTTAATACTTCACGCATCGTTAAGTAAGTTATGCTCTGTAAGACGCAAACTAGAATTCTCATAAAAGTTATTTGACTAAAACGGCGTCTCGTGTTTGTCGTTCCCACGAGCCCACGCGGGCGACTCGCACCTATTTGAGGCTTCCAAAACACACCAAGGCACTCAAACACATTCAACTTCACAAATTGGAATAGCTTCATTTAGTTACCTTCTTAGAACAATCATCTATAAACTACTACTAATAATAATAAGTCTGTAGTAGAAGTCGCATCTGAAACTTGAAAATTAAAAGAAACCATCCAATCGAGGGGACTAAAATCAACGATACTAAACACAAAATAACGAATTTTAGAAAAATTGTCTGTATGTATGTCCGGATTTAACTCGAAAACTACTGGTCGGATTGCAACAAAATTTGGTATGGGGGTAGTTTATTAAACGCGTATAGTTCCCGCGGGAACGCTATTACCGAATTCCACGCGGACGGAGTCGCGGGCAGATGCTAGTCAAAAATATTCCTAGAACTTAACGTAGATATAAAATCGTCCAAAGTGTACATACTTAGGTAATCCATTTGATTATAAAATTTCATACTCATTTCCTGTACTTCTTCACATTACTTTCATTTACATCTTTTGTGAAGAATTTGAATTCTGTCAACGTATTACGTAGTGACACTAATACACTATAAACAAGCTTTCCAGACGTACGCTACATCTGGAAAGCTTGTTGTTGTCAACATTCGACGATAATTTCCCATGATATCCACTCGAAACATACCTAAATTAGTTTCAGTAAAAAACACGAAGGTTGAAGTGGCATGAATTTTTATTTGGTGTCGATAATTTGTCAGTGGTTCTCATTGAAAAAAACACCAGTTCTCAAACCGCAAGCACTTCAACGTCATCGCTGTTTGAACTGAGCTGTTCGCACTTTGCTCTTGTTGTGGCAACCACTTAAATCAAAACTTAATAGTTATTTGTTATGCAAGGCTGCAAAGTTGTTGTTTGCTGTGAGTGCGTGATTGAGACCCGAGTGAACGAAGGATTCTAGGGTTGAACCACGAGCGAAGCGAGTGGTTCAAATATAGAATCCTGAGTGTAACGAGGGTTTCAAGGCACGAGACCGCAAACGACTTTGCTGCTGAGCGCAACACAAAATTTTTCACCTCACGCGCGATTTTTCGGGAAGAAGACTTAGTTCGGCGTCACGTACAGTTTGTGCTAACTCTGGAGGAGTTAAATTCGTATCGTCATCGCTAGAATCGCTCATATTTTCTTTATTACTTCGTATAGGTATTCTAAATTACAAAACCAGCAATCTAAAACTTTTATTTTATTTTATTTTTTTAATGTTTTTTTTTTCCGGAGGTTGCGTTCCAAATCACTCTTACTCGTACTTCAAGATTCAATTATTCATTGCATACAGTTAAAATATACACATATTTAAGTATTTTTGTGATAAAACATAGTGAAATAATGAAATACATCTGAAACGGTGTATTATTAATATAATTTTATTAATGATGATATTAAGTAAATTGAACCTTTATTTTAATAAAACTCTCACGACGAATTGCGTTTCAGAACGTATCGTTGTTTTTTTATTGTGTCAGTGGCGTCATGCGTCGTTCGAATTTCAAAAACACTTTCCACGCTAGCGGATAAAAACAACTTTTGCGCTCGGATATCAAGCTGCAAAACGACCACTTTCGAGCCAGTGAGGTGAAAACATATGTACTTACTTAACTTAACTCAAACTAGTATAAATAATAGTACCTGGGCGAGCCTTGCTCGGGTGAAAATAGCTAAAAACGAATTTTCCCAGTCTGATTATGAGACATAGCTAGATCGATTTCTCACCCCCGTAAGCCCTATATTCCTAATTTCATCGAAATCGTTAGAGCCGTTTTCGAGAACGCAATTACAAATATAATATATATACAAAGCCGTGGGGGCCTAGTGGTTCGACCTACCGCCTCTCATGCAGAGGGTCGGGGGTTCGATTCCGGCTCGTACCTCTAAGTTTACTTATGTGCGAAATTCAATTTGAATTAACCACTGTGCTTTTCGGTGAAGGAAAACATCGTGAGGAAACCTGCACGCATATGCGAATTAATTCAAATATGTGTGTGAAGTCCCGAATCCGCACTGGGCCCGCGTGGGGACTATAGCCCAAACCCTCTCGTGATGAGAGGAGGCCTGTGCCCAGCAGTGGGACGTAAATAGGCTGTAGTAGTATATATACAAATATTGCTCGTTGAATAGTATAGGATAAATGGCTACTTTTAAAGAATGCACTAATATACGAATCTATAGTTTAAAAAATAGTACAGAAAAAATCCGAACAGATCTTAAACTGTAACATGAAAAATGACAACCGGGGCATTCTATCAAACCGTAAAGTGACATTATTATTTTGACAGAGGAAGCGTGGACATGGAAAACGAGACGCAACGCAAGCGCAAGCGACGACGGTTTGATTGCCTAGGACCTTGTCACACCCATTTATAACGCTAATGATCTGCGTGAAAAGTTTTATAGTATGAAAAATAGCTTTCCGCCGCTATTTCACTGCAATATGACAAGGGAAATCGTAAAAATAAAATATTGTAAAGGGAACTAGGAATGTTTTTTCAGGTCAAATATTCAACTGTGTTGAAAATATTGTTAGGTAGATATTTTTATAATTAAAATTAGTTTGAACAGGAAATTAGCGAATTTTTCGGTTTTATCTCGCTTGTTAAAACGATAATAACCTAATCCGTTATCTGCAATCTATACTTAATTAAAGATTAAAATCTTTACTTTCTTAAGTACGACTGCACCTAATCGAATCGACTACTGCGACGACAAGGCATGAAAGAAAATGTTTGAAAAATTTAACTGCTTACAAAAAAATTCGCTTGTACAGTCGACGTCAAAGATATATTTACATTTTTTGACCTTAAAACAACGGCGTCGGTTGCAAAGTGTAAACATCTCTTTGACGTCGACCGTACTATCAACTATCGCTCTAATAAGCAGATTGTTCAACATCAATATTTAAATGGAAAAAGTACCTATTGAATTGAGGAAATTAATGTTACGTATCCATCAAAACTTATTAAAATGTAACTAAGATCATTTATCGACTATTAATCTCGTAGTTATCTTTATTTTTTCGATTTTTACCAATACCTAGAACTTTTAAATTCATCAGTGCGCCTCTGCTGGTGGCGCCTCTAGCGATCTGTTTCAGAAACTCTAGTTCTAGGTATAAAGTATAGACTAGTGGCGCCTTCGGCGGACGGCGCGCGCACTAGCGCCACGCGCCCGCACACGACCTCGGCGTAACTAGACCGCCACTATAACTGCAAACGTAGCAGCAATTTGAACCATAATGAAATGAATTAAAGTTCGTTTTACGGTGTAAGCTTGGTCGGATGTGGCTGTCTGTGGCGTTCAAAGCGTTAATTAGTAAAATGCTCACGCGTCGCTAATGAACCCCTTTTGTATGTCGCCCACATTCATGACCTACAGCTGTAACTTGCGTGTTCATCGATAACAACTGTGCGTATGATTGAAAATAATTTCGTGAAAATATTTAAAAAAAGCTGTTTTACGCGGTTTTACCTATATTTAAATTATTTATTTGTAGACTAAGTTAATTAATCAACTCAAGTCAAGTAAGTTAATCAATCAAGACTTAAGTAATCAACTAGGTAGTCCTTCCAAATTAAAGTAATGTCCTATTTTTATTTTTTCCTTACTTATATTAGAGTTCAACGTACGACTTGCGACAACGTGGGGGCTTGCAAAAAAACTTGATAGGTATTAGCTTTAATAAAGCCTTCATATTAAGTAAATAAATAACATATTAACCATATTATATCAGTGTTGCTTTAAACAAGCACAGATTTAAGACGTAAAATGCCTTATTTAGTTAATCAATTTCTTGACCACCGAAAAAAAGATTATAAGTTACCTTCCAGTAAAATTACAACGCGGCCTATGAATCAAAATTACGCGGGGGAATGGAAAGCCACCCGCGATCGCCACGCGTTAGAAAAGGATGGAAATCTTTTCTCTGAGTATAAACCATTTTAGTAGATGTGATCAATAATTTCAACCACTTGCACAACAGGCCTTGTGGCGCAACGGATAACGCGTCTGACTACGGATCAGAAGATTCCAGGTTCGAATCCTGGCAAGGTCGCAATAATTACTTTTTGTTTTTTTTTTACATTTTGTTTCGGTATTTTTTAACACGTTTTTCGTAGGTACTTCAATGTGTATTTAAAAAAAAAAAGGCTACAAGTTGTTTTTTCTTCACATTATCCCCGTGTGATGATACCAACTTCTTGTCAAAACTTCTGCTACAACTAATTTGATTTCTGGGCCATCGTATGTAACCTTGGTTTATGACAAGCACAGAATGTATGTAAAACTGAAATTTGGCATGCAGGTAGATGTTATGACGGAGGCATCCGCTAAGAAAAAATCTTTTGCAAAATTCCCACGGGAACGGGAAAAATCGGGATTTTACTTTTTAATATTTCTGCGCATACGAAGTTGCGGGGAAAAGCTAGTTTAGTATAGATTCTCGCCTGTTCCAATTAAGGCAGCTGAACAAAACGTTAATCTGTATTTTTGCAGCACAGCATATATAATGTACTCTATGAGCACAACATTCACAGGTACAGTACCTATAGGTAGGTACTTACACGTAGCGCCGCTTCGGAAGCTTGACTTATTGATCGCGGCGACCGACCGCGCCGCCCACACCGCTCATTCACAGTCAGCCAACTTCGTTCACATAACACGATATAGTAGCTAATGATCATATGACTTACACTGTACAAGCGGTGATATTATTATACCGCTTTGCCTTTTTGTACTTAGAGATCTTCTACTATCTAAAGTCCCGCGCCTTTACATTTCAAAACGCTGTAATGTATCTAAAAAGCTCCACCAACACTCTCAACACATGTGTGCGTGCTGAGACAGCCATCAACTAAGCGTTGAGAGCGTTGGTGGTGCTTTTTAAATAATGATGAAAAAATTGAAGCGTATTGAAATGTGAAGGCGCGGGACTTTAGATACCTAGTAGAAGATCTCTACATCATTTGAAAAAGTACATATTTATGGAGAACTTAGCTTCTGCCCGCGAATTCGCCCGCGTGGAATTCGATTATCTATTGCGTTTTTCCGGGATAAAAAGTAGCCTATGTCCTCCCCAACTATCTCCATGCCAAATTTCATCTCAATCGGTCCAGCGGTTGAAGCGTGAAGAGGTAACAGACAGACTGACAGAGTTACTACATTTATAATATTAGTATAGATTCCGTCCAAATCTGAAAAATCTCCTTTCCTTAAATATTACCTACTTAATAATTTACTCGAAAGATAGTGTCACTGTTTTTTTGTCGTGAACACTCAAAGGTTGGCACTTACAAGAATGACAAAAACTTTAACCTTATTTGAATTTTATCTCCAAAATTTGTAAGTGTCAAAACATTTACGGAACTTTGGAGACAGTGTTATCGCCAAAAGGTGATGGAGCACCACTCGGGACGCGAGACCGTTACAGCTTTAAAAAATGTTTAAAATCTTCGAGAACACTGTATATTACAAGCGTCTGTGCCAACTTGTAATTTAATTCAAGATGTAAGTAACAGAATATTATGTAATGGGCTGAAGAACAAGTTCGCTAATCTTTCAATGACGTTAAAAAAAAACTAACTACCAACAACTTTCAAATCAATGACTGTGGTGATTTTCATAATAAAAACTAATAATCCATACTAATATTATAAATGCGAAAGCAACTCTGTCTGTAACCTCTTCACGCTTCAACCGCTGGACCGATTTAGCTGAAATTTGGCATGGAGATGATTCGAGACCCGCGAAAGGACAGCCTACTTTTTATCCCGGAAAAACGCAAAGTTCCCGCGGCAACGCGATAACCGAATTCCACGCGTGCGAAGTCGCGGGCAGAAGCTAGTACTCAATAAATTCAATAAGTGCATATGCTACTTGGACAGAAATGGGTTATTTTATGTAATATTTTTTACAATTTTTGTCACAATAAAAGCTTTGTAGATTTCCCTGAAAAAAAAATCTAATAATGTTGAAGTTTTTTCAACATCACCAAAACCGTTAAGTAAGTAATACTTACGAATAGTCGTCAATGGGCTAGATGCGTTATCCTGATTCTATTTATAAAATACGTTACTTACGTAAACTTTATACTTATCAGCGGGGTCAAGAGCGCGCCTTCCGCCGATAGCGCCCGAATCGGCGCAGGCGCAGCATCCCTGTTTATATTTATATTTATGGACAAAAACCGCCGCTATCGGAGCCTGATATGGTTTTTTGTGTAAATATTCACCGACATGATAAACAGCCTTTCACATTCGTTTATACATAGATAGTGACCTTTAATGGACGCGGTCGTACAAAATTTACAAAATTCGTTCGTAGTTTTTTACAAGCTTAGGTTTTTCTGTAACTCGGCCAAAACATGCTACCTATGAATGACAGTCGAATCCAATATGAGCCTTTTTACATTCATCTGTAGGTACTTTAATAGGCTTTGAAGGATATTCAATTAGATATGTAAACATTCAAACCTTTTCTCGTCTACCACCTGCAAGTGTTTTTGCTCGAACCTCGTCCTCTTATAACACGGACGAGCTAAATCAATACGAGTGTCTGTCTGTTTGCCTGAAGATGATGTCGATATGGATATTTGCCTGATCCGAGAGGCAAACATCCCGTCAGAGGGCAAATATTGGGCCATCTCGATCTGCGCCGGAGATCGCGCCGGTACGCTAAACGGACTCACAAATCTCACAATACCTTATTCTACCGGGAATATCTAAGACAAGACGGAATTATCAATGGTGGTCAACATCTATTGATAATTAAGCCCCATCACCACGACCACAACAGCCTATTTACAGCCCACTGCTGGGCACAGGCCTCATCTCATCAGCATGATTATTAGGTAAGCATTAAGTTAAATCGAATAAATAAATAAATGAGACTATGTGAATTTTAAATGCAAATAAGTAATTAATTTTTTCATCACCAACATTAAATTAAAGTTCATCAAATTAAGTTTCATCAACACTTAAAGTTCATCCAAGATGCACTTATTATAATAATAAGTGTAATTAAGTTTTAAGTGCATTTTCGTCATCTTGTCTTGGATGAACATTAAGTTAAGACAAGCAGATCTGTTGGTCATTTGAACTACAATCGTCAAACTTTACAGTTCCCAGGAACTGTAAAGTTTATACATACCTACTCGTATAGTCACATGCAGTTCTCATTGATATACAAATGTAATTCTTCTGTTCTGATCCGACCTGTAGGAATCCATATTATCCATACTAATATTATAAATGCGAAAGTAACTCTGTCTGTCTGTCTGTTACCTCTTCACGCTTCAACCGCTTGACCGATCAGGATGAAATTTGGTATGGAGATAGTTGGAGTCCCAGGAAAGGACATAAGCTACTTTTTATCCCGGAAAAACGAATAGTTCCCGCGGCAACGCGATAACCGAATTCCACGCGGGCGAAGTCGCGGACAGAAGCTAGTAACATTATATTTGCCCTTTAAACTGCTTTTACCCGGTATTTAAAAGCCCTAAAATTCATCCGTAACGAATGTTAACATGGGTACCTACTTGACTTGAGGCTTGATGCAACAAGGAGATAATCACGTCAATCATTCCACCGCCGGCGCCGGCGCGAGAGTCGACGACTCTGCGCCTTTCGAGCGCCGCGGACCGTGAGCCATTCGATTACCATTCATTCACACCCCACCCAGCTCGGGGTGTCAAACATCGTGATACCGGGTATGCGAGTAACTTTTGAATTGTGTGTTGTATGAGTAAACACGTACCGTACTCTTCCGGCCAAAACTGAAACCTTCTACCGAATTATTCAGTTTTGCAATAAGTTCATCCGGTCCAGACTTTCATCCCGCCATGATCACGATCTTTTTTTTTTAACTTTTTAAGGAAAGCTTACAGCACTTTATAATACAGTACTAAACATACACTTAAGTAGAACATTTTGCCAACACAGTTTCCGCAAGTGACTTGAACATATTAAGAAGGTGATATTAACAAAGTGAACTCCTAAATCCTATACTTTTAAACATTAAGGACCTACTAGAGAGCGAGATAACCCTAAAAGCGTGAAAGCCACTTCTCGAACATGTACTAAGCTAGTAAAATCACGGAAACATTTGACGATACCGTTGCGTACGGTACACGCGGCTTTGACCCCATTCGACTAACACGTCCGTCTACACCTGTTACTCCATTTACAGTAACATTATCGGCGGCAATCCGATGACACACAGTCGTTATTAACATACCACAACAGCCTATTTACGTCCCACTGCTGGGCGCATGCCTCCTCCCATCACCAGAGGGTTTGGGCAATAGTCCACAAGCGGGCCCAGTGCAGATTGGGGATTTCACACACATCCTTGAATTACTTCAAAATGCGTGCAGGGTTCCTCACGATGAAAGCTCAGTGGTGAATTCAAATTGAATTTCGCACATAATTAAACTCAGCGGTGCCAGCCGGGATCGAAGCCCCGATCCTCCGCAAGAGAAGCGGTAGATCGAACCACTAGAACACCACGGCTTAAATTAAAACATAAGTGAACTCATTCACATGCTTAATGTTTAATGAAAATGGACGAGAGAAAATATTTCAATAAACTTGGTGCACATAATTTCCATTCTGCACGTCTAAGTATTTTTACAAAATAGGTACCTACTTACAAGCATCGGCACGGAACTTGAGCGGTGATCTTGGGCAGAAGTAAAAAATAAGGTCTCATCGGCAGAGGGGCGCGAGACGCAGGGGACGCTTTGTCGTGCGTGCACGCTTATTGGCCCTTCGGTCGTAAACATGCGCAGAAATCCTCTCTTCTTTTGCTCACCGCACCGCTCAAGTTACGTGCCGCGACCTGTAAATGATAAATTAATATCTAATTATTTTATTTATACCTAAGCAAAAAGGCTGCGAAGCTCGTACATATTTAGTCAGATTTTATCCCGTCGATCTTTAGAGCTATCATTAGATAGCTACTTGAGACCTGTGTTGACAAAAAGGAAATATCGAAAGGGTGTTATGGTAATTATACCATTACACCCTTGTCATTTCAGGGAAATTAAAAATCCAGTGATGGAATCCTTTTTCCCCGTTGCATATAGATAAAAAGATGGATGTTATCATCATTCATTGAGATTTGTGCTTCGCTCTTCCCGCCCAATCGGGCCCGCTATGCGGAGGGCGATGCGACCCCTTCACCATTACAGCTGGGCCTCCCTCCATTTACAGCTTCATAAAGACTATGAAGCCATGTACGAAATCAAGAGATCATTATATACTGGATAATAATGCTATAAGCCATGACAACTCGCTATATAAATCCGAATATCTTTACAGTGACTGCCTTTACGACCGTGACTCATTTTGAGATTGAATCGATGTGTTCTACGCTATTACATTTCGTATTAAAATAACAATAGACTATAATACAATATTACTTCTTTTATTACTAGCCTCAGCGAAAAAATTTGTACTTATTTCCACCCACCATAAAGGGTGTTACTTAAGAAAAACCGTAAAAAGTATCATACGTAAATCTCTCTCTAGCCTCCAACAATTTCCACATAAAATATCACGTCAATTACGTCACTCTGTTTTAACTTAAGAGGGTTTACTCCGAAAGTTGGTAACGTCGCAAATTAGCTGTCAAATATTTTGCTGTTTTCATTAATTTCTGTTAATTACTGAATGAAAACATGAATTATCGCTCTATGGAATAAAACATTAAGTATGGATTGCAACAGTTATCATAGGAACACGAAGTTTTTAGTATTATGGAAATAATATCTTGTGAAAAATTTCCATCGCAGTTTCCATGCATTTTAATGTAATCTTATCATTTGTATGCCTAACCAACAAATATAAAACGAGACGCGTAATTCAACCATAGAATAATATCTTCCATTTTAATTCAGTAATAATTGAGAAATTAATAAAAACAGCAAAACATTTGACAACTATATGCGACGTTGCCAACTTTCGGGAGAAACCCTCTCAAAAAGAAGGATAAAGAAGCAAACATTCACCATTTACCTACTTAGTATCGTACGGCAACGATTTTCAGGAGAACGAATGCACGAGAATACGTGGGTACCTAGAATCATGAAGAAGACATTCGTCAAAATACACTGAACAGCAATCAAAACATAAAATCCTATACAAACTGACTTGTTTTGTTTTCATTACTGTTCAGTATACACGGTGGGTCAGAAAATATGGCAAATAATTAACCCTCAGTATCGGCAGCAAAAAATTAAAAACCTATACAATATGCTGAGAATCGATAGCCGATACTGTGGGTTAATTATTTGCCATATTTTTTGACCCATCATGTATAAGAACGGTTAGACATAGGGGTCTTCGTCCTAAATAGACCCAACTTTCAGGGATAAATCGATACACCACAAACCACAACACTTAGCGTTTGCATTAATAAGTTGTAAATACAAGTTCTCAGTGTAAGTAAATAAGCGTGTATATCGCGTGAGTCCGCTTGAAGTGTCGTGGCCATTAGGGCCACGTGGCGGACACGATCGCCGCGACACGTGTCTTTGGGAAATGCACATACATTATCTAAATACACTGCGAGGCGATTATGTAGATAAAATGTATTGTATAAATGTATACTGTATTTGTTTATATGTGCATATGAATGCAGTAAGGTATGCACGTTTCGTGTGTAAAAGGAATGCTTTTCATCAGAAGTGAACCTTATAAAGTTTCAGGCATTCGGTGCAATGACGAAAAGATAAATATCTATTTACGTACGGTACATAAGATATAATACCACATTTATAATGAATGGTAGAATACCATCCTAAGTCAGCGTCAGCTAGAATGCGCCACGCTTTTCCTGTTTTCAAGAAAAAATGTAACCAACCATAAAAGGAGGTAGATAAAGTATCCTTCAATATCTGGCTTAAAGTTATAACGAAATATTAACGTTGATTTGAAAAAGTATACCTACCATACATGAAGTTTTTGTATAAAACTCAGATTGTACAAATCCATTTACATTACAATCCAGCGGAAATTCACACGCACTTCCGGCGCGGCGCGTGCACACGCTTCCGGCTGTGCGCCGGAAACTGAACGATCGTTGTCGTACTCAACTCTGTGGGAAAAACGTTATTGACTTCACAATTTTATTTTTCATTGGAACATAAAAATGGTTGCGTCTAAACGAGCAATGTTGAGTTAACTAGCGTAACATTTCATTCCATGTTTAGGCGAATTTTTATGCTAAATACGAAGTTGGATTGTACTTGATTATTCAATTAAAATTTCTATGTCCTAAAGTTGGACGTCTATCGTTTATTTATGGCTTCGTTTTTATCGTAGCCAATCAGGTCTCATTAGGCGTCTCCATGTAGGGCTCTTCGAAGACAGCATGTTGTTACCAACGTTGCCATAAGCGGTGGGTCTAAAACCGTCTCGGGGTTGTCGGGGTCGTCAATGGCGCTTGCGATGACCCGGGCGGGGCTGAACTCCCTAGGGGCGAACGAAGGGTTGATAGCGAAACTAATATCTACTCAGAGATGGTTTGGGTTCTGTACAAAAAATGCGAATTCCCATCAAGGCCGTCCACTGCTGCAAATGTGCTTCTCTAACACACAGAGTCCATCAACCACCCAAATCTTGTGGATTCTCTGGCATTGCTAGCAGAACTGATGGCCGATGAGGTCACTAAAAGTGCGTCTGCGTACCAGACGGCTGTCAGTCAATACGTCTCCAACTAGACAAAACAATGATTTGTTGATGTGTCATGGCAAAAAACTAGTGAAACAATGCAGCTGTAGGTATATCGGATACTCGCAGATTCGTATAAAATGCACTCCCCGCGATGCTACAGCGTTTTCCACTCGCCGGCGGCGGCTAAATTACTCGGAACGTGCTCGCCATGCACAAATATCCGCTCTCCCCCGAACCAAATACATTTATAGCCTGTTATAGCACATATAGAAAATATGCACATTTATTTAGCTTTCAGTATTCAGGAGGCCCGCGCTGGATTGAATTTGCTAAGTGGCGCAAAAGGTTTCAGATGTTTCGTGCAGTTTTGCTTTTGGTGTGCATTTTAAGTCGACCGTTTCAGTTATCTGTACTTTGCAAACTATCAATTAGTTTAAATGTTAAATTATATATTATAACAAATAGGCTAGCTGCATGAAAAATAGGTGAAAATTAATTGCAGTAAAAAAGATATGGCCTAAAAATATCAATTCGAGCCCGAGAGATAGCAGTCGCGAAATTTGGGAATAACATTCTTAGTTTTATTTTGATCCCTTGACAGGAGAGGAAGTTGAAACCATTCATGTGCATGTAGTTTCTCATTTATATATTTTGCCAAAATTTTCCACAACTTTCCCGCAGCTGTTCCTCTTCCTCGCGTCTTTGACTTTGAAAGTGTATATCAAGCGGGGGTAAGCATAATATCAATGACTGGTTTACATAGTTTGTTCCTACAGAACGTGAGGAATCGATAACTATTAGTTGAATGAAACTAATTATATTAAAAGCTACGAACAAACACGAGCCCGTACAAGTCGGCCAGCTGGCCGCCCTCGTCAATTTAATAAAAAGGTTTCCCATAGAGATTACAGCGGCTTCGTAACGAGGCGTCTTCCCCCACGCACGTGCGGTGTGTATTGCAATCAGTGCTGCTTCAAAGCAAATTAGTGCGATTCTACTGGATTCTACAAAGAAATAACGAGATTGTATACATTTAAAATTGTATGACGTCTACTTAACCACAGTCCTCCGGTCGGGTCGACAGAGCGAAACAAACTATTTCTAGAACAAAATCGTTATTGATCATTAACCCCTCTTTGTCACAGACATGCTCTCATCCGCATCACGGTGACAAGTGTCTTTGAATGATTTTACAGATCTTTTGAATACTCTTTAAAACTGATTTTCTTTGAAACACATATTTATTTAATCGTAACATTTGTGCCTTTTGAGCTCGTGAAAGTACGTTCGGGCGTCGCCACCGCGGGCGGCCCGCTCCTCTACCCGCGCCTGCCAATTTGTAGAACACTCCCCCACGCGTCCATCAGCACAATTGCATTATAGTCTCGTAATTAAATACCATGTTTTTATTACAAAACATGGCGTGTTTATCCTTCAAATTGAAAGCCAAATGCTCGTTTATATTTCAAACATAAACACGAATATGTACTTACTTTAATGAAGTTCCAAGGAATAAGGTCAAGACTCAAGAGCTAAAAGCGCTCGATGATGGCAGCCGTAAATATTTGATACTTCCAACCGACTAAGAGAGCCGTGCCATCAATCCGCCGCTACTTCCCATCGTAAACAAAAATATAGAGAAAACTTTTTAACCCGTCATCATAGAGTTTATATTATACTCCTCCGCACTGAAGCGAATAATTCGACATGTTGAAAATACAAACTGGAGGTGTATGGCCCAAAGTACAATGCAATTAATAAACGATTCTTTGAAAGCTTGTTTGTGATGATGTAATGAAATACGAGTTACTAGAACTTACTAGTAATTTTCATAAGCATAAGTAAGTAAGTAACACGTTAATGTACAAAAAAAACGAAAAATATAGCATTGTGACGAACAGGTTCATTCGTTTTTTAACTTTTCCTGTTTGCTTTAAACTAATTGGAAAATTGTTAGCTGTAATTAGTACCGTATACAGCTGCAGGTGCAGAAATGAGATCGCATTAGGTACACACATTTCTACCTCTACTTTTAAGAATTGTAATTAAAATTATAGGAAAGGGAAAGTGTTATAAAAGTGCCAGCAACGGGACGTAAACAGGATAATGTGGTAATGGTGGCATAGGAAAGCGTTATTCCCTAGATGGTTTTTTTCTCATTTAGCGATTTTAGTGGTGTTAATGGTCTAGGAATCAGTTCTTGTACCACGCGGCTACACAAACAGCGCAGGCGGCGCCGAGTGCGCGAGCGCGAGATTATGATCGCGCGTGATTAATGGTTAGCGCCGCTCTCGTGCATACATGGCGCACGCCCTGTGCGGATCACTTGTAAGCCACATGTCCTTACTTATCTATTCCAAGATTTCCAAGTGTTAAACTTCAATCTTATCAGAAGAGCTTCACAAAGTTCGCATCACAATCTCTTCCAAGACTGTCAATGTCTTCGAAAAAAGCACCATAATTATATAGCCACTACACAGTTTTATGGTTCGCCGATAAAGCAACTGGCACTTTAGTCAATGGCGATTGCCATATCTTTTTTAAAGAAAGAGGTAACGCGAGCTTTATTTTCTCAGTCATCTCTATGGTTGAGGATAAGTATAGTTCTGTCGTGCGGTACCTACTCAAATATTAAACTAGAAATACAGTTACAGCTGTGGTGAGTATTTAAGTCTTCAAAAAGCGCAGCGCATGTGCTACCGTAAGCTGTTGTAAATAAATCACTGCGCACGCGTCGCGGCGCCGCGTCGCTGCCGACGCGCGCTGACGGACGCAAGCGCTAATGACTCACTCTTTCCAACCTCACCTCTGCCTCGTCGCAAAGGCTGGCTGTTCCACTTCAGCTTAGTAGAAATATGTTGCTAAAAATTTTGATCTGCAGCAATAAGATTTTACTTGCAAGCTCTAGAATCTAGAGAGCTTAAGATTATCTCTACAGTGACGTATTTGTCTAGTTGAACAACAGCAATACTCTTTATCGGACACCATAAACAAAATACAGAAATAATACACAGTAAATAGGGTAAACAACAGGTTAACTTATCGCTAAACGCCATCTATTCCAGTTGAACATGGTTTGACGAAGCTCATTTTTTTCTACATCTTTAGGTGCTAAGGATGTGGACTAAGGATGCGGTCTAATTTGAGGTTGCTTCACACGGAGTGCGATTGAAATATGCTCCATATTTCAATTGCTCAGACATGTGGGAAAAGCGTAACTTAATGGAACGGATCACAATTGCGTAGCTTGCACACCGAACCGAAGCGAAAATTACATTGGTCCTGCGCCTGCGGCTAGGTATTCTGGGAAATTATATTGGACAATCACGTCCTTGCGTTTTCATATGGTTTTTCATAAATAGTAATGAAATACATTCTTAACGAATGATAAAACGAAAGAAAATAATACCGCTGATAATACTCCTATAGCGCATTCAGACAGCATGTAATAGGCATCATTTTAGTTATTTCAGTTTAACCATCCCAGTTGATCCACATAAATCTGTTCTAAGAAAGGCGTTAGGCTACAGCTTGTACTTCAGTATTTGATTTGAAAATCCACCATGTCACGAGTCAGATTCGATCTAAATCGGAATACAAAATGTCGAATTGATATTATTATTTATAAACATCGACTATTAATTTGACGTAATACAAAGCCATGCAATTTCCCTGACTAATATCGGACAGCGGTTTCTTGACAGAGACTTTCAATTACACGTTGACAAAGTTAGGTGGGGAGTCGGGGTCGGTGTTAGATTGATTATGATGAAGGGGATAAGAGTGAGATTCGTTGGGATCGGAGTTCCGAGGCTAGCGGCAAGCGCAGCGCAGCTGTCGCGACGGGCAGACAACAGTTGTCGACGGCGTTTGTCTTGTGCGTGTGCGCAATCGAACCGCGCTCAGATTAATTGAACGCTTTTTTTCTTGTTACACCGAATAAACACAGACCCATTATTCATACTTAGCTCCAAAGACGATTAGACTGTGACAAATACCAGTAAATACTGATGGAGGTTGTCGGCTCGTGAAGAGCGAAAATTTCACACGTGAGTTGTAGTTGCGAGAAATGGAACGGTCTTAGAAACTGCCTCACTACTTAGACTTTAAGTTCTGTAAAGACGTATCTGTTACATACGTAATGTAACTATGACCAAATATAAGTACCTAACATGATTGACAGTGGCATATTATAGATGGCGCAGTCGATCAAGTCAGACATAAACAAATCGCAAGATGAAAGAACAACAGCTGAAATAGCTGTCGATCACGATGAGACACACCTATAAATGTGGCGTAAGTACCTACTTACATCGATTGTAAGGTTAATTGCGAACTAGTCTATTGGCTCATTAGTCATAGCCCGTGGGATGGTGCGCGGGAGTCGCCGGCAGCTGAGCGGACGTCCGCGCACTATCGCTCGAGGTGCGCAGATATCTGCCACATGTTCAGGATCCTGCCAGATAACATAATCACGCTATTTGGTAGCCCGTTGAGTGTGCAGTAGTAGGTATATTATAGATTTGCATTAACATGTACAAATACCAAGCAGAAAGTACTTGAACAGTTATCTAATATGATTTAACTCCAACAGGCTCCGCTGTCGCCTGCCCGCTCCCCGACAGCCTTTGATTTATTTCCCACCAACAGCAGCTTGAAATACACTCAACAGCAATGAAAACGGGTCACTTTTTATAGGATTTCCATACAAAGTGACCCATTGCTGTTGAGTGTAACACACCGGATTGTCGTTGAAAGCTCGGTCATTTTTCCAATGTTATAAACAATCACGAGAGACGTTAATTCCAACGATACTTTAATAAAAGCCTCCTTTGATCATTATCTTGTGTTGAGATAGCTAGCACCCATTAAAAAGTCACGTCGACCATAAAAAATATTATGTTTAGTAATATTTCACGTGGAGCTTATTCGTTGATGTTCAAAAATAACAACCGCAATATTGAAATTTATTGCATATTGTATATCCAGACCGCAAAGTAACAGGGTAACTGAAATAAACTCCCGATAAAAGAAAACAATCTTTATAACAAGTTATGCTTTTATGATTAATGGTGTTGGCGCGAAAAATATTAAAATGGCGGTAGGTGAGTACAGAGAAAAATGTGGTCGCGCCGCCGCCGCCGGCTGCCACGGCCTTCTCAACTTAAATACCTGTGGGATAATCAACTTACAGAAGATATTTCTTCATTAGTTAATGATCATCACGGAATAAAACAGCAAATCTCCCTACTACAACAGCCTATTTACGGCCCACTGCTGGGCACAGGCCTCCTCTCATCACGAGAGGGTGGGGCTATAGTCCCCACGCGGGCCCAGTGCGGATTGGGAACTTCACACACATCCTTGAATTACTTCGCAGATGCGTGCAGGTTTCCTCACGATGTTTTCCTTCACCGAAAAGCTCAGTGGTAAATTCAAATTGAATTTCGCACATAAATAATTTCAGAGGTGCGAGCCGGATTTGAACCCGCGACCCTCAGCATGAGAGGCAGTAGGTCGAACCACTAGGCCACCACGGCTTCTCCCGTTCCGTTATTTTCTAAGTACTCAAATACTATATTAAGTACGAGTATGTCTATTTTGAGTAGATGCAATTATTAAATCTAATGCTGCGGAGGAAAATCTAAATCACAGTTTCTACAAGCGTACGCCTTAATTCAGCTTTCCCCGCGCTAGGGGCGCTTTCCACCGCGACGGCTGTATATAGCCACCAACTGCTGTGATTTTTAAAGGAAAAACGTCCAGATGAGCGCTGTATCTTGTGACAAGAACGAAAATAATTTGACGCAGCCGCTCGTGGAGCGACATACGGCGACACGTGCTACGATATATTACACGCGAGCCGCGCACTAAAAATATTGTGTTGGCAAATTAATGGGCATTCAAGACGGTAGGTTGTGGGATGAAAGGAGGTGCCTTTTATATGTGAAACGTTGGTTTTGTATGAAAAGCGCGGCAGCCGGCCACACCTGTCCGCGCCCGTTGGAGCGCTGCGCCGCGCCAGGGCTCGCACCGAAGCCACAAAACACATACTAATTCCAACGATCGCGACCTATGCTGACCAAAAAACTAGAGGCCTTCTCAACTGTCCTCAAAGCATCGTCGCTGTTTTCCGGCATTATAGTCTCTCCTTCGAGACTGGCAGCGCATTTTGACACTGACAAGTGACGATTCACAAATTACGAGTTTCGTCTTCATAATTTTTTGGCTGTGACCACTTTTCATGAATTGTCTGTTAGTCGATCTTAGCAAACCATCACGCATGGCAGACTTTGAAGCCTCAAAGCCTCTTGATTGGTCATTGTAAACGACTAAGTATCTGTATTGCACAATAAAATTTATTAGAAGAACCAGATCACGGATTCTATGCTACGTCGACGATACATCAAGTCAAAGCGGCAAATAAAATGAACACTATTAATAAGGCAATGTAAAAAAAAATAACTGAAGCGCTAGGTAGCTTTAAAAAAAAAAGGAAAACTTTGTTTTCAGGCTCGCTTTGTGATTTTGATTTAATGAGTTTTATTGTTATCGGTATACGGTTTTTACAATTAAAAGAAAGAAGACCGATAAGAATATTATATACTTATCGCTTTTTTTACTACTTCATTAAATTCGTCCTGCTTATCTAAAAATATGCAGCTTTAGAGATTATTCGTTAAATTTACAAAATGGTTGACTGAAATATTGGTATCAGAGCATCGCCATCTATTCGGCCGTGGCAGCCCTACACGAGCGGATGTGACAAACAACTCGGCCTGCGCAGGCGCGGCCAGTAATAATTGACCAGATTAATAACTCGGGGTGTTCATATTTCGCCGTCTCTCCTTCCGCGCCTGTCACTAGAAAAACTCCGCTCCTGAAAAACACGCAGCTTTCTCAGAAATTCCAATTTAAGATACAAAGAAACGCTCGATCAACATGTGAGTAAATTAATCCGGTATTTTTGAGCAAAGATATAATAATTCACAGTGATTATAATGGCTAGTCTACTGCCAAGTAATTTTTTTTTATCATAACCTAACCTAACCTTACTTAGGTACCTAAGTAAGGTACTTTCCTAAGAAGGTGAGAGGAGCTCATAATGTAAAAAAAAGATCTTGTAGAAGATTAACCATTATGACCACAGTGAATTATGAAATCTTTGCACTTAAGTATCTTAGATCCCACTTTAATACAACGGCATCATTGCGCTGTTGCAGTTGTTGTAGAAAAGACACTTGGGATGCAAGCTTGGGAAAACTGTAAATACACTGTTTAATATTTCCTTGAGTTAGAGTATGCACAGCCTTCATTGAATCCAGACCTCCCTTGAGTATTTATTTACTTCTACAAATTCATCATCATCATTTCAGCCGATAGACGTCCACTGCTGGACATAGGCCTCCCCCAAGGCGCGCCACTCAGACCGGTCCTGTGCCACTCGCATCCACCGCGTTCCCGCGACCTTTACAAGGTCGTCACTCCATCTTGTTGGAGGCCTACCGACAGCTCGTCTACCGGTTCGCGGACGCCACTCCAGGACTTTCTTGCCCCATCGGCCATCAGTCCTGCGAGCAATGTGCCCCGCCCACTGCCACTTAAGGCTCGCAATTCTTCGGGCTATGTCGGTGACCCTAGTTCTACTGCGGATATCCTCATTTCTGATTCTATCACGCAGAGAAACCCCGAGCATAGCCCTCTCCATTGCCCTCTATATATTCTACAAATTGAATTCAGATAAGTAGGTAAATCAAACTTAAACAGTGGGTTTTCTCCATGTCGATTTCAACGGTCATCGCGAATCACATTCATGATGACGAAAGTCTGATAGGTAAACCTTTTGGGGTGATACTTATGTCTTATGGATTACTAGCTTTTGCCCGCGACTTCGCCAATTCGGTTATCGCGCTCCCGCGGGAACTATGCGTTTTTACGGGATAAAAAGTAACCTATGTCCTTTCCCGGGACTCCAACTATCTCCATACCAAATTTCATCCAAATCGGTCCAGCGGTTGAAGCGTGAAGAGACAGACAGACAGACATTCAGAGTTACTTTCGCATTTATAATATTAATATGGATACTAAAGTTACTGAAAATTCAGCAGGACTTCAGCGGCTGAATCCTCGAGGTAGGTGTTGGAGCCGGCGCCGGCGCAATATAAATACGCGGCACGTGCGCGCGCGCAGCTGCCCGCCACGTGGCCGCCTCTTTACGCGATCGCAGCGAAAATAGATCATTGTCTCGCGCCGCGGACACGCCCACCCCACAGATAAAACATTAAACACCACATCAGATCATCTGCCTATACTAAAGTTCGTTTATTTCTTAACCGCGTAGCACCTGCTACGTTTGAGCCAACAATAATCGATACGTCCAATTTATAGCCGATTTTACGGACGTCGTATTTTTCTTCTGTCTTGAAATTTAGTCAGTGATTGTTATTGCACGATAAATATCTTCATTAACGTTGTTTTTCATGTAACTATTTGGCAAATGTAAGGAATTCGCCGTTCGTTAGTTTCGTTTATCCACAACGCTATCCATTGTCACACATCATTCAATTCACAATTTCCCTTCACTTTGTGTTTGTTCTGATTTTTCTCCGCATACTGGGAGAAGATACACCTCAGTGTCCCCTCGCTAAAAAAAGAAACAAAAAGACAATCGAGCGCACTTCCGCCGCGAAAAGCTTCCGCTTTCATACGAGCCCTCGGCTCCGGCGCATCCCCCACCCCCTGCTCCCGTAATACGTAGTCATTCTGATACTACTACTACTACAGCCTATTTGCGTCCCACTGCTGGGCACAGGCCTCCTCTCATCACGAGAGGGTTTGGGCTATAGTCCCCACGCGGGCCCAGTGCGGATTGGGGGCTTCACACACATCTTTGAATTACTTAGCAGTTGCGTGCAGGTTTTCTCACGGTGTTTTCCTTCACCGAAAATCTCAGTGGTAAATTCAAATTGAATTTCGCACATAAGTAAACTTCGAGGTGCGAGCCGGAATCGAATATATAGAAGCTTTTTATATCTAATTATCTATGCTTTCCACGCAAACGAGCGGAATTTTCACAGTACAAAGGACGGACAGACCTCAAAATTGAGATTAAAATCGACATGCCAATACAAATTGCATACAATCTGTAAGTGTTTGTCTCCGAGCCAAGTCGATTGGACTGTAATGATGACACGTCACACGTGACACGTCTCGGCATGGCATTCCCGTCGTGTCCGGGAGTGACATTTACCAGAGCAGTTCTTCCTACGACCGAAATATCGAACACCTGCACTAGTAAACAATAGGTCTAATACGTGAAAAGTGCGAGGCAATGAGTTCCCACTGTGAAATGATTTTACAATGGATGGATCTCCACATTCACACAAATATTCCTGACCCATATATGCCCAATGGGTAATTTTTGACCCAATGAAACTGTTAATTAGAACGGTGCAGGTTT
This sequence comes from Aethes cnicana, assembly GCA_963971205.1. NCBI lineage: Eukaryota > Metazoa > Arthropoda > Insecta > Lepidoptera > Tortricidae > Aethes > Aethes cnicana. The sequence continues at coordinate 8,504,610 of OZ020285.1, forward strand.
TCGAGATGTTTTCACTTCACGCTTTAGTAATGACTATTAGCAAAATATGGTACTGGGCATATATGGGCTAAGCTGCACATGTAATCAGCTATTATTTTCCCGTAAAAAAGGCGACATATTTGCTTGCTCGCTTAAAGGAAAACCAAATGAAAATTGTATTCATAAACGAGTATCGTGCTAAGACATAGCATCTAGAGGTAGGTACTTACAGTACATCATATCATCCGTTTGACCGACTAAGCCATGTTGACCAAGTGTTTCGACCTACCGCCTCTCATGCAGAGGGTCGGGGGTTCGAATCCGGCTCGCACCTAGAGGTGCGAGCCGGAAGTAGTTTACTTATATGCGAAATTCAATTTGAATTTACCACTGAGCTTTTTGGTGAAGGGAAACATCGTGAGGTAACCTGTGCCCATCTGCGAAGTTATTCAAAGATGTGTGTAAAGTCCCCAATCCGCACTGGGCCCGCGTGGAGACTATAGCCCAAACCCTCTCGTGATGAGAGGAGGCCTGTGCCCGGCAGTGGGACGCAAATAAGCTGTAGTAGTATGACGTCATTAACGTCAATTTTGTATACAAGGTGCAAGTAATTTGTGAAAAAAACAGGTGAGTTTGATGTAATCAAAACCGATTTATTTATTCGTAATGCTCTGTCTATTTCTTAATACACAAAAAGATGAAAAAGCTAAACATTGCTCTACCGCCTTAATGACAGTAATCCCCAAAGGGTCTCAAGTTCCCTTTTTTTGCATGTATGCAATGCACCCTGTACATTAATAAACATGTCCGATATGCACATAGTCACTAGACAGAGAACCAAAGGGCCATAAAGCCTTTCCCTGTCACTTTCCCCTTCAGGAAGCCACGCGTTGCCACGGCGACGGCTTTCCATGGCTACGTATTGGTCGGGAAATTCAAAATGGCGGCCGTATCGATCGCGCTCGAGGGCTGGCGCGTGCTAAAATTGCGCTTCCCCAACCTACAGGCTGTTAAGTAAAAAAACCTTGTTTGATTAGTCTAGCCTTCAAATAATTATCTGAAAGTTCTCTGTTTTTCAATATGCACTTTCTTCGGCAAGCATAATAAGATTACTCGTATAGCATATTGCTTTTTGAACTGTACAATACAGAATGCATGCTATGGAGTCGTCCGTCCATCTTTACGATTTTTTAATTATGCTTTTCCTATAGGTAAAGCACGACACAACTTACAAGGCTCGCGGATTAAGCAAGCTAGAAAATCATTGACCTATAATAAGTAATAACATTATGGACAAACAGTGGAATATGTCACAATATATGGAGTAAACTGACATTAGAAAATACGTTCCAATATGCTAATAACGCTTCTTTATAACGAAGGCCAAACGGGAGCCCGAGCTGTTCGGCACCCGTTTTGACGGGCCATTTTTCTCCGGTGTGATTGTGAATCCTTACTTATAATAGATCAATGTAGAAAATATATAAAATATATTGGGTTTTATCGAAAAAAAACTTGAAAAGGAATGTTGTATTAGGTACCTACTTTAAGTAATCTTCTATACCTACTAATAAGTCTGTAGAATAAGTCGCGTCTGAAACTTGAAAATTAAAAGAAACTATCAAGTCGAGGGGACTATGTAAACGATACTGAACACAAATCAACGATTTTTAGAAAAAAAACTGTACCTATGTATGTATGTCCGGATTTAACTCGAAAACTACTGGACGGATTGCATCAAAATTTGGTATGGGGGTATTTTATAACACTGGTGAAGGCTACTTTTTATCCTGGAAAAATGTATAGTTCCCACGGGAATGCTGTTAACGAATTCCACGCGGACGCGGGCAGAAGCTAGTTAGATACTATTTATGTGTGTTAGGTATTATGTACCACGGCGCATACGGATTAATAGAAATTTCGAAAGTAAAACACTATATTGAAAACATTACAACGGTTTAGTGGTTCTTCAAAGAGACAAAGTGGTTAAGGATTGTACCATTAATAATCAAGCATCATGCTGCTGCATTCGTCCCACCAATTTACTAAGGTGTTGTGCCAACACCGCTACCCTGCGTAAAGAACAATGTATCTGCTTCAACAGACCAATTGAAACATCTCACAACGCGCACTTTGCTAAATCTCTATTCAATAAGTAGGTACTTAGGTATACAACTTCCTCTTCTTTCTTGACGATCTTTGTCAAACCGCATAACGCTTTTGTAGGTTCTTTATGGATGCTTCACATTGTTTATATTCGTGTTTACAGCCAGTGGGGCTCTCTAGAGGACAATAACAATAGTGACACCTGCGACCTACCTGTCAATACGGCGAAACGTCAAACAAGCGGACTTTCGACTTTACAGTTTCCTGCGTTTGTTCGCGCACAATGGGCAATAAGGCCGCGCCGGCGCAGCGGCGACAGTCGCGCCATTCAGGCGCTCTCAACATTGTGTCTATTCAGATGAGTATAGGAATAGTCGAACACCAACTCTCTTGTGAACGATTCAATGGGAGCTGGTCAAAGCATATCCTATGTGCTTATAGGTAGGATTCAACGAAATAAAGCTGCAAAACGGCAACCTTATGTTATTCCACATGTTTCAACTTAAATAGCTCATGCTACCCACTCATGTCTCACTTTAGTTACTTATCCGACAACATCGCACTGTCGCCGACGATGCTTAGTGTATAAATCCATGATAAATCCATTATTTTATATTTTGCATGTTCTCACTAAAAGTTTCAATCTAATATATAAAATTCTCGTGTCACAGTGTTTGTAACCAAACTCCTCCGAAACGGCTCGACCGATTCTTATGAAATTTGGAGTGTAGTAGGTCTGAGCCCTCCGGCCGTTTTGGCAACCAAGTTTCGCAACCAGTTGTCGAAAAAGAATTAACATTCTTGTTACGCAACTAGTTGCCTAAAAAGAAATTATATTCCTGTTTCACATCTAGTTGCCAAAGAAGAATAGGTCTCGGATACTTAACCTTTAGGAGCAGGAATGTGACTGGGTCGACGGGTCCCCGCTACGCGGGGCCCCTATTTCTAGGTAGTTTGCCCTTCGGGCGGATATAGATGACTAACAAACCTAACCTACATTCACACCTTTGACCTAACGGACTGAGTGGACTATTTAATATTTCCTTAAATTGTATATGGAGCAGATGTCAAAGATGTCAAATAAACATTTATATTTTTAAATAGCACTATTGAAGTTCTGTATATAGGTATTATTAAAACGTCTGTTTGATTTTAGGATATTCTAGGTGTCACGTGGTGTCACCATGCTAGTTGTGAAATAAGAAATAAAAGTCTTATTTGGTAACCAGTTGCGAAACTCCAGTAATATAAACGCTAGTTGTCGAACAGGAATATAATTTCTTTTTAGGCAACTAGTTGCGTAAAAAGAATGTTAATTCTTTTTCGACATCTGGTTGCGAAATCTGGTTGCCAAAACGGCCGGACGGGGTCTGAGAATAGGACGTAAGCTATTTTCATACCCAAAAAAATCTAAGGCAGTACGAAGTTCGCTGGGTTAGCTAGTTTTCTGTAAAAATATCGTTGTCCATCGTGTTCATTTGCTCATAATAGACCGCCGTAGCCTTCAGTAAAATTCAGTTTTCGGAGACATTAAGAGTCCTACGTCCGATATAAAAAAAAAGTAACTACTAAAAATATTCAAAGGCCCTACTAATACTGTACTTCACATATTATGTATATTGTTATATCCCACCTTGACTCTGAACTTAAAAAATACTCTTTTTTTCTTTTTACCAAACAATAAAAGTCTCTACCTGTCTTGGGTTATAAATCTAAATACAAACAAAACATTTCATATTTAAGCCCAGGCTCGAGATGTAGATGTTGTCCTTTAAGCAACTCGACATTATCTACCGTTTCTACCTGTTCAATCTAAAACAAAGCAATTTCACTTTTCAGTACCTTTGTCTTTGGGCATAGGTACAAAACAAATTGCACAAAGCCGTAGCAAACAAAATGTACCAGTGTACCTGCTATTAAATATATTATTATCCTTTTCCAATTTTTTATATGAATGGTATAGGCAAACGAGTGCACAGCCCACCTGATGGTAAGTGGTTACTGCGGCCCATGGACACCGAAATCCTATGAGCCATCATTAAGAAACCATAAGATCTCGAATGCGTTGCCTACCCTGAGGCCTAAGATGGAATGCCTCTGTGCCAGCAGGTAATTTCACCGGCTGCCTTAACCCCTACCGGAACACAACAGTGTGAGCACTGCTATTTGGCGGCAGGTTAGCTGCGAAAGACGGTGATACTACCCCGGACGGACCTAGCACCAGACCCCTACCAGTAGCAAAAACTTAATTCTTAATACAAATTGCAATTTTAGCTTCTAGAATTCAAATGAATGGAGTTCCCTAGTAAAACTTCCTCTCCATTTTAAATTTAAGGTACGATTTATGGGATAAGAACTGTACTAATGTCCCGGGACCTCAAATTTTACATTGATACGATCTCATTTCGAATAGGTAGCGAATTGGACTCCAGTTTTAACTACTTAAATATAGTATTATTCTCTGACTCTAAAGGGCCTTTTGTACCTTTCGAGGATCGACAGGACCTCAACAAGTTACTTTCGTGTTTATAACATTAGTAGTTATAGATGCACTTTGCTACCTACTCAACATGACTGTCAACTATCTGGATGCGGAGGACAATGGGCCGAACCTATCGCACACTCATAATAACGAGCCGAAAACAATAATGCAAATGAGCGTTGAATCTCGGCAGCCACACACGTGGTTATAGCATGCCACGGCTAAGAAGGCGCGCGACGAAGCACTGAAGCCGTTGACGCAGAGTCTATTATTGCTTAATCCGCGCGCCTTCTTAGTTATGTCGTGCTATAACGTGCATTGACTCGCGCGCAGGTGTCGCGGCCGGCCCGCCGCGCCGCCCGCCCAGTGTACGACCGCAGCAGAATAGAATAAATCAATGAATCATTTATGTTCTTAGTGCTGTAATTTTGTAAGGAATTGATTAATTAACGAACATCAACTTTGAAAAGCAATAGGTAAAAAAAAATACGCTCTGTTTAATTATTCTTTGACCCCACGTAACTTCAATTGAAGATTTGCTTCATTTAAGACTAGGTCAATTAATGTGATATGTCTCGATATTTAATCTTTTATTTCTCCTCTCCTCGTCAAAAAATATTCACGCGAAGGTAATGAGATAGATCGATAATTGATGGCCTCTTTAATTTACTTACTTGAGTTATCTCTTCCAGGTGCCTATACTGTTCCTATCGTAGACTGCGGATGACGTCATCGAGCAATGCCTTCGCCTACGAGAGCCATATACGGCGCGGCGCCGGCGCATGTTGCGGATATCTAACGCTGCTCTATAATCGACAGAAACACTTTATTATCAATTCAAACAACTTATCATAATTAATGCTGAGTAAAACGAGACCTGGGAGCAAGATATGCATGTATGTTCTGTTCTTTGTTCCTATTGTCAAGCGAGATAGATAGTTTTTTTTTCAAGGATATAAGTTCTGCAAATTAGAAACATCTTTTATTTCACAATTCACATCAGAGGAAATACATCCACGTAATGGGTAAGAACTATGTAATTTGTATGTTACGACTCCAAAAACTAACTCTCGCACCCATTTTGATCTATTATCTAAACTAAATCATCCATAAATATTTAGCAGGGCCTGAATCTTTTTCTCTTTGTACATTCTAAGAGATCGTGTGAGAAACTGTGTCTTTGTCTCAACTTAGAGACTGCGAAATGGTACCACTGCGTGCATCGTCACTTATATCTTATTCTGATCTCAGTATGAGATATAGCTACTACCTCGGTAAGAAACGCATAACACAACCAACGTTGGACACGTCCAACTCGATACAACTCAACACTCCTTTTAAGCCCACCTTCGTCGGAGGCTTGCCATCTTACCGTTCGGTTTTTTGCCACTAACTGCGCAAGCAAAGTTGGCATCACCTTAAAGCGACGCGCACTTATCGAGATATCTCATGATTGAAAGAAATCACTGTCTTCCCACTAACATTCCGAACGCCATGTTAGATTAATTTATACGTCGCTTGAGCTTTATTTAGTTGAGTGTTTATACTCGTAATAATGTGAGAGTCTTTTTTTGATGAAAGGTTTCCACTCCATCAAGATCAACTGAGCTATGTATGCTTATATGTATATTCAGTTAGCTCTTGCAATAAAATGTAAAATTTAAACTTTAAAGTTTTTAGCAGAATTTTTTTTTGTTTTTTTTTTGGTTATCCTCTAAAAATAAATACAGAAGGGATAAAATAAGTAATAAAGTATTCATTCAAGATTCTACTTGATATAATTTTACTATATTTAATATGTTTAATGGTTTTATAGCGTCTAAAAACAGATTAATAAATAACAAATGGGTGGCCGATCGGTAGTGGCGGTCTGTATTGTTTCGGTTCCCACTTCCCAGAGCTTTTGGCAAACAGTGGTATCTAAATTCTAAAGAATGTCACATTCTCAGACGAGCGCCAGGGACGGTCAGAATAGGTTATCACGGCGGCGCCGCGCTATCAGCGGCATTCTGCGCCCATTACTCAGGCACAAAGGGCTGTCAGACGGCATTGTCCCGCTGATCAGGTGCCCTCACCATTAAACTTATAGTTAAGAACACTATCCACACACTTAAGCACCTATAGTTACTTATAGATGTAGGTAACGTAACTGCATTCTAATTCCTAATGTTCTAGTCCATGCAACATTCAGTAGGTGACTCTGAAGATACGTAGGAGGGTCCTTGTGGGCAGTGAATAGGTGCCTAATAGAACTAGACCAGAACTACTTAGTAGATATGCTTACTGTCCTTCCTTCTGGTTTAAATATCGCAATTCTCAAAACTTTAGGCCCTAGGCCAGCGTGATTGGATGACTCAGAGGCTTAGTAGAATTAACCTTTTTTACCCCTCTTCAGGAAGGGATCCTCGTACCATCCTACGTTGAGCTTCTTAACCACGATATTGCGTCCATGTTAAAAAACTAATGGCCGTAACTCACTCCAATTTAAATTCCTACGCGACCCAGAAAATTATAACGACATAAAATGACTAATCAAAAATCATCTCATTAACAAATCATGGGAAACTTCATGGTATTGTGAATGCTTTTGAGACAGAACAAAAAAACATGGACGTTTCTTCAATACAAAAATGCACCTGAGAATGAAGGCGGGACCACTTGACTAATACGTCGATTATTACAAATCACCTTGAGTCGGGTGTACGGGTGTGGAGCTATTCCATTTCTGAGGTTGAAGGGAGCGGTAAAAGGTGAAGGTGGTTTGAAGAAAGCATTGTATAGGCGTCGTTAGTTTTTCACGGTTCGGGATGGGGCTGCGAGGAAGTCTCAGGTAGTGGTTATAATTCGTTTAGTCCGGGGTGCGCCCACATTCCCCGGCCACACAGGTGCGCCTCTCGTCTAATTTACAATTCCGAGGCGACCGGGACCCGCCGCTTGATGGCCCTTTGTTGCACAGATTTTGTGACACGATTTCTTAATATTTATTTGGAAATAGTGTTTGAATGTTATCAAATAAGTTGTTTCAAATCTTCTGATATTCGACTTGTTTATCAATTAATCTCTTTTGTATTCGGCTGTGGAGATCCACGCCAATCAGTTCTTCTTCAACCCAAAATCATTTTAAAAGATCTTGTTAAGTAGTAGATTATTTTATTCAGGACCGCGAGTCACACTTGACGACCTTCTTAATTGGATCCGATTTGGGTCCGATTCGTTACCTCGATCACGATAATTGGCATATTGCGCCTCGATCGCGGTCGTCCGCTTTATTTCTAAAAGGCCGGTGGATCGTTTTGTTCCTTCTGGCACGTTAAGTCAGTAAACAACGCGTTAATTGGCTCCTTACTATTAAGAAACCGTTTAGAAGTCCAGGCGACGATTGCACAAAAAATTGCGTTGAAGATAATTGACAACACGGAACGAAGAGGAATTCGGTGATGGGCTAAGCTACGCCTTAAGTAATCTTCTACATTAGCTCTGTTCCAAATCGCTTTACGCCCTTCACTGCCATGATCCGCTTTAGTTTTTGTCTCTCGTACGACGCATTGTCTGAACAGTCACGAGCGAGATCAAGAGAGTCCATCGCGATCGGACCAAACCGATCACTCACGCGGCCTACAATAAATCACTCAGATACCGAACCGCCCGATAAGCCTCTTTGGCTTGTCCCAGTAAGATCGGCTTTCAGATTTTGCTAATCTGTGCCTGTTGACTTTGTAGATCGTTTTTGTTCAACCATTAACAAAGGTTATCGATCAATGCAATCAACTCATTTGGTGTTTGAAATTACAATAGATAATCAAATCGTCAACCTGCTTTAAAGGCCCTAAGGGTCCTGTATTCACAAGACGCCTCATTCTTGTTACGGATGGTTAGAATTTGACATCTAGCAAAAATAAGTCATACAGGCAACGTAACTTATTTAGCATACAAATTACGAGATAAGTCATATAAACGTAATGATTACGTTTATATAGCGCGACTTGGGCCCATTTCATTCAGCGTTTCAGTCATATAAAGGTTGTATAAGTGTAACTTAATCAGCATTTTAGTCATATAAAGGTAACCTGTTCAGCTAAATGGTCATTTAATTATCGCCGGAGTGACAGATATATGCTTAATTTGTGTTGTAACTGCAACTTATATAGTCTTATATGACTTTTTTTTACTTATACAAGCGACTGATATAGTAAACAGCAGATTTATTTTAAGCAAATGTCTGATTGTGTCTCCAAACTGATTATTCTACACATTATTAACAAATTAATTTAGGATCGGTATATTCTATCATAGGTTTGCAAAGTATTTCGAAGGTCAGTTTTCTGATGAAATGTAATAGGTTTTATCATTAACGCCCCCCTTCAATTCTTAGATAAATGAGTGCAATTAAAAATATTTTTATAACAATTATCCATTTGTCCGCCATTTTCACTGCTAAATAGGTCATGAAATAGCTTCTTATATGGCGTTTTACGATTTAGTGCTATACTAGTCGTATAAATGCAACTTATAAAACGTAAAAGTCGTATAATAGCAACGAAGATACATTTACTCGGCTGACTTGAGATTGCTATAAGAAAGACATATAACATGCTGTTACTTGACTAAAAAGTCATATAAGCGTCATTTAGTAGAGGCAGGCGCGGCGCACTCTTTGATATCTTGGCGCTCGATACAAGTACCGGCCGGCTTCGCACCGTGGCGTGATGATTAGTGGTTGCCGCGCACTGCTAGCGAATGCACGCGCGCGCGTTAACTCTTAATGTACGTCGCGACGCAAGAGTCAAATGTGCTATGAAATTTGAATTACGTCACAAAAATATTGTATTGCAGAGGGTTGTATTAACAACAACAGTAAAATGATTTGGTAAAAAGTAATTATTTGGTAATGAGTAAAATGACGAAATTTGGTATGGAGGTAGTTATGTACGCAAATTATGTACTCGGGACGAAGTCGCGGACAACGGCTAGTATGTTATGATAATGCAGTTGTGTGACTGTGTGTCTTAATTTTGAATTTAGCAGATTCATAAATTGACAGTTAAAGTATGTGATAACTTAATAGTAAATCACAAAATTAATACACACAAAAATCACAAATAATAACAATGTACAAAGGCGAACTTATCCCTCTAAGGATTTTTTTCCAGTAAATAGTAAATTAATGAAATAATTTTAATAGTTACGTTGTAGCATCTGTGTAGACGAGTGTTTTAAATAATAAAAAAATAACTAACTTAACTTAAATATATATATTGCTAATAACACTATTCTACCTAACCTATGTACTAATACTAGACGCATCATTTAATATGTTCTCGAGTGCGCCAGCCCTAGCGCTAGGGCGTGGCCTCCGAAAGAGCGCGCTGCATGTGATAGAAAGAGATGGCCACTTTGGGAGCATACGGTGCAACAAAACCGGTTTTTTGTTAGCAGTCGGCCTTCTGTACGTTAGTACTATTACTTATTCTGTGGTAGAGGCCTAATCAGCAAGTCTTATATGATACTTAAGTCATATAAGGACGCTGAGTAAACGTTTACTCAGCATCATTATATGACAAATATGCTGAGTAACTAAAATGCTGAATAAGATGCTTTTATACGATGTAAGCTGTATAATTCGAGTTTATATGTCTTTTATATGACCTTATTGCTGAATTAGCTCTGCCTTATATGACTACTTTGCTAGTTGGGATTGGCTCCGTAGAACATCTATAAAATTTTGAGGTGTTTTGAGAATGTTTTGTGAACCCGGCGTTAGTGAATATATGTTTATTGTTAACGGAAAAACTCATTTCGCATATTCGGTATTTTTTTATTGCAAAGACCGAGAAAATCTTCGTTGCCTATAAGATGGAGCATGGTACGTAATGCTGGAACACGACGATAGAATGAATTGGGCGCATAAAGGCTTTTCGTCATCATTTTACCATTGGTTTTTACAGGATTCGCTGCAAAACTCCTCAGAATTGGTCCTAAAGAGAAAGGTATGACCACGTCGCTTGCGACTGCCGATGCCTGTCTCACAGCGCCTTAATTCCATGCTAATGCATGCACGTAGGTGACGGGAAGTGTTTATTGGTGGATGCATATCGGCCAATAAAGCGTGGCGCCGATCGACGGCGGCGCCGGCGCCGGTGGCGGTTCCGGCGCCTTTGCGTAGCACGAACTGAATCACTAATCCTATCATCGCCATTAAGTTAATATTTAAGGACCCTAAAGCAAATATTACAAAGGACCATTATGAGTAGGTACAATATGGAGCTACCGATTATTATGTAGGTACTACCACAGAGTATAGACATATCTCATAGTATACGCTATTCGCGCTACGCGCGGCAAACCCGATGCCATATTAAAAAATCCGCGATAAAAAGCCCATTTGTTCAATAGTATTTTTTATGGTTTATGATTATATACTTGCTTTTTCGTTAAATATAAAATAGGTACAAAAATCCGCAAGCCAAACTGTCGCGTTCGCGTCTAATTTATTTACCATTCTTACATTAATTAAAATTTACGGACATTTGTAAAAACACCTTACACCCGAGGATGTTATTCCTAAATGTAGGTATGCACTTACCGCCTTAATCTTAAAATACCACAGCCCGATTGCATGCTTCGGTGTCATGAATTGTTAATCCAATGACAATCGCGCGTCGTTAACATTTCCATCATAGGATGCAATTATTTGCACTCTGTTCATTAAACCGAACACGAGAGGCCTTGCGCGTCTCGGCCCCGACAGATGGCCCCGCACGTGTCGCCGCGAATAAAACGCAATAAATGTCAAATGTCTTCAACCACCTCGCGGAAAAGCCGCCGCTGTAACTTAGACCTAACCGGAACAGCCCTACAACACGTTTTGCGTCGCCATAAACGTGGACAAGCTTTTTCGTAACCGAGCACCACCCCGAGATACTTTTTGATTCCATATCATTAAGATATTTATTGGCAAGTGCAACGTTTCATTTTCGCGACTGGGCCGGGGTCGTAAAGGTCAGTTTCCCGCGGCGCGAGGGCCGCGCACCCTCCGCGACTGCCTGACTTTTCATTATCGAGATGTTTTATTAAAGGAGGGCCTGGTGCAGGGAGTGTTAGGGCTGCTTCATACAAATAGATATATTCTAGATGCATACATTTATTGGATAAATGTCTGCGAAATGTATGTCCCGCAGAAAGGCAGCCAAAAGCTTGCAGCTATACATACATATATATATTGTAAAGTTAAACACAGCCATAAAAGTCCACATTACAATTTTGATTTCATTTCATTATCATGTCAGATCAAATACGTCGATGGGTATATAAATAAGTACCGTCAACACAACGCTTAAATACCGTTTCCAACTTTATATCGGTAAATAGAATTTGTAAGTCCTTTATGTCCGCTACAAACGTCTATGTGCCAGCCAAACGTTGAATTTCATTTAAGTACATGATGATGTTACTGCCACATTACTTATTCTGTGCTGCCACAGAGGCATTCCATCATAGGCCTCGAAGTAGGCAACGCATTCGTTTTCTTATAGATTTCGGTGTCCATGGGCCGCAGTGACCTTACCATCAGGTGGTCTGTGTGTTCGTTTGCCTATCATACTACAGAAAAAAAACGTGTTTCACCAAATTCGCAAACAGTCATCCCTGACGGGGATCTGCCGCCAGATATTGGGTTACCCGTTCGGCGGGATGGAATGTTTGCTGCGGGGCTTAGTCGGTATTGCATTCCGCTACGATGCCGCTCGCAATCACAGGCGCCGTGTCCATCGCCTATCTCATCTCTCGCTAACCTACCAAAGAATGTTTGCGATAGATTACAAGGCTTATGAAGTGGGTAGGTACAAACAAAAGTTATTCTTTTAAAATAAAATATTCACACTATAAGGTCCCAGGTACACAATTTCCTTTTCTCCTCCTTAATTGGATTAAAAATAAAACTTGCATGTTGATATACTGAAAGGCAAAGTGAAAGAATGGCGATGTTACCAGAATAAACTCCAAAAAATGGATGGGGCTGTATCGGTGCACACGACCATTTGGTTTTAACGCGAAACGTCAGTTCCCTCAACCCCGTCCGCCCGTGATACTTAAATAGCTATTTTTTTTTATTGATGATAGCAAGGTACTTGAACATCATCTTACCTGATGGAAAGCAAAATGTGATCTACGGTGGAACGTACCTTCCTAGAAAATACCTTTGCACTCTAGATTTGAAAAATTCCATATTGTACGTGTGAGGAAACAAGGACGCTGGTAATGCATTACACTCTTTTGCTGTGCGTTCGATGTAAGTTGGAGCAAAACGCTTAGTGCGACATTTGGGAACTTGCACTATGTACGGATGGCTGGCATTCGTACCTCTTTTACTCCGGTGGAAAAAAAGGGCTGGTGGTTTTAAATTGTACAATTCCAGCGCACACTCTCCGAAGTGTATTGTACAGAAGACCGAGAGCATAATTACACTAAAGTCATATTTCTAAGACTAATAGTTTTGTAGTTAAGTATTAAGGTAATACGGGATATACCGATTCGTGACGAAATATGACATTTACTTTACTGACCCATGTTTCGTTGACATTTTAAAGACGTTTTCACCTGACTTCATAGGAATTACTGGCTATACCTATTGAGATTCCTGTTTCCAGCAAATGTAACCAAATCAAAGCTTACTTACTACTACTTGTTTACTTAGTTTGCTTATTCATCGTCACTCAAATGATCGTTAGGTATTTTAGTCAATTTGATAACAACGTGTTCGCGATTATTTTGGCTTAAGCGGTTCATGACATGACGAGCGGAACGAACGGGTGACACAGCGCGGCGCCGTGGGCAACGCGTTATGATTGTTATGAACACCGGTGTTATACCGCGCGTTTTCTTCGAAGCCGGTCTTGGCAAAACATTGACAAAGACAATGCCACGCGCCGAGTCCAAACATCGTGAGTCAGGCACCCGGGGCCGTCGCTCAATCACGGCCTGAGTATATAATCGATATCCAATCCACAACACGGACACCGACTGAATAACCCTAAATCGTTTTTTAACCCCCGTCGCAAAGAGAGGGGGGTTATAAGTTTAACGTGTCTGTGTATTTGTGTATCTCTTTGTAGCTCCGAAGCGGATAAACCGATTTTCGTTTAGCTTTTTTTATGTCATAGGTAATTTAATCCCTAGTGTTCTTAGCCAAGATTCATGAAAATCTGTTGAGCCGTTTGAAGATCATCAGCTCTTTTCTAGTTGGTGAGGGGATCCGACTAACTTTCTTATGTCCGATCGATTCAAAATTTGGTACCGTGTTACTTCAATGATATTGAAATTACATATATGGTAAGGTAACCATGAGTCGGAAAGTTTTAAAATTTTTCAATTTATAGTTATTTAGGTATTTTAATAGACACAATATATTCCAATGCAGGACAGATAACTACCTTGGAAGAGTTGGAAGCAACATACATCACTATTATCATTTGAGAAGAGAACTATAGAAGTAGCATAATACTAAACTATAGAAGTTACATACATAAATAACCATTAGCCATCATGCAGTAAGATGCGAGCAAAAGAAAACGAACCCTCCCACCCTGGCATCTCCCCTCATCATCCCTTCATAATACATAGGGCGAACTTTCCCTATATTACATACCTACCATTTAAAGGGAAAATGCAAGGTACTTGAACCTTATATCTAACGTATCGTCACTCTGTCTTAACTCTTCGAGTATGTTTCTCTTTAATTTACCAATTAAGGAACCAACATAAATAGTATATACCTAAGCATAATAGTAAGCAGTAGCACTTGAAGAAAAGGTATTACCGAGCAAGTCTGCGCTGGCCCAGGCCACTAGCAGCCACGAGAGTATAACTTAGCCCACTTATCACTGGATCTCTGCCGTTAGCATAAACCTGCGTGCACGGATACCATCAACGGTAAATTAAAAGGTGTTAATGCAATGCGATACATTCGCCCTGAAGTGAGATACGCCGGGCTCGCGGCTACCGTGGGCGAGGCTGCATCGGATTTTGATCTCGAAAAAAAAAATTCAAGAGCTCTAAAGCCTATTGCTAATCGTGAAGCCCCTTATCGGCCAAACATAAACATGTATAATTTTATAATTGGCCGATTTAATTTGCGCAAGGAAAACGACTTGCAGCTTCAATTGGAAAACTAGTAGGTAGAGATCTTCTACTATGTAAAGTCCCGCGCCTTCACATTTCAAAACGCTTCAATTTTTTTTATTTATTTACAAAGCACCACCAACACTCTCAACGCATAGTTGATGGCTGTCTCAGCACGCACACATGTGTTGAGAGTGTTGGTGGTGCTTTTTAAATACATTGAAGCGTTTTGAAATGTGACGGCGCGGGACTTTAGATAGTAGAAAATCTCTACAGGAGATGAATGTATTTAATCTTACAGGTTCGTGTGATATTTGGCCCATATAGTATCCTAATTAAAAAAATAAGTTAGACAACTAAAGAGTAGAGAAACGGTCCACGTCAATAGCATCAACCACTACCTACCTCGCTCTCACCTCACCTCAGTGCACCTAAGGGTGTGAGAGGGTGCTTGAGTAGGAGGGGATGGGGAGGCAGCGAGATAGCGCACGATCTATACTATACACTTCGCACAATCCATTGACATTCATTTCGCTTCTCTTGCCTAATTATTGCACGTCATTTGTATTTATTGTACTCTATGACTATGGGACAGGTACAGTGGAGTGGCTGATTGTCAAAATATAATGGAAGTAGTATAAAATGACATGCAAGCCCTTTTTAGTGCTTGGACCTAAATAAATTGGTTCAGGACCGAGTATTAGGTACTTTATTTATTTATTTAAACTTCATTGCACATACAATATATATATATGTAGCGTTTCGTTTTTCATCGTCGGGAATAAGAATATGATATTTTCAAGAGCTTGAAGATCTTTTAAATTACCTCTTTCTGCTCTAATGCCTTTATAGGATATGGTTATTTAAAGTGATTTGATTTGCGATCGATAAAAATAATAAGCGAGCATTGGCGCGCCGCGGGCGCACGGCGGCCGGGTGCTCTAGTGCGACTAGGGTTACCTTACCTACCATGAATCTGTCCTGAAATTTCAGAATTTTTAGACTGTTTTCAGGATAACCGCTGAATTTTGGTATACTCTGAAAATCTCAACATTCTTGTAATTTTCAGAGTGAAGTAAATAGGTAGGTACTAAGTGGGGAATGATTTTCCGAATTCCTTTTTAATAAAGCTACGCGCTGCCACCTGCGCAGCCCTATGTGCGTTGCGCAGCGTAACCTACGAAATACAGAGTACACAAAACCAATAATAATTAATTAGATTTAAAATTACTTTTTACAGACAAAAACGTAATAGCGATGGCGACTTTTATCTTATTATTTTTCCAAGGAAATCAATTTTAAAGTAAGTACATACCTATTCAACCCTAAGTGCGACTCCTGCGCCGATAGCATCTAGTATCGGCCACCGTGCTGTTCGCTAATTGCCGCCATCAATCGCGGCTACCGAACGCTTAGCTCCCACTTTATCGAACAGCTGTTTAGCATGATTCAAGTAGGGCAGATAAGCTAAACACTATTTAATGAAAAAGTTAAGTTTTCTTATATCTATTTTTTTTACTGCCACAACTTAACAAACATCATCATCAATATAACCATACGAGCACTCAATACAAATCATACCTTGTGTTTTTTATTCTTCATACCTATCATATCCCGCCTTTTGTTATTAACATGAGCTCTCACTGCAATAGCACACTTCGTTCCCATTGATCCCTGACTCCATGTGCCATCAATGTAAGTAGGTAATTTACAAAAAAAAAGATTTTTATGTAGTCCCTACTAATGTATCTTCGAATTTACTTCACGAAAAGGTTAACCAGAGCCGTGTTCAGAGTGCAATGGTGGTTCAATGTTCTGGCTTCGCAGCGGCGCCGGTCAGTCGCAATCACAGCATTCAAGCCCAATCTACCAGCGCTGAATCTCACATGAATAATACTGTCCTTTGCTCTTCGTGGTGGTACAAGCGAGAGAGCAGGGCTTTGTCGCGTCGCACCGCTCCGGCCGGCATACTCAGGTGCGCGCGCCGGTGCGCGTCACAACGATACATTGTTCGATTTGTTCGCCGCGCCGCCGGCGCAGCAAAATAGAATCAAAAGACGACCCACAGTACCGCAAGCCCTTTCAAAACTTACACAAATAAATAGTGGAATTTTAATTCCCTGCCAAAGGCTTCAGGTGTCTGGCGACCGTTTTAGTAATAAGTAAAGCTGCTCTCAACTATAATGCAATTGGCTTAAGATAAAGTTGCCTATGGATAGGTATAATCTTGTAGTAAAAATACTAGGAATCATTTATATTACTTAACTGCTGAAGTTCCCTCTGCGCAACAAGTACCTACTTGGGACTTTACAAAAATCTTCGAAAGCGGGAACGTAATGTAATTAACATGTACATTAATAACATCACAATATTATGCATAATTTTGTCCAGTGACCGGATACTACATTCGTCACGATAAAAATAACAGACAACCGACCTTTCCTTTCATATCAAAAATATTTGTTCCCGAATAATATAATGACAAACCATTCATTCAATCACATCTCTACTACTGCCATCTATTGAGCGTATTTAGGAACAAGCGTTGTGAACGCCAGCGACATCTGTCTACAATTACACTAGGAGACAGACAGCAACATAATTCTTGTGCTACTCAACAATAGAGGGCGTTGTAGAACATTCTTCGTTTTATGTAATAGCAACACTATTGGTATAAAAAGAGGCGCCATGTTGAAAGATGCTTCTTTTTGATTGGTCATTGCAAGTGTCAGTTCCTCTGTCGATCAATGGCGCATTCTACAGCCGCCATTTTGCGGTCGTGTGCTGTTGAAGAGCGCACCGGCCAACACCGGAAAATTATCAAGCCGCATCGCGGCTTTCGTTTACTCATTCGCACAGGTATTTACTTTTTTTATGTCGCAATAGCATGTAAACGCGTTTGTAAACTGTATTTGCACTTGGTATCTCCACGATAGATTTTTATCATTCGTGGTCGTTTATAGGGTGCTATATTAAACAGGCTCACCCATTCGAAAACACAAGATTCTCTCTGTTTTCGTCAGTTACGAGCTTAACATTTGCATATTTACACATGTTGGTTGTAATTTCCGTGTACTTTATGTAATTTACTCGATCGTAAATTTATCCTAATTGTTGCAGGAGGTGGCTAATGAATCAAAATGTACTTGTACAATTTGACTTTACAAGGCTCTACAGCCATAACACACGCGGTGCACGGGAATTTTTCTGGCACCAAGCAGCAGGAGATTGTGATATCACGTGGTAAAATCTTGGAGCTGCTGAGGCCGGACCCTAATACCGGCAAAGTTCACACACTGCTCAAAATGGAGATTTTTGGCATCATCCGGTCTATGATGTCGTTCAGACTCACCGGCGGAACCAAAGGTAAGAGTACGAACGTTACACCACGTGGGGTAGAGATCTTCTATCTAAAGTCCCGCGCCTTCACATTTAAAAACGCTTAAATTTTTTTATTATTATTTAAAAAGCTCCACCAACACTCAACGCATAGTTGATGGCTGTCTCAGCAGGCACACATGTGTTGAGAGTGTTGGTGGTACTTTTTAAATACATTGCAGCGTTTTGAAATGTGAAGGCGCGGGACTTTAGATAGTAGAAGATCTCTATACACCCAAGGGCTATGATCGATCGTTAAAATTGAGGTTATTATTCCTACAAGCTCATTATACGAATACTTAGTCACGGTAGTTACTGAAATGAAATATAACCAAATTTCATTAATAAGAAATTACTGCATTGTCTTGCTCCATCTTTGTTTCATACAAAAGATTGGTATAACTAGATGCAGAAAGTATATGTCATCGCGTCGCTCTTGGCAATCACAATGATTTGCTGGGATGTATGTAGTTTTGGCACAATACACAGAACTCCCAACTACCTTCATACCAAATTTCATCTTTAATTGGGCCACCAATTTATGCATGAAGAGGTGACAGAGAGACAGTTACTTTTGCAATATAATATTCTTCTTCATGGTCATTTGACAGACCAGTTGTGGTTGTTGCATTAGTGATAACTTGCTTTATGAAACCTTAGACTATGAAGGAAAACATTGCGAGGAAACGTAGTGACTGCTGAAACCATAATACATTACAATTCAAGGATGTTTGTGAATTCCCCAATTGCACTGGGCCCGTGTGGGGACTCTCGTGATGAGAGGGCCTATGCCCAGAAGTGGGATGCAAGTAGGCCATTGAAGTGGATGGAATTATATCCAAATCAGATTATTCAACGAACCTGCCTTGTTTCAGATTATATTGTAGTCGGTTCAGACTCTGGACGCATTGTGATCCTTGAATACCTTCCTGCTAAAAATATCCTTGACAAAGTTCACCAAGAAACATTTGGAAAGTCTGGATGTCGCAGAATTGTACCTGGCCAGTATTTGGCTATCGACCCGAAAGGTCGAGCTGTTATGATAGGAGCTATTGAGAAACAGAAACTTGTCTACATTTTGAACAGAGATGCCGAAGCCAGACTGACTATCTCGTCTCCTCTAGAAGCTCATAAATCCAATACATTGGTGTACCATATGGTGGGAGTTGATGTTGGGTTTGAGAACCCCATGTTTGCCTGCCTGGAAATTGATTATGAAGAAGCAGACTCAGACCCTACAGGTAATGTTACAACTACTAAACATTTTGTCATAAATTATTTATCATTTTCAATGAAAAAAAAATATTTGTTTGAAATTTTTTTTGGTAATTTAAATTAAAAATATAATAAGTAAAATATTTGTTGCAGTCACTTGCAAATATCATATTTTTAAAGCATAATATTGTGACATTGTCCATTTTATTTATAGAAGGGGACGACTGCCTGGTTTCAGTTGGGTGATCGGTCCTCCATTCGGAACCATTTCACCCATTTCCCCGGACATTGTCCATAGATGAAGTGATTATTTTGCGGTTGAGGTTTCTGACTGACAGTGACTGCAAATCCTCCCCTTATGATTATGAATATAATAAAAGGAAAATATTACCTTCCATACATAATTTGATTAATATTACTAATTTTAAATATTATTTACACAGGTGAAGCAGCACAAAAGACACAGCAAACATTGACATTTTATGAACTGGATTTGGGTCTTAACCATGTTGTAAGAAAATATTCGGAGCCTCTTGAAGAACATGCAAATTTCCTCATTACTGTGCCTGGAGGCAATGATGGACCTTCAGGGGTGCTTATTTGCTCTGAAAACTACTTGACATACAAAAATCTAGGAGACCAGCATGACATCAGATGTCCCATACCTCGCCGCCGTAATGACCTCGATGATCCAGAGAGAGGCATGATCTTTGTATGCTCAGCCACCCACAAGACAAAATCAATGTTTTTCTTTCTGGCCCAAACTGAACAAGGCGACATATTCAAGATAACAATTGAAACTGATGATGACATGGTTACAGAAATCAAACTAAAATACTTTGACACTGTACCAGTAGCCACAGCAATGTGTGTTTTGAAGACTGGATTCCTCTTTGTGGCTTGTGAATTTGGTAACCAGTAAGTATTTTTTAGTGTTACCTTATGCATGTGAGCTCGTGAGAATGGACCATTTCACCCTCACATTATTAAAAACATGCTATATTAATATTCCCTGAACCAAGGTCCTACCTTTCTGTGGGGTATGTGCACACTGATATGGGATTTACAAATATTTAGAAGCTAAATAAATAAAATATTGTCACTATGTAGTTCTATCTGGCAGCTATTGTAAACTATCTTTTTTTTGCAGTTACCTGTACCAGATTGCCCACTTGGGTGATGAAGATGACGAGCCAGAATTTAGCTCGGCCATGCCTCTTGAAGAAGGAGACACTTTCTTCTTTGCCCCCAGACCTCTTAGAAATCTGGTACTTGTTGATGAATTGGATTCACTATCTCCCATTTTAGGTAATGAATTTATTATCTTTATTATAATAATTTTTCCTTACATGTTTACATAAATTAAAACTTATTTTGTATGTCCCCAGTTTTTATACCATGTCTTTTTTTCAGCATGTCATGTGGCCGATTTAGCTGGTGAAGACACACCTCAGGTGTATTTAGCCTGTGGGAGAGGACCAAGGTCGTCACTAAGAGCCCTAAGGCATGGTTTAGAAGTGGCAGAGATGGCTGTGTCTGAGCTGCCAGGATCGCCTAATGCTGTCTGGACAGTTCGGCGACATAAAGATGGTAAGCAGTAGGTGCATGTCAGGTGGTTTTCAGTAATGATGCAAAGTTAAACACTGACTTAGGACTTGGATGGAAATATTCCAGGTTAATGAATCCTATTATTAGTAGTTAACAATTTAAATTTAAATTATGGACAGTTTCCGCAAGCAATGTGCAATCAAGAGATGAGAAAAATACTTCCACCCCCACCAAGTTCAAGACTACATTTAGCACTAGTTGGAAGGAGCTTAATGATTATGTCCATTGGTCCGTGTTACTGATATACTGTGACGCTACCAAAACCACTTATGAATGCTCCTTTTTATCAACAAAATATTAATAAAACCCTGGTTGTTTGTCATACATAAACACCAGTGGTTTTTCTTTTCAGAATCTCCTTACGGGCGATGAACATGAGATGGTCCCACCAAATGCACAGGTAGGCATCGGAAGCTCCATACATTCCTCATCGGATGCTGCCGTCATAATGAAGATAACCTTGCCGGAAAGCTAGAAAACACCATTTTATCTGTTCTTTTTCTCTTGGTTGCAGAGGAATATGATTCATACATCATAGTGTCCTTCGTTAATGCTACGTTGGTGCTATCTATTGGCGAGACGGTGGAAGAAGTGACTGACTCCGGCTTCTTAGGAACTACGCCAACTCTCAGTTGCCACGCGCTCGGGAACGACGCGCTGGTGCAAGTGTACCCCGACGGGATTAGACACATCCGCGCCGACAAACGTGTCAACGAATGGAAGGCTCCCGGCAAAAAGACTATCGTAAAGTGCGCCGTAAACCAAAGACAAGTAGTCATAGCTCTCACTGGCGGTGAATTAGTCTATTTTGAAATGGACCCGGTAAGTTAATAAATTGATGAAAATTTCGAATACCCCGACGTGTTTGCGCGGCCGTGCCCCCGGGTGTGGCCGCGTGAGGGTGGTGCGTAGCTGCCCCATGCAGTGATGAGCCCACGACGTCGCAAAACAGGCCAATCTCCCGCAAGGTTGAGGGCGGCACTCTGCATATTCCATAGCCAAACTGGAGCCGCTTAGGCCGTGAAGGTGGCAAAACCATGCAGTGGACAAACGTCAAATAAATAATCATGATCACCATTTTCACTAAACATAATTAATAAAGTTTTTCTTTCATTGCAGACTGGTCAATTGAATGAGTATACTGAGAGAAAGAAACTGTCATCGGACGTCTCTTGCATGGCACTGGGGTCTGTGGCAACTGGAGAACAGAGAGCTTGGTTTTTAGCTGTAGGACTGAATGATAACACAGTCCGAATAATCTCATTAGATCCATCGGTGAGTTTTCTTATGAATCTTTTTTATTGTTACTACTGAAATACTTTCAATGATGATACCAGGACACCACTGATTGCTTGTGATTACAACAACCCAAAATGCGTTATTCTAATACCACTGAAAACTCTCAGTCACAGTAACTATTGTATTACTTGTGTTTTTAAATTAACCTGGTTTTTTTTTTTACCTATTTAAGGATTGTCTGGCGCCACGATCAATGCAGGCGTTACCAGCTGGTGCAGAGTCACTGTGTATAGTGGAACAGCCTTTTGAATCTGGAGCAAAGTCCGCTCTGCATCTAAACATTGGCCTGAGCAATGGTGTTTTGCTACGAACCACATTGGACTCTGTTAGTGGTGATTTAGCTGACACTAGAACAAGGTATTTTTTTGCAATTTTGCTTGTATTTTTATTATTTTATGAAAATTCAATGATGTAAACAATTTCGCTCCGTGTTTCATCTGAAAAACATTGACGAGTACTTAACCAGATCTGAGAAACTTAAATAAAACCTCATTTGGAATGTTTGCATAGGGACTATGTATTAATAACTTTCCTCTTCATAACAGGTACTTGGGTTCGCGGCCAGTAAAACTTTTCAAAGTCAGAGTGCAGGCTGCTGAGGCTGTGCTCGCAGTGTCGTCCAGAACTTGGCTCGGCTATCATTACCAGAACAGATTCCATCTGACTCCGCTCTCATATGAATGCTTAGAATATGCTGCAGGATTCAGCTCAGGTAAACAATGTGTGAAATCATTTTTATTCATACTAACCACGGGTGATTATTAGTAAAACCCCAGATGGCATATTTATAGCTCTCACCTTCAGTTCGGGCCACAAACACCTGCGATCTGGGACATTGAATTCACCGACCTATGTCTGTAATGTACTATTACCGACGTGTTTGCGCGGGCGTGCCTTCGGGTGTGGCCGCGTGAGGGTGGTGCGTAGCTGCCCCATGCAGTGATGAGCCCACGACGTCGCAAAACAGGCCAATCTCCCGCAAGGTTGAGGGCGGCACTCGGCATATTCCATAGCCAAGCTGGAGCCGCTTAGGCTGTGAAGGCGGCAAAACCATGCCGTGGACAAACTTCTTTTTCGTTTTTATTATTGAACTTGCAACCCAGCGCATATCAGAAAACCACACTTTCTAATAGACCTATGTTTGTTCTAGAACAATGCGCGGAGGGTATCGTGGCGATCTCATCAAACACCTTGAGGATTTTGGCGTTGGAGAAGCTGGGTGCAGTGTTCAATCAAACTTATTTACCGTTGGATTACACGCCCAGGAAGTTCGTCGTCAACAGCGACACCAATCAAATCATCATCCTGGAGACTGATCATAATTCTTACACAGAGGAGATGAAAAAACAGAGAAGGTAATATTTATATCAAATCAACCATCCAGCTTTCGACTGAGGGGGAAGTCGCATCGTCCAAATTCGATTTATAACCCCCAATTTTTCGCCAGGCAGGGGTCAAAAAAACATAGCGGTAGATATAAAGTCCTGCCCATGGGGGGGGGTCATGACAGCCCCCTCCCTTGGATCCGTCCTTGACTGAAATCCTGTAAATAAATTACTCAACTAATTAAATTAATATTGAGAGTATTTATCACCTCTCTATCCTCTCTCTAATGTTGAGGAATACACACAAAATTTGAGTGATGACATCTAACACAATCCCTGAATTCAATGTGGATATCCCTGCAGTACTGATTTATTATAATAATATATCGAATTACGATTTATTACAATCACAACAATTAATAATAAATTTCCTTTCAATCAAAATAGAGTTCAAATGGCTCAAGAAATGCGCGAAGCGGCGGCCGGCGGCGGTCCCGAGGAACAGCAGCTCGCGAACGAAATGGCAGATGCTTTCCTATCAGACGTCTTGCCGGAAAACACGTTCGCATCCCCAAAAGCAGGAGCAGGTAAATATGATTCAATTTAACAAGTTTGATTGCAGCCACATTCTCTGGGCAAGAGCAGAGGTAGCTTCAAAGCACACTGACTCTAATCGATAGTGGCCATATTAAATCCCAGCGTTAATCCCAGATGATCTTCACGCGAGGCATTTGATTCAAGCTCGGGAAACATTTTTCGTTTCAAAAAGATTGTAAAGCTGATAAGATCTTGAGCATAAACAGTCTGATAAAATATAAATTGTTTAGCGAATTTGAATTGATGTATTTGTATGTTGTCAGGTATGTGGGCGTCCCAGATCCGCGTGGTGGACATGAGCGGCGGCGGCGCGCCGGGCACGCTGGCGCGGCTGCCGCTGGAGCAGAACGAGGCGGCCGTGTCGCTGTGCGTGCTGCGCTGGGCCGCGCACCACGAGCACGCCACGCCGCACCTCGTCGTCGGCGTGGCCAAAGACCTCGTGCTGTCCCCGCGCTCCTGCGCCGAGGGCAGCCTGCACGTCTACAAGATCTACCCCACCACCGGCAAGCTCGAGCTCGTCCACAAGACCCCCGTCGACGAGTACCCCGGCGCGCTCGCCGCCTTCAACGGGAAACTGCTCGTCGGCGTCGGCCGAATGCTCCGCCTCTACGACATCGGCAGACGAAAGCTCCTCCGCAAATGCGAAAACAGACACATTCCTAACCTAATCGCCGACATCAAAACCATCGGGCAGAGAATCTTCGTCTGCGACGTCCAGGAGTCCGTGTTCTGCGTGAAGTACAAGAAGAGGGAGAACCAGCTGATCATATTCGCCGACGACACCAACCCCAGATGGATCACCAACAGTTGCCTGCTGGACTACGACACGATCGCCATGTCCGACAAGTTCGGGAACATCGCCGTCGTGCGCCTGCCGCAGTCCGTCTCCGATGACGTCGACGAGGACCCCACGGGGAACAAAGCATTATGGGACAGAGGTGAGCTTCCACGACTTAGCGAAACTAGATTTAGAGATAATATACTATAGGAAGTCCCGCGCACCATTCAAAACGCTTCAAAGTATTTAAAACGCACTACCAAAACTCAACAGGTGTTTGACGGCTGTCTCAGCAAGCACACGTGCGTTGTGTTGGTGGTGCTTTTTGAATACTTTCCAAATACATGGAAGCTTTTTTGAATTGCCCAACCCTCTCGTGATAAGAGGAGGCCTGTGCCCAGCAGTGGGCCGTAAATAGGCTGTTGTAGTAGTAGTAGTTTTTGAATTGTGGAGGCGCGGGACTTCTTATAGTAGATTATCTCTACTTGAATTGATTATGATGATACAAAATTTCACATGCTAGACTAATGAACTGCAATGATTCTACTTAACATTTCTGACGCTCCCAATTGAACACAACCTTTCGTACAATCAAGTATCGTTTCTAAAGTTGCATCAACCTTGCAGGTCTTTTGAACGGAGCGTCGCAGAAAGGCGAAATAGTGGTGAACTTCCACGTGGGCGAGACGGTGACGTCGCTGCAGCGCGCCACGCTGATCCCGGGCGGGTCGGAGGCCTTACTGTACGCCACGCTGTCGGGCGCGCTCGGCGCCCTGCTGCCGTTCACGTCGCGCGAGGACCACGACTTCTTCCAGCACCTCGAGATGCACATGCGCAGCGAGCACGCGCCGCTCTGCGGCCGCGACCACCTCTCCTTCAGGAGCTACTATTACCCAGTTAAAGTGAGTTTACCTACTATGCTACTAGCAAAAATAAGGAAATTATAGACTGACTCTCTCCCTACATAGCGGTGTACATTGGAAAAGCTCTGTATTATGAGCTATATCCAGGGGCGCTTCAAAATTCCATTCTGAAATCAAAACAAAGTTGTTATTTCCCTGGTTATTCCACGGTTAGTCAACAGCTACCCGCCGCCTGCGAATAGCTGTGTTACACCGTGGATAGATGAAGGGCGGCGCGAGGCATCGCGGCGGCCGGCCGTTATGGGCGGCCCCGCGGGGCGCGCGCCGCCCACGCTCCTGAGAGTCGGCCGCGTCGCGATCGGCGCGCCCGTAGTATATGGAATGAACATTTTCTTCTCACTATCTGTACCATCCATACTAATATAATAAATGTGAAAGTGTTTGTTTGTTTGTCCTTCCTTCACGTCGAAACGACTGGACCGATTTGAATGAAATTTTGATATGGAGATAGTTTTAGACCCTGGCAATAACAGGATACTTTTTGTCCCGATATTTTACGGGATCGGGTTTTCCACGGGTCAAACAAGTTTTTCAATACTTAACTATAACCACCTATATGTATAGTGATGGTACTATGGTACGCAAATTCTAAGTACGCGGGAGGAAGGCGCGGGCATCGGCTAGTTAGCTGATATTGTCATAAACGATTACTCATTCCGTCATTTCCTACTTGTTCCAGAATGTGATAGACGGCGATCTCTGTGAGCAGTTCAACTCGTTGGAGCCTGCTAAACAGAAGGCTATCGCGGGCGACCTGGAGCGAACGCCCGCCGAAGTTTCCAAGAAATTAGAAGATATTAGGACTAGATATGCGTTTTAAGATAGTTGTAGTTTTTTGTGATTGATGATAAGACATAAATGATTTAAGAATATTTCTATTTTTATTACTTCAGGAAATGCCCCCTAAGTCTAAGAAAATAAAGTCTTAGAATGCCCCCTAAGTCTAAGAAAATGAAGTCTTAGTCTAAAGTACCTGGACCGAGCTTTACTCGGGTGAAAATAGCTAAAACCGACTTTTCTCAGATAAGAGACCTAGCTAGATCGATTTGTCGGCCACGTAAGCCATTTGTGAGGTCGCTTTTAAAAAGCGTATAAGATGACGTAATCACTGCTCTGCGCAAGTGTACTTTGCACGTCTTTTGTGGTTGCAATTTTTTGCTAGGACCACGAAAACATCATTTCAGCCGGAAGATGTCCATTGCTGGATGTGGGCCTCCCCCAAGGCTCTCCACCAGATTCCCGCGACCTTCACAAGGTCGGCGCCTCCCACTGTAAAGAAATTCCAACAGCTTCGTAAACTTGGGAATTACAGAACCCGGCATTTATGGTGATTGGACGTTTATACTAATACATGGTTCCTCATTCGTATACCTACCAGTTGGCAGCCGATAGCTACTGGATTGGTCGTCTCGCATGCTCGCCGCACCTTATGTGCGTAAGTGCGGAATTATCCGCAATCCGTACTGGGCCTATAATCGAAGTCTTAATAGGGATCTCGCTGTTCCCTATAGGATCGCTCACGCGTCAAGTTGTACTTTAAATCTAGCTGCTTTAAGTTCACGCGACGCGTGAGCGATCCTATAGGGAACAGCGAGATCCCTATTTATTTATTTAAACTTTATTGCACATTAGTAAAACTAATACAAAAGGTGAACTTAATGCCATAAGGCATTCTCTACCAGTTAAACCTTTGGACATAATGGAAAATGTTGTGGCGGTGCAATAGAGGCTACTTAAGTTAGAGGTTATTTAAGTAAAGACTTCGAATATAACCCCTTGCCTCGCGTGGAGACTGGCCCATACACCCTCTCGTGATGAGAAGAGGTCTGTGCCCAGCCACGGGGTAATAGCCTGTCGTGGCGGGTATACCGCGCTTACGCGACTGTACCAACAACAGCTTACTGTGAACATTTTTTTACAGCCAATTACTTTTATGACTAACTACTTAACTTATGAGAAAGTGAGCGAACTCGAACCATCGGCGGTCCGAATGTACAGTACACGGCGCTCATGTCAGAAAACACATTGATGGGTTTTATTGACCGACTTCAAAAAAAAAGGAGGTTCTCAGTTTGACCCGTAAACCCGTATGTATGTATGTTTGTCCGCGATTATCTCGCGTTTGGCTGAACCGATTTTGATGCGATTTTTTTAAATCATGTACACCCACCTATCTCAGTTTCTTCTTCTAATAGCTGGGGCTCTATTCGAAATCTTAAATGGGACAGGGAGATTCCCTATCGCAGCGCTCCGCTCACGCGTCGCGATGCTAGATTTAAAATTCAACTTGAGCGCCGTGACTGTGAAGGTCTACTCTCTTTCCCTATTCAAATTTCGAATAGAGCCCAAGTTCTAATGGGGGCTATCTCGTGTGAAATTGACACTAGAGGCGCTAGTGTCGCGTGAGGTCCAATAACATTAACTTTTCACTGGTTTTGACGGGTTTCGTGAGATAAATTGTAATTTCTTTAATTTACCTGTTGAAAAGTGATCTCCTTCGTGAAATTATCGCAAATATGGTTTTTTTTTCAAACAAAACGGAAGTGCACAACATTGCGACATACAATAGCTACTCGATATGATGATAGTTATTTATAATGAGATAGATTGAAAACTTTGTTTCGGCGCCGATATTATAAAGGCGCCTTTGACAGTTATGCCTCTGGACCTTAGTCAACAGTGGCGCCAACTGGTGAGCAAAGAAACGATAATCCCCATTAAAATAGTACCTACATGGAATTAAACTGGACAGATCTCTGTCATAGGCTAAATTCGGCGACCATTTATGTCACACGTCTCCCGCTGTATAAACCGCGTAGCTCCCGTTCCCGTGGGAATTTTGGGAAATTCTCTCAAAATACTGTTTCAACGCCGTGACGTTTTGTCGTTCGCTGTATAGAATCCTTATGAAATGAAATCTCCTTACGTCCGAGTCACACGAATGCGTCTGCGACTCGGCAGCTGCACGGCTCGCGAGCGGTGTGACAGGTCTTACGCAGAACTACTGCTATACAGATGCAGGCGAGTCGCAGACGCATTCCACTTCCCTTCTCGAATGAGGCCCCTAAATTAAGATGGATTCCATGTTGTAAGTAAACTCTCAATTCTCAAAACCTACTTGTCATTCAAAAGTACTTTCATTTCCATCACTTTCACAAGTTAACAGTTTGTATCATGCACTGAGAGTTTAATATTATTGCAACAAATTAATTACTCAAACATGAATCAACACTAAATACTCGTAAATTACACTACATAACGAAGGTATTAGGTACAGTGAAGTGCACCAATACGTAGAGATCTTCTACTATCTAAAGTCCCGCGCCTTCACATTTCAAAACGCTTCGATTTCTTATTATTATTTAAAAAGCACCACCAACACTCAACTCAACGCATAGTTGATGGCTGTCTCAGCACGCACACATGTGTTGAGTGTTAGTGGTGCTTTTTAAATACATTGAACGTTTTGAAATGTGAAGGCGCGGGACTTTAGATAGTAGAAGATCTCTACGTAATCATCGACAGTCTCGATGGAGCCATAAACACAAGAATTGAATTGAATCTCTACGTACGTACGTATTCTACATTATTTCTTCAAAGCCAAGCCCTTCTTTAGTATTATGTTTATCTATTTAAACTTCATGTCACATACAAATGTATACGATTGGCGGACTTAATTCCTAAAGAAATTCTCTACCAGTCAACCATTAGGCCGAACAGGGGCTCTATCCGAAACGTTTCATATGGAAAGGGAACTTCCATATCTCTATGCCGTTAAAAAGTCACGGCGCTCAAATAAACTTTAAATCTAGCTACTCAAATTTCAGTTTCAACGCTGTGACGCTTTGACGGTAGGGATATGGAAGTTCCCTTTCCCTATGTTACGTTTCGAATAAAGCCCCAGAAATGGATATGATATGAGTAGGTGCATTGTATAAGCAGAATGAAACATCAGAAATACTAGTATGTGGATATAAAAAATGTGCATTCGCATCTTTCGATTGATCTTACCTCAATCAAAGCGAAAAACGATAAGAATAAAGTAACGTCATTCATTGAAAATTCAAGCGTACCGATTATTAATACGCCCTGCAACCCTGCATACTTTCATTCTGCGTCTTTGTCATGAATACTAATAAGCATTGTGGTTAGCTTAGGTAGGTCAATCTTACTTTCAACCTAGTGTCCTCAGAGAGTGCGTTAATTACTTCTGGTGACACTTGAAAAACTTGTACTTAATAATTGTAAACGTTTAATAATTAAAATCCAGGCACCAAATATGCGGCATACAACAAGGCGGTAATTATTCTCACCCCATAACAATTTTCGCGTCTCGTGGCCTAGAATGCAAATGGGTTAAAAATGGCCACAACTCCTGGCGAGCACGTGAACCCGTCGCCCTGGCTACGGTATCGACCGGCGGCTTTTCAGAGGCTTTCCCTGAAACGCTCGCATTCGCGTGTCGCCCACTGAAACGGCCACCTGAAAGGTCGATCACGCACCGGCCTTTGTTCAGAATCATGTTTGTAAAGATGTAATCTGGCGCAGTCAATCCGGCTGAACTTTTTAAATCAGATGTAATGGGATGGGTGGGTAGTGCAGCAGCCGGGACTGACAGTGAGCGGCGTGAAGCGAAGCGCGACCTACCGCCGGTGCGCGCGCGTCCATTTTTAAACACCGCTCCGAGCCACTCATTAGCTGGTGCACCGTAAATGCGGCTGTAGGGACGCAACGAGTGTGCAATATTAGAAAGTGTAATGGATATAGTGTGATGGTGTCCGTGCAGGCGAGCAAGCCGTCGCTCGTGCAGCAGAAGCAGCAACAGTGGGCGCGCGAGAGAGGTGCGTACTCCTCCGCCGGCCGCCGGCGCCCGCGATGCATTTTGCAACAATTCACGGTTGTGAACACGGGTTTTTATGTCCGTTCGCGTCTCGGTGATAAGTCTGCAACTATCTGCTAGACACGCGTTGAAACTAGAGCGGATTTTGAGTTATAAACTGTGCCCGGCGGCGGTATGTATAAATTCATTAAATAATAACTAATTGAATTAACTCTTCCCTTCCCTACCTGCTAATCTGGGTTTAGTGTCATATTTTTCATGTGAGATGACAGGAGTTTGTAGTAATATGTTACTTAAGTTCAACTATTTGTTAATTATAACGCTTCAATTATTTTCATTGCATTCTTCCGTATCCTATTATTAGGCGTTCCTGAATATTAACTACCTAAGTAGGTCATGATTCTGGCAGGAGTTCTAGGAAATTTAATTGAATTGTATTAGGTATATGGCTATATACCGCTGACGGGTGTCTTCCGCGGTAGGTACATTCACGTAGCGTAATAGGTAGGTAAGTATGGTAGGAAATAAATCTAGCTAATATGTATAGGGTCAAGCAAAACGTTATGACGACAATTACCCACAGAATCAGATATCGATTCTAAGCATATTTTTTAGGTTTTCAATTTTTTTCGACTTATAGCAAAAAAATATATGGCCTATGGGACTGATGGTGTGAGCGATACCGGTTCCCATACATTTATTTTACCAACTCTAAAGAAATTAAAAACCTAAAAACATGCTTAGAATCAATAGCTGATTCTGTGGGTAAAATATCGTCACGTTTTGCTTGACCCCGTAATACCCCTTCCATAAAATCATCAGAATTATGACTAATTAGTAAAAATATACTTAAGTAAAGTAGGTCTCTATATAACGATGCCTATCGTAAAAGATCTTATTCGAAAATAAGCATGGATATTCGCATCACGCGTGTATTTATGTAAGTACCAAATTGCTTTGCTTTATGAATTTCATCATGAAATATTTCCCAAATATCTAAAACCGAAAAACTGTAACACACTTGTGTACACACAGGAAGTACATATAACATATTAAATTAACATAGTACCCACATACCGCCAATTCTCGGTTAGAAACAGTAGTTTTGCCCTCAATCCCTCATGAATCATTAATTAATTCCAAATTCAACCTAGTTAGTCATTATATTTTAATTAATAAATCTTCAGTGCCAAAAGGTATTGAGCTAGAAACCTACTTAGTACGTTTGTTTTATTACCATTGATTGAGGTTGTTCTGTTCTGTATGTGCCACTTAATTTCCAACTGAATGGTATGGCTAGGTATGGGTCAGCTGATATGGGGTCTTATGTGCGAAATTCATTGAATTCACCACTTAGCTTTTCGGTGAAAGAAAACATCGTGAGGAAACCTGCACGCATCTGCGAAGTAATTATTTTCAAAAATGTGGGTGAAGTCCCCAATCCGCACTGGGCCCGCATGGGGACTATAGCCCAAGCCCCTTCGTGACGAGAGGAGGCCTGTGCCCAGCAGTGAGACGCAAATAGGCTGTAGTAGTAGTAGTAGGTACAGTCAGCAGCAGAAGTAGGTAAGCTGTCCAGGTGTTCAAAATGACCTACACACGCCCTTAACGTCTTAAGAATAAGGTCGTGTGTAGGTCATTTTGAACACCTGGACAGCTTATCTACTTCTGCTGCTGACTGTACATATACTTAATACCTATAAAATATAGTCGTACGTGAAAAGCTAGATTATTTTTCCTCATTAAGGGTTAGGTATATTCGAAACGGTATAATGAATGGGACAGTGAGCGTCCTATATATACATGGTGCTCGTGAGCATTGCGAGAGATTTTAACAGCATGTTCCTGACCATATTTTGAGTTAAAAATCTTAATTAACTTCGGCTAAATTCGGCTCGGGTATCGAGATATTTCCATTTCCAAAGGCAAACGTGCAAAACTACGTTAGCAATTATTATGTATGAAAATAATAATGAAAAAAAACGTGTTTCGACCTAAGTTCATATAACATTTATTACTTCTTATAGCCTCAGGAATTAGTAGTTAAAATCTCTCGCAATGCTCACGAGCACCCAGTATAAGAGCTATATCGCGTTCCCGCGGGAACTATGCGGATAAAAAGTAGCCTACCTTTCTCGGGACCCCAACTATCTTCATACCAAATTTCAAGTGATGCGCGATCAAATAAACAGACAAAATATCTAAAAACTGTTGGAATGTGTTCTGTTATCGATTCTAAGTATCCCCAGCCAACTTTTTTTCGAATATCTCCCATGTACAAACTTTCGACCCTCTCTGTAGCTTTATTATATGTATAGATAGAAGATAGAAGGTATAAGGACGTTACGCTCGCTCCTTATCCCTATGTGTACCGTCTCGGTCTCGAATAGAGCCTCTTACCAAAAAATTGTCCCCATTACCACAGAATAAGTAATAGTACTCCATTACCAAAAACCTAGGTTGCGCCAGTATTTTTGAAAGTGTGCCCGTGAAAATTGCGTCGCCCGGTGACAAAATAGAAACCGCAATTAAAATAAATATTTCATACGAACACGCACACACGCACGAAACTCATTTTTACCAGGCTCTAATATCTGCTGTGATAGGTATTGCGTTTGGCCATTGGCTTGCGATCCCGGAAACAGCCGGGGATTTACTTATTGTCTCTGCCCGCTGCCAGTTGAAATGAAGTTAATTTAATTGTACTTTGGAATTCCGTTTGCCACTGATTTTAACTGGTTGATTTGGTATAAATTACCGAGATTGGATATTAACGTTTTGTTATTGCCAAAATCTTTCCTTACGAAAATGAACCATTGTACGCCACTTGTCATCAAAGAGTCATGCAGTGTCGGTGCAAACTATATATTAACCACTTTGATGGTTCATTACAGAAAAACTAACGGTTGTCTTGGGGTTCGCAAACCAAGTGGCATTCACAATGATTCCACTGGCTAAAAAATAAAAAATGAAAACTTTATAGTACCTATTTTGTTTACCAATTTTTGGTACAAGGTCCTACCAATTGCGGACAAAGAGAGTCCTAAAAGCACAACAATCGATTGCCTAACAGGCGGATATTAGCACAATACCGTCAATACCGTATATTAAAGCATGTTAAAGGCACGGAATTGAACGTGACAATGGTTGGTCGGTGGCACCGGCACGCACCCTCGTGAACATTTCAAGGCCACCACATCAATTGACCGACGACCTCCGGCCTTTCGGGCTACCACGGCCATTAGATTTAGACATTCATGCTATACAAACATCTAGTATCTATTCGTTATTATACATATAATCTATTCGTTGCTTTTTTTATACCAACGGTAAAGGGCAAACGAGCGCACAGCCCACCTGATGGTAAGTGGTCACTGCTATGGAAAACTGCATAATTATTTAATTATTTATTATAATTGATCCGAGTGGAATTCGGTTATCGCGTTGCCACGGGAACTATGCGTTTTTCCGGGATAAAAGTAGCCTATGTCTGTCCGCCCTACTCGCAACAACCTCCATACCAAATTTCATCGAAATCGGTCCAGCGGGCTGAGTCTCGGGCAGAAGCTAGGGGGGCTCTATTAGAAACGTTACATGGGGAAAGGGAACTTCCATATACCTACCGTCAAAGCGTTACGGCGCTCAAGAAAATTGAATTTTATATCTAGCTTATAGTTCTGTTTAAACGCCGTGACGCTTTGACGGATGATCCCTATGGAAGGAACTAGCTTTTCCCCGCAACTTCGTATGCGCAGAAATATTGAAAAGTAAAATCCCGATTTTTCCCGTTCCCGTGGGAATTTTGCAAAATCCTTTCTTAGCGGATGCCTACGTCATAACATCTACCTGCATGCCAAATTTCAGCCAGATCCGTCCAGTGGTTTGGGCTGTGCGTTGATAGATCACTATGTCAGTCAGTCACCGTTGACTTTTATATATTTAGATGCATATTATGGAAGTTCCCTTTCCTATGTAACGTTTCTAATAGAGCCCTAGTTTTACCACAATTATCACCTTAAGGACGTTCGGTTCATAGACCCAGCTCAGCCGTCACTGTCACTCGTGGGACGAGTGAAAGAGAAAGCGCTACGCACAGAACGCCCGATTTAGTTACTTTTTAACACGTTTTAATTTCTATAAAAATACCGTCTAAAAACATGGCATTTTTAAAGCTGTCAAAGTATGCATATAATATGGATATTTTTTCTGTTATATTTAGTTTTACACTGTTTGATATAATAAACTGGAGTAAAATTGGATTCAATGTCCGAGTTAGAGGTTACTTTGGAATTAAATTGTATCGAGCGAAGTTTCGTGACACGTGTAACGAAAGCTGTCAATGTAAGGATGATATAATCAAATATAACATGTTTTTTTCATATTTTTAACTTTTAACATTTCTTAGAAAAGTATGATCTTAAATGAGCAATTTGACGATGCTGGGTCAGGGAAGGGCCTTAAAGCTGATTTCAGTCAAACCATTCCGAATTACACGAGCAAATTATACGCTACCTCTCATTAAATTATGCAATTTCGAAACTAGCGGAGTAGATGTTATCTTAATGACATTGATGATTCCGTCCGTACATCTAAACCACACACATGCACACACACACACACACACACACACACACACAAAACGAAGGATTACTGTTTCCTGACTAAGCATAATTAAATTAAATTATTATAATGTTAAAATAATAAAAACAAAACAACGGACGCTCGTTAGCCGGTGTGCGCGAGAGCGTGGCGCGCTAACAAAATATGCCATTATGATACTGGCCGCTGATTTGCATTACTTTCCGTTATTCCACCTTTAAAACACGCTCACGATGTAAAATCATTCCGACTCGATGTACTCGAGATCTTTGTGTTATGTAGATAGATACTTAATGGGTACATTAAGTTAAGACCTATTTATCACTTCGACAAAGAGACGTAAAACTCCACATGAATTCAAACTTCTATTATTGTATACCTACTCGTACTTATACAGGTTTACACAACTTAGAAGGCGTGTCGATTAAGCTTCGCCGCGCGCCTTCTAAGTTGGGTCGTGCTCGACAGTATAGATAATGTAGAGGCTATAAACGCTACACTTTGCTATCGAAATTTTACTAGACTTACTTAATTGGTGATGGATTTTCTAAATGTTACAAAATCGGAAAAGTAAAATATGTATTAAGTAACTAACTATATATACATATATACTACTACTTACTGTAGGTAAATATATTAGAGAATTAACTTTTTGTATTGTGTGTGTTTATTTTATCAAATAATTATCCGTAGGTAGAACTATAGCAAATGTTAAGAGGTTTCCAAGTACATAGGTAGGAGGATATAATAAGTATCAAAATTATAGGTAAGTAAGTATTTTACTTATAATTTTACTAATAATACCTAGTCTGGTGTTGACTCTTTATATGTATATCTAGGGCGCTATTCGAAACGTAACATAGGGAAAGGGAACTTCCTTATCCCTACCGTAAAAGCGCCACGGCGTTGAAAGCGAACTTTAAGTAACAGTGAGATTTAAATTTCAATTTGAGCGCCGTAACGTTTTAACAAATAGAGCCCTTGGAAATTGTAGCGAAGTTACTATTTAGCTACTGTAAAGTGTTTGGACCCATTTAGGTTACTATGTGTAGGTACGAACTGTTTATTATTATGTATTACTTTAGTGTTGTAATACACATTATTAACATTTCACTCTCGTCGGCTTTGACAATGACACAAATCGTTTAAAACACGCACTCCGCGTGTCTCCACCAATGTAATTGGAAAGAAACTTCGTTAAAATAACTTCACATTATTTGTTAACAACGACAGTTGTGCAAGAAATGGTTAACTGTTTCATTCATTACCTAATGGGCACGCCACGGGCATGAATCCGTTTCCATTGATTAATTTGAAGTAGGTTGTTTTTCCGTGTGGTCGGCTGGCGTGTGCAGTTGAGTCGTGCACGCTTGCATGCCCCGTGTGGCAAATTGCACGTTTGATTGGTACCTACCGGACTTTATCTTCTACAAGGGCGGATCCAGCTTTTGACTCAAGGGGGGGGGGGGGGTCACGTCATACAACTCCCGCCCCCCTTTTTGCGTCAGAGGATAAAAATAAATAATAGCAGTAGACCTAGTCCTGCCAAGGGGGGGGGGTCATGACCCCCATGACCCCCCCCCTGGATCCACGCTTGATCTTCTATCTCCTATAAGTATCTAAATATATAAAACTCAAAGGTCTGACTGACTGACTGACATAGTGATCTATCAACGCACAGCCCAAACCACTGGACGGATCGGGCTGAAATTTGGCATGCAGGTAGATGTTATGACGTAGGCATCCGCTAAGAAAGGATTTTGCAAAAATCCCACGGGAACGGGAAAATCGGGATTTTACTTTTTAATATTTCTGCGCATACGAAGTTGCGGGGAAAAGCTAGTCTATCTATATAGAGATACTGACCGATGACTGATCGTACAACGCACAGCCGAAAGTACTAGTCGTAGAAAGCGCTGAAATTTGGCATATAGATTCCTCGAGGAGTGTAGGGGAGCTGTAAGGGAGGATTTCTCCAAATTCCTATGGGAACGGGAAAATAGGACCTACGCGGGTTATAGTTACGCGTCGCAAATAAAGACGTGTTAAACTGCACAAAATACCGTGTTAGATAACGAAATTTACACTAATTTACTACAATTTTAATTATTTTTATTTAATTAGTGCCCACATTGCGTTATCTCGGGTAGGTATGTATGTAGGTAATTTAGTTTTGTTTTTGTTATTGTTCAGTGGCGGATCCAGGTTTTTCGTTTTGGGTTGACCCATCTAACTGAAGATAGTATCGAGTTTATTTAAGTCACAAGTAAACTTAGGGCTTGGCCCAGCTGAGAGAAAAAATAAAGATTGGTCACGAGTACGTAGATGATTTTGGATGTGGAGGTTTGAGCCCCCTGAGATGAAAGAATATATTTGAAAGTGCCGTGGCAACCCCGTAACAAAAATATTTTTTAAAACTAAGTATAGCACGACCAACTTAAAAGGCGCGCGGCGAAGCACTTAAGCCGTTGACGCAGAGTCTATTATTGCTTAATCCGCGCGAATTCTAAGCTGTGTCGTGCTATACCTATGTGTTCGAAGTTAACTTCTGTTACCTACTTACCTATTAAATGAAATTCATCTTAATAATGTATATTTAATTGCTTGGTATTTTGTACGCATGAGATAAAGAAGCAATTTATTAAATCCACGGGTAGAACAATGAGTATTTTACTTATATCAATATACTAGATATATCTTAGTATGTACCCGTTTATTATGTTAGGCGCCATAAAACGTTCTCTTTTGAAAGCTCATTTACTTAATTACTTTAATTACCTACGGATACATCAATTAACTTTTACATCAATTCTGTAATAAACTCTTTCTTAATAATTTAGGCTGCTTTGGGGCTCTATTCGAAACGTTAAATATTACGATATCCCTAAATAACATTAGGTATCTGCCTATCTACATATTTTTGCTAGTGGTAGGGCCTGGTGCTAGGTCCGTCCGGGGTTGTACCACCGTCTTTCCCCGCTAACCTGCCGCCAAACTGTTGTGTTCCGGTGCAATTCTGGCACCTAGAGGCATTCCATCTTAGGCTTATGCCTCAGGGTAGGCAACGCATTCGCGATCTTATGGTTTCAATGGGGGATCATTGGATTTCGGTGTACATGGGCCGCAGTGACCACTTACCATCAGGTGGTCTGTGCGTTTGTTTGTCTATACCATTGATTTAACATAGGTATATATATATGCACTGAACAGCAATGAAAACAGGTCACATTGTATAGGATTTTAGTTTTACCTTATACCTTCTCGATAAATAGGGGCGTGATAAATAGAATAGTTTATCTTGATAAATAGGGAGAAGGAAAACATGCATTTTTATTCAATGTGCAGTTTCGAATAGAGCCTTCGCATAGTAACTATTCAAGCGCCAAATTCACCACAGAAACACGGCGTTTTTCATACGTAAACGAGCTGTGAAACAATGATTGAACAGTTCTATTGAATTTACTTCTTACTCTATAAAGTTTATAGAGTAAGAAGTAAATTCAATAGAACTGTTCAACTGTTGAACTGTTTATAGTAGGTATAAACACGCTACTCTATAGATAGGATATAGGTTATATTTAAGAACGAGTACCTACCTACAATAAGAAAGCTTCGGCATCCCTCCAGTCAATCGATTCAAATAGATCTTCGTACCGTGCCGTACTAGGCGTTTTAGCATATGGAATGGATGGTTGTGTTGAAAACATGCAGCCTATAAAAATCGTGCAGTCACTGAAAAATGTTTTTTCTTCAATGGAGTATCGACAAAACTAAATATAAACCCCTTTGTGAAGAAAACGAAGGGGAAAAGTTTCAATAGAATTAGGTAGGTAGGTAATACCTACTTATACGAGTACGGTATTAGTATTCCAGAAATAATTTACTCGCGTTTGAACTTTTGACATGGAAGGTACTTCTCGCTTGATTTTTTTTTTATAAAAAATCATACACTCACTCAAATACTCGAGTGTACACTGAGAAAAATAATGAAATTGATTTTAGCATTTTACACAATGTTAAAGCAACCCTTTGTGAAAGACTGGAGTCCGAACTAGAAAAAAATCCTGTATTACAGATTTTGAATAATTTATTCATTGAATACCTATTATATTTGTTTCTTTGCATTTCAGAGGAAATGTCTCATCTCTACCTGCCGTGGGGCACGGGGGAGCGCTACACGAATCGCTTGCAAGTGCGAAATCAGTTCGCTAGTACTTTGGAGCTACACAAACAGTCATACGACTACCAGGAGCCCAGCCATCAAAGGAGTCCCAGCCTGCCTCCAATCCATCACATCGATCCAGAGAAAGCTAAGGACGAGAACAGGAGAACAAAAGAGGTGTTGAACAGGAACATTCCAAGCGCGAAGAGGTTCGCTTTTTACGATGAAGATGGTGAAGGTGACACGTCGGGGTACGGCAGCGAGACTGTTAACCACATGAACATTCGGACGCAAGGCCGAGCTGTCCACAACGGCAGCCAGAACCCTGTCATGGCTTGGCAGCAGGAAACTAAGGACGACAGGTGAGTTGAAAACTTTCCTGATAATCCTGTCAAGAAAAATAATA
Source organism: Aethes cnicana (assembly GCA_963971205.1). Classification (NCBI taxonomy): domain Eukaryota; kingdom Metazoa; phylum Arthropoda; class Insecta; order Lepidoptera; family Tortricidae; genus Aethes; species Aethes cnicana. The sequence goes on from OZ020285.1 coordinate 8,544,423, forward strand.
CCTACAACAGTCTTTTATCTGACTGAAGTATTTCAAGGTGCCCTTACTGCACTTCTGTTGCTTACTATTTAACAAATAGGGCGCAACAAGCATCACCCCCCACATCCTAGTCTAGGAACATCTACTTATCTACATCACAAGCCCTCCTTCTCTCTTCAAGCTCTCCTTCCAAACACTGTTGGTTAGAGGAAAAGTTTTCAAAGTCTTAAGATGCCCATATTTTATAAATGACGTCGCTTCGTGAAGCCATTCTATGAATGACCATATTGTATATGACGTAGACTGAGGCCCGGTAGCGGAGGCCGAGCCAGGGACGGGCCGTGGTCCGGGCGCAGCCAGGGCTCCGCGGACGAGGGCCGCCCGCGCTGGGGCGACCGCGGCGTAGCCACCGGCCGCCTCTGGGAACCCACGGCGCCCAACGAACGCCTGCCTCAGGTTAGTGAAATAAATAAGTACCTTGAGTAGGTTTTACCACTCGCCGCAACTGCGTGCGACAGCGGCGTTTTACTGACACATTGCGCGCGACGGTTGCTAACCGATGCGCGGCGGGCGTCACGATCGCGCAATGTGTCCGTAAAATGCTCGCCGCTGCCGCTGTAGCGCGAAGTTGTTGCCGAGCGGTTAGGCATGTATGTACGTACTGGTATTTTTTTTTCAGATGCAAAACCAGAAGAAAGGTACACCATCATGGGTAGAACGTGGTTTAAACATGATTGAAAATACCGCGGATGTACTAGTCATTGACCAAAGAAGCTCCACAAATTCGGGGTTCGATTGTGATAGGTCATCATGCAATGGCAGTGATGAAGGCAGGTCAGTAGCTACCTATAGATGATTTATCAAATCGACCGTATAGTATTTTAGTAATACGGATAATAAATGGAATAAAAAACTTTGTACATTACAGAACATTTCTACGAGGGCAAAACGTGCCTTTAGAACCAGAAATAAAGGCTCAGCGTGAAAATAAACGAATAAAAGCTCTCGAGCTGCAATCGGCTATTCTAAGTCAGCTAGAAGATCGAGAGAAACGCCGACAAGAAGAAAGGGAAATCAAATTAAGAGAAGAAAGATTAGAAGAACTACGTATACAGAAACAGCAAGAGCAAGACAAACTGAGGATCGAGGACGAGAGACGGAGGCAGGAAGAAAAGCAGCTTCTAGAACAACGTAAATTGGAAGCACTAAAAAAAGCTCTCGAAGACGCAGAAAGGAAAGCAAGACTAGAAAAAGAAAAGAGGTTTATATCTCACAAACAATTTGTCAATCAAAACGTTCCAACTGAACCTCGATCAAGACGTGATACGCTAGAATCTAATCCAAAGATCGAGGACAATGTAGTCAATGAAACGAATCGTGAAACAATCAGTCCAACAAAAACGGACAGAACATATGATATACATTCAGCAAAGGCACAAAACAAAGATGGTCATTCTCATCAAACTACAGAATTTAACTCGCCGCGATCTGCAGGTACAGGCAATTTGAATCTTTATATTCACAGCGTACCACCCCTGGCACTTGCGGATAACCGCTTCAATATTTTACCGATTGGCATTAATGGAAATGGGGAAATCGTCAATGGACAGCCTAATAGCATACAACTAGCTGTTTTAGTCCCACAGAATCTAAACAATAACTTTTATAACGTGCCAATGAATACAGTTAGCAATAACAGTGAACCTCCAGAATCGGGTAGAGTGTTGACGCCAAAAAAATATCGCACTCAGAGGACGAAGGACGTTGCAACTCAGACGGATGAAAATTTATACAATAAATCTACCACCGATAAAAAAACTGAAACAGAAGCAATTGAAAGGAATTTGGACAAAGATTACTCAAATATTGACGAAAATGCACCCCAAGAGAGGAACCATAATTCAGTGAAAAAGGATCGAAACTTCCGCTCTGATGACAGGTACAAGAAAGACTTGGAAAACCGGCCGAAATGGGGGGTGAATAGACCGGCAGCGCAATACAAAAAGCAAAGCGAGAAAGATCCGTTTTATAGCCAGAGGAGAAAAATGCGGCAAAAGTATAGATCTCAGGCGAGACAGTATTTGTCGCATTCGAGCGACGACAGCCGCTCGCCGAGCCCGCCGCGCGCGCCCGGCACGGAGCCCCACAAGCCGCGCAACTCGCTCAGCCAGTCCTACTGGAGGACCAAACGGTCTAGTCTAGACCTCTCCAAGACGAACAACCCGCCAGAACCAGTCAGCAACATACTGAGCGACTACCTCGGGCACGTCTCGAACGACACCAACGAAAACAAGAAGTCCCCTAAAATGTCTCCCGCAAAGAGGATAACGTTATCGCAAAAGTTTATAAATGACAAGTACGGTAATAGAAAAATGTGGTCTGATGATCACAATGATACAAAAAATTCTAAATGCAACTCGCTTGACGTGGAAAACCGGAAAAAAATAATTGACCAACTTAACCTCGCCAAAAGAGAATACTTGGAAAAACACGATGATCTAGATAACTTTGCCACGAGACCAAAATATTAAAGAACCAACAAACAAAGACTTGTAGCAGTAACGCAAACCTACTATTATAGAACTTAATTACTAGTCGTGGAATTATGTTACTTACTTTAAGTCGTCAGAATTAGGTTACTTGCTACTTACTGTTCACGATGTTATCGACCCCACGGTTTCTAGGATATGCGCCAAAACAAAGTTGGGTCGATAAGATCAGTAACGTGATTGTGCAGCCGTCTCGTCGCGTCGTCTGGGTTATAAAGTTGATTTACAGTATGTCGAAACTAGACGACATGTTTGATAAAAAGAAAGATGAAGCACCTATGTTGGATTTGTCTAAAACTGTTATAAATACGGCAGAAGAGTACAGAGCAGTGTTGGATAAAGTGCCGGACTTCAAGACCCGACCCGAGAAGGTACACAATCCTTATATTTCCATGATCTCATCAAAGAAACATGGTTCTAGTGAAATTGTTAAAACATTGACGATAGATGCATTAAAGGATTACTTTAGGTAAGAGCAGAGGACATCAAGATTAGAGATAGGGCCGAGGATCAGAAGACGAAGACTCCGCGGAAAGAGATTCGGGCGTACGAGCGGCTCGGGACGCGGGGGTACGAGGAGCGGCAGTACTCGTTCATGGACCCGGTGCCGACGGAGATGCGCTCGCTGAAGCTGGAGGAGCTGTGCGCCGTGCCCATCGAGTGGCGCATGCTCACCGCCGTGCGCCCCAAGGCCAAGGCGGACGAAGAATACTTCAACAGGTACGTCACACCAGCACCACCACACTGTAGCATAGATGGGCAATAAGGTCCACCGTAATGCTGCACACTAGTTGGCGCAACTGTCTTTGAGGCTGTCAATGTCAAAGATTGTTATTACCTACAGTGAGTTTCAATGCCACTGTTTTAGTGTCCACTGATTTCGGAGACCTCAGTGTTGCCAATTTAGCGTGTATTATGACATATGAATCTACTCAATTGGAAACACTGTACCTCACGCGACTCAAGCGCCTCTAGCGGCGAATTAATTCGCGGTGACCCTCATTTCATTCTTCTCACCATTTCAACCACGGCGTTGTTCTCCATTAAATTGTTAATTTGCACAGATGGTAGGTACTTTCAGATGCAATCAGAATCCGAGTCGTCCCCTTGTGTAAATAATAAAAATAAAAGATACTTATTGTACCTACATATACTTCTTGTAGGAATTTAAAAAATCTTTTTTTAAATATAAAAATGAATTGCCGTGTGTTAGTCTGGCTAAGACTCGAGAACCGCTGGACCGATTTGACTAATTCTTTTTTGTTTTATTCTCTGTGATTCAGGGAAGGTTTAGAAAGAAAAAAAATCTGGGGCAATCTAAAAGGACAGCTAAAAAAACCGGCCAAGTGCGTGTCGGGCCACGCGCAAAGTATAGGCTTCCGAAGTTGCCGATGCCCACAGTACCTTCTAAGACTTATTAGCATCTAGCTAGCCTGTGGTATGAATGACGTGCCCGCCCGACGCCCCTGCCGCTCGAGAAAAATCATCATCATAAGTTGGTCGACTATTACTCGAAAGTTTGTACAGCCTACTTAGCTGTGATAGTTTTCCTTTCAACTACGTTATATATGCCACAACCGTGATTTTTTTCAGCCTTCCAAATACCACCATTTCGCTGGCAGGGGGGGGGGACACGTGACCCTAACAAAAAATAGCACTTTAAAGCTTAATATTTCACAAACGCATCACTTAATCAAAACATGGTTTTAACAAACTTACAATATTTTTTCAAGACCTATTCAACGATATGCCGCACCATGGGGTACGCCAGAAAA
>OZ020285.1:8548925-8581088 GCA_963971205.1 Aethes cnicana
GTATCGTTTCCCTCGACTTGAAAATGTATTTTAATTTTCAAGTTACAGAGGAGACTTCTTCTTCAGAATTATTATTATCATTAGTATAGATGCGAAAGTAACTCTGTCTGTCTGTTACATCTTCACGCTTAAACCGATGGATCGATTTAGACGAAATTTGGTATGGAGATAGTTGGAGTTCCGGGAAAGGGCATAGGCCACTTTTATCCCGGAAAAACAGTTCCCGCATGAACGCTATAAACGAATTCCACGAGGACGAAGTCGCGGACAGAGGCTATTTAAACAGTAGTCTTCGTCTCGCGCCACTATTGTCTGAAGCTCGCTTGCACCAAGCCGCTAACCTCGGGTTAGTCTCTTAACTCTTGCTTGGCTTAGGCCGTAAGTCTTCAGTTTCACGCAAAACCTACGTTCTTGAGACTGTTTAACCATTTAATTGGATTGGCAATGTAAGGTACCATTCATCTCGCAAACCGTCGTAGATTAGAGCTCTTCTACTATCTAAAGTCCCGCGCCTTCACATTTGAAAACGCTTCAATGTATTTAAAAAGCACCACCAACACTCAACACATGTGTGCGAGCTGAGACAACCATCAACTATGCGTTAAGAGTGTTGGTGGTGCTTTTTAATAAGAATAAAAAAAATATTTAGATAGTAGAAGATCTCTACTGCTACGGAAGTATGTACAATTCATTTAATTTAGCAATAATTTCGCCAAAGTATAAATGTTCAGAGATTGCATTTTTGTTAATAAGATACCTACCTACTCCCGTTGATTTCGAACGAGGAATTAGATCATTGTATAGCAGTTTTTATATAGAAAAGCTGTTCCAGAATTAATGGTAACCTAAGAATAGTTAGATAACACCAGTGCCTTAAGTTACGACAAATGATTTCATCCCGGGCCGTGGACAAGTGACAATCGCGTCGTATGGTTTTCCTTCTCATCGGTAAGCCTGGGACCTCATTCGGGGCGCTAAAGGGATTTCATAGGGAATCTAGGGAACGAACGTCAAAACGTCACAGCGCTCTTTCTTTCGCATTGAACTTTAAATCTCGCTACTTAGAGCCCTTGCCCACGGCAACTTTTTCATATCGCTATCCTTTTTTTACATCAAAGAGTAAAAAGGATAGCGTTATGTGTAGCGCGGCAGCTTCGCTACAAAGTCGCCGTGAGTGGTGACGTTTTGACGTTCCCTATTAGATCCCTTATGAATTCTTTCTTTCTCTCTTTTGCGCCCCGAATGAGGCCCGTTTACGCTGTGATTGTGTCTATAATACTATAACATTTTTTTTATAAAACTGCATAATTTTATTTATTTACTTATCCACGTTCAATGATTTGTTTTTTAAATGTAGTAAGTGCTTGAACCGCACCAGCGTAGATATTATTAGATATTAAAGAGGTTAACTGAATCTCATTTTGCAATTTTGTAATTTATACGTATAAATTAATGACACCATGGCTCGCCTTTTATTTCTATCACTTTCCATCACATCTTCTTGATGATTGTAAATGCATTTGCTAATTTTAATTTCAACGAGATTTTAGATCAAGTTGGACTTAAAACTTTTTATTATTTTGTAAACTTGAAAAAAAGTTGCAAATACCATGCCATCTAATTTCGTATTTATCGCGTACCGTGCTTCCGTTTAAGATAGGGGTATTTCAACGAAGAATGGGCGCTAAAATAATAAGCGACACGTCAATATCACTCTTTATTGATTTTAAAAAAATATTTATATTACACATTCATTCAATTTTAGAGCCTATAAAACAAATAACATTCTCAAGATACGGCGTCCTCGTGCGGCGGCGCCGCGCCTGGCTCCTGACTACGCTACATATAATATATCAAGCCAAAAATATCTTTACATCTAATGTAGATACCTATTGTTGATAAACGATTTAATCTTCTGACTTATGAGATGATAAATCGCCTAAAGTAGGCCCTAAGTACTCCACTTTACTCTAATAAGGAATAGGAGGAAGTTCAAAGCAAAGGAAATCTATAAAAGAATGTACTTGAGTACTTCAAAGAAATGCCCTCGAGAAAATGGCCAACTGTTGCCTAAATAATGTATTCAGGCCAGCCGTTCCGTCTCATACGTACTGAGTAGTGTCCGTATGTGGCCGATTTGCTGATATGAAATGATTGAATTGTGAGCATTACTGTTAAATATCACAAGATCGAACATAAAAAAGAAGATATAGAAATCACGCGGAGAAGTTCTTAGTTGTTCAGGCAAAGTTTTAGTACAGCCAAGGCGAAAGATATGAACTCTGCCAATGCATCACAATATGTATACAGCGACTCTGCGCTACATCATTATAGTCACTGTATACATATTTTGGCGGCTGGATACATATATTTGCCCTTGACTGTACATGACATGGTCTCGTTGTACGGCGGCTACGAGAGCCGCTGCGTGGGCGCATGTTCGTACAAACATTGCACACCCGATTGAGCCAACCATTCCAAAAATAAAACTAAATAAAATTTAGTAGCATTATAAACGTAATATTGCGTCTTTGAAATTACCAAAATCCATCAAAATCAATAGCAAAAGTAATAAATATTGATACTATCACACTTATCCTACTATTATGCAATATAGGTAATAAATTATTTGCGATTGGAGACATTTAGAATTTCGCAATGACGTCGACTATATCCTAAACCTGAATTATTCTTACAACTAGGTATACAAAATAGGAATCTGCAATAAAAAAATTTAGAAGCTGACATTCGAAGTAGTTAATTGTTATTATACTGTACATTGAAGTTACTTGCAGCGTCTGTCACACTGAAATACATTCTATCACCAATAACATGGATATGTATAAAGCAACTCTGGCGCAACATTAAAGCCATATTTCGGAAGAAAATAATCTTCTTATTTAGCTAAACAAACGTACGAATGTGATACAGGTAAAGTTAAATTATATTTCAATTTACCAGGTTAGGGAAAGGAGTAAGTCTATGTGTCACATGCATACTACTATTGGTCCAAATTCAGGTCATCCCAATCTGAATTAAACTTGGAATAAAATAATGATTATGATACGAAGAAACGAAACAATCAAAACACATTTGGCAACGTCTGAGATGAAAATTCAGGCAGTATTAAGAGGGTTAATCCCGAAAGTTGGCAACGTCGCATATAGCTGTCAAATGTTTCGCTATTTGATTAATTTCTCAATATTACTGAATTCAAAAAGAAGTTATCATTCTATGGTTGAATGACGCGTCTCGTTTTATATTTGTTGGTTAGGCATTCAAATGATAAGATTACATTAAAATGCATGGATAATGCGATGGAAAGTTTTCAAAAGGTCCATAATCCTAAAAATTTCGTGTTCCTATGATAATTGTTGCAATCCATACTTAAAGTTTTATACAACCATAGAGCGATAATTCATGTTTTCATTCAGTAATATTCAGAAATTAATGAATGCAGCGTAATATTTGACAACTATTTGCGACGTTGCCAACTTTCGGAGTAAACCCTCTTAACCTATTATACCGCCAACACAATATGACGCGGTCTCTTAAGCATGACCGAGATTACATAACCTACAGAATGAATATCAAACTCTTTATCGGCATATTGTGTTACGGTCATAGATAAACAAACGCATGGATAAAATGCACAGAAATGGAATGAAAGGAGATAAGATACTTATGACTACAAGCACCAGAAGATTGTGAAGGTCATTGAAGGTTTTACGACTATCACTACCTCTACAAGGGTAGGTATATTACATTGGCTATTTATGGGCACCCATTCGTGCACTCGGTAGAGACTGGTCCACACCGAATGCGGCTGCGGCTCGCCTGCATCTGTATAGCATTAGTTCTCGTAAGGCCTGTCACACGGCTTGCGAGCCGTGCGGCTGTTGTGCAAGCGAGCAGCAGACGCGATACACGCTACAGGGAAAGTTTGATGCATCTCTATTAAAAGGTTATCTACTAAAATCATCTCACGGTAAAGAGACACGCATCGCTTCCACATCTACAACGGTCACTAAGCCCCGACATTGCAGATTCCCAAAGGTCACTAAAAGTCCTCAGAAAACATACAACCACAACGATTCATACAAAAAAAACGTAACCATATTATGCTTCACTGAAAACAAGAATTAAAATTATTATGAAAAACAAGTCAACATGAGCTAAATATTAAAATAAAATATACAACTAAAAACATGGACGTAAGTTGACTGAATGTGTAAGAACTGTTAAGGTATTAAAACTTAATCAACAACGGTCACACCCTGTTAGCTATCACCCGGGGCGGGCACGGCGCTTCACTGGTCCCTGCGAGCCTTCTTCTTGCCCTTCTTGGCTTTAGCGTCCGTCCACGAATCTAAAATAAATAAAAATAAAGGTGCTTACCCACTAGACCGTACCATACCATGACCGTAACCGTAACTTTGGTATACAACGGTGCTCATACGTTACAGTGGGCATGGACACTGTAACGTATGAGCACCGTTGTATACCAAAGTTACGGTTACGGTCATGGTATGGTACGGTCTAGTGGGTAAGCACCTTAAATGTTGAATTAAAGCCGTGGTGGCCTAGTGGTTCGACCTACCGCCTCTCATGCAGAGGGTCGGGGGTTCGATTCTGGCTCGCACCTCTAAGATTACTTTACTTATGTGCGAAATTCAATTTGAATTTACCACTGAGCTTTTCGGTGAAGTAAAACATCGCGAGGAAACATTGTACGCATCTGCGAAGTAATTCGAAGATGTATGTGAAGTCCTCAATCCGCACTGGGCCCGCGTGGGGACTATAGCCCAAACTCTCTCGTGATGAGAGTAAGCCTGGTGCCCAGCAGTGGGACGCAAATAGGCTAAAGTAGTATTACCCTTTGGTAGAGATCGCTATTTAGCGATAAGAGCGCCTGCTGTATGCCATACTTTTTGTGTAATTATGTTTATGCATGTACTGCTTCTTGAATGTGTGCTGTTCAATAAATATTGTATTGTACCCTTCATTATCCACAACTGTGCCACACATCCACGGTCTGAGTGGAGAGGCTCGAGGGAGGCCTGTGTCCAGCATTGGTCATGATTCAGCTGACATGATGATTCATTACTGTCTTCGTAGATATTTGGTTATCTGAGAGAGATCGCTCTATTAGCGACAAGAAGCTCTTTTGCTGTATACCTATTCAACATATTTGCCTGATCTTTTTGTTCTGTCCTTTTTTTCTATTGTGTGGTGTTCAAAAAAGAGTATTCGTATTGTATTTGTAAAACGTAAATTACCTCCTAGTTCATCGAAGACCGGTGCATTTGGCTTGTCATCTTGCTTTTCCGATGAATCGGAGCTGTCCGTCTCCGCCTTAGGAGCACTCTTGGCTACGGCAGCTGCCTGTGAATTTAAAGTAGTAAGTAAGTAAAGTTTATTTGCATAATACTGCATACAATCGTACTTGACAATTTTATATATAAGGAACAGTATTTTACCTTATAATGTAGATACATATTATGAAATTTATAAATCTGTAGAACATCACTAGGTATAAACAATACTATAAATAATGTTATGTTATCAAATTGGATCATCTGTACTACAAGTTATGATAGCTACAACTACAATGTACACTATTAACATTAACTAATCATCGTCTAGTCACCTTTCACCCTAATTACATAATTATACAACTATGCTGCCAGTGCTATATTGCTTCTCATGAATATAATTAACTAGACTAGGCCAAAAAAGCCGAAGCTGAAGCCGTGGTGGCCAAGTGGTTCGACCTACCGCCTCTCATGCCGGGGGTCGGGGGTTCGATACCGGCTCGCACCTCAAGTTTACTTACGTGCGAAATTAAATTTGAATTTGATTTCGCACGTAATTTGATTTGAAAGCTCATGGTATGCTTGGTAAGCTTTTTGGTGAAGGAAAACATCGTGAGGAAACCTGCACGCATCTGCGAAGTAATTCAAAGATGTGTGTGAAGTACCCAATCCGCACTGGGCCCGCGTGAGGACTATAGCCCAAAACCTCTCATGATGAGGGGAGGCCTGTGCCCAGCAGTGGGACGCAAATAGGCTGTAGTAGTAGTAGACATAGTATGGTAGATGTGGTAGTACCTCAGCCTTCTTCTTGACCTGTTTCTCCTTGTTCTGGTTCTTCTTGGCGCTGCGCAGGTCGCGCACGGCGTCCTCGGGCTCGGCCTCCGGCGCCGGCTCGCCGCCCGCCAGCGACGCGTTGTCGCGTTGCTCGGCCTACGCAACAGCGGGACATTCTCTTATAATAATATTTACAAGTACTTCGTCCGCGTGAGAATGAATTCGTTAATAGCATTCTCGCGGGAACTGTGCGTTTTCCCGGGAATGCTGTTATAAACTACCCCCACACCAAATATTTGTTGCAATCCGTCCAGTAGTTTTCGAGTTAAATCCGGAGATACATACATACAGAGAATTTTTGCAAAAATCGTTAATTTGTGTTTAGTATTGTTTATATAGTCCCCTCGACTTGATAGTTTCTTTTAAATTTCAAGCTTCGGACGCGACTTCTTCTACTATTAGTATGTAGATGGGGATGACTGCTGGACACAGTCAGGTAATGTCCTCTATTCGGGACAATTTACCCAATTCCATACTAATAATATATAGATAATAAATACATACACATAGATATTATACATCCATGACTCTAGTACATTCATGCTCATCACACTAAGTTTGCCCCTAGCAGAATTCGAACCCGTGACCATCGGAACAGAAGGCAGGGTCACTACAAACTGGATCAATCTGGTCATTCTCTAGTAGTAAGTAGGACATTCTCTAATTAACATTGTCACTGAGAACATCGTTGCAAAATGTAATTACTATAGTAGGCTGATTTTTTCTTTATTCTTTTTTAGGGTTCCAAGGCGCAAAATGTAACGGAAGCATTATAGGATCACTTTTGTGTCCATCCGTCTCTAGCCCTAGATAGACTGGGCCTTTGGGCAAATTTACGCATACCTAGGTTATGATAAAAATTTGCTATTCCATTTAGAGATGTTGAATAATATCTCCAAAAATAGACTAGACAAATTCAACGTAAAATGTTCTCAAAGTGTGAAATTGTGATTTAGATTCATAAGAAAAATGATACCTGTCTCACCATTTTCATGAAGATATAATAATAACTAAATAAATAATTACCGCCTTCAGCACCCGCTGCACTTCTTCGATCTGAGCCTGCAGAGCGCGCGCTGCCTCAGCGTCCACACTGGGGCCCTCCACGCTCACCACCTACCACATCAATTAATGTTTTAGTTGCTTAAATGTACACCTATTTACACAACATATTAAGGGTCTTTTACCTATGTATAAAAAAGTAAATAACTTGAGAAAATACACCACAAAAGAGTAGGAAAAACGAATGGATTGTATGAATTATAGTATAATTGCCAATTACTAATTTTTTATGGAATTATATGATTATCCACTTTGACCGCTCTACTACAGATTTTGGTTGCATATGGGCATTACAAGGGCTAGAGCCGCTTTTGACTATAATCCTTTATACCTTCCCTATTTATTTAGCCCCTACAAAAGAAATATGAGTATAATAATTATACTCCTATTTATTATTATTATTATACTATAATTCCATTAAACCAGCACAAGTGCACAAGATTTCATTAAACATACCTTGATGGTCTCCTGGACAGGCTCATCAACAGGCCGTGCCGCCTCCACATCGGCATCTTTAGTTTTCTTATTCTTGTTTTTTTTGGAGGGGCTGTCCTTCTTGTCCTTTTCCTTCTCTTCAGGGCCCTTCACCTTCTTCTGGCTCTTTTTTGGCACCTCCTGCCAGCCGGCATCATCGAAATCTGCTGGCTTCTCAACCTCAACAACTTTACCCTTCTTGCCTTTCTTGGCCTCCGCAGGAGCCTTCACAGCCTTAGGCTCCACTGGCCTCTCAGCCTTGGGCTTGGGCTTCTCGGCCTCCTTCACTTTCTCCTTGGCAGGAGATTTCTTGGAAGCCTCCGACTTCGCCTTCGCGTCATCACTCGATGACCGATTTGGTGAAGACTTCTGCAACACAGAAACATTCCTTTTCAAACTCCTTGTCTCATAAACTAGTCCATCTTGTCGGATGATCACTATCTCCCCGTACAACGACGAGCATATGCTTACAGGTTAAAAATAAAATGAGCACACGTCGAGTAGTGGACGTTCGGACGCGGGAATAAATCGTAACGTACCAACACGACTTACCTTCTCCTTAGGTTTCCTCTTCTTGTTGGAGGACTTCCTGTCGTCGATCACTAGCGGCAACTTGTCGAACTGCGGCTGTTCCGCCGAATGGAACCCGAACACAAATACTAGCGCCGCGCATATTAAAACAACGGCCACCGCGGCCGCGGGGAAAAGGAACTGTGCGTTCGACACCTGGCTAAGGAGTTCCATCGTAGGGCTTAGCTTTCAAACTGTTTAAAACGTATAGTTCACATATAAACGTATCGATAAGGTGTGATAATGTTGAACTAATTAATTCCCCAGCGATAAAAGCAGACACGGAGACATGATGACGCGGCTGTGACGTGCCAAAAATCGCGATTGGGAATTGACGTTCGGATACACGGTACTGTTGTGAATAATTATAACGCACTAGTGGCGCCACAGGGCACGACGAGAAAGTAAAACATCACACTGTCGTTTTAAAAGCTCGAAAATAATAGGCGTCGTTAATTTGTACCAGAATTTTTTGAAAGTAAAAATGTAAAGTTACTTTTGATAAAAAATTTGCTTGTCACTAAACTGATAAAATTCAAACCAACAAATCAAATCAGCAAATTGGTCACATCACAGCTGGTCTGGTCTATATTGTATTCTTGTTGGTTTATAACACAATTTCTGGTTGATTGTTTTGCGGTTAAAAAAGGAACAAACGTAAAACAGCGCTGAGCAGAACAGAAACCATGCATGCTCATTGCTGCTGCCAGCAACAGCTGAGTTTTTTCCTTGTGCCACAATTATTCTACGAGTATTTCAAGTGTGTATTAGTAAAGTTTTACTTTAATAAAAATTGGAATAAATAATTTTTAACACCACCCTTGGCCGTAAAGTGGGATTTTCTGCCCACTACGCGGAGAGAAAATCTCACTTCTTGGCCAAGGCAAGACGTAAAACTTTTGACAATTTATGGCCCTCACCTTCGGTTCGGAACCTGTGATCTGGGACATTTACGAATTCACCACCCTAGGTCTGTAATGTACTATTATTACTATTATTATTGCTAAAGAAAATTTATTATAGAATCGTTATTAGGCCTTCGAATCGAATCAAAAAGGGCGCGGGTCCAAAATTTGCTTCAGGGGGGCTGGTGAATATCAAAAGTTAAAAAACGAAACATCGTGCAGAAACCTGCAAGCACCTGGAAAGAAACTCAAAGATGTGTGTGTGAAGTTCCCAAGGAGTGACGGGAGGCCTTTGTAGTAATAGGGCGTAATAGCGGGCTATAGGCTGTTGTAATAGTAATAGTCTGAAATCTGTAAAATGTCTTTATAGACATAATACCTATTACTTTTAGCTATAGTCCCCACGTAAACCCAGTGTGGATTAGAGACTTCACACACATCTTTGAATTACTTTGCGAATGCGTGCAGGTTTCCTCGCGTTTTTTCTTAAATTTCGTCAATAAATCAAATCAGAGATTGGATTCGAATTCCGACCCCTGCACTGTGTGAGAGGCGGAAGGTCAAACCAGTAGGTTACCACGGCTTGAACAAGGCATGATGAATAAAGATAATGTTTCTAACAAGCGCTGGCTTTGCTTTGCGCAAATCGAAATTACACTCTACTACACCTATGCCTAAATAGAGTTGTTTTAGGACATTCACTTGACGCATTCTTTTGTGAATGTGACAGTTCAATATGTTACTTACCTCCATGCAGTTCAGCAGTGACAGCTCATTGTCAACATTATTACTTGTGTCTGTAGTATTCGAACGCTACACATTCACCAAAACATAGCGTTCTGTTATACGCAATACTTGTTTTATATCTGTAAAAATCTGCATGAATATGGTGGCAACATTGATAAATATGACAAACGTAACGTGCTTGTGTGTGTCTAAACTAACCTAAAAAACTCTGAAACTGATCTTTTCGTTTATCTTGTAAACTTATAACTTATAAACATAAAAATAAACTATGAGTGGAATCGATAAGAAGCGAAAAAACAAGAAAAATAAATTGAAAAAAGAAGACGTTGGACAAGATGTTGAAGAACAGGAAATTGAAGACCAATTGCATGAAGAGATTCAAAAAGAGACCAGCAGTAAGCGAACGGATGTTGCGGAGGATTCTGACGCTGAAGAACAGCCTAAGCGAAAGAAAAAGAAAAAGCCACCAGTTCTCACCGACACAGGAAACAAAAAAGGCGCAAAGTCTATTAGACAAATGAAAAGAGAAAAATTCGCTGAACGCCAAGCACAAGCGCAGGCTGTCGTCAAAGATCAACTCAAAACGCAGTGCCTCAATTACCTATCACAGTGGAAATACGACAGGAAAAATTGGAAATTCATGAAAGTAAAACAAGTGTGGCTTTACAAAAATAAATTTTCATCACATTTGGTGCCAGATGCATCATGGCCACAGCTATTAGAATATTTTGACTCGGCCCAGGGCAACATTCGAAAGATGCTGTTGGATGATGCTAATAAAATCATAAAACAACTGGATGAGTGGACAGAATCACAAAGTCAAGAAAATGATGCTGATGAATCAGAAGTTAGCAAACCTGACGACAATGTATACAAAAGAGCTAGGGATTTGATACAATGTTTACAGGAATAAAAACTATTTGTGAATTTCATTGTATTTATTTTGTTCAACTACCATGTGTAACAACAATTTTGCACATCCTCAGTCAGCAGCACAGTTAAAATAGGAAATAAGTTAATTTTGCACCTATGTTTAATTTTAAATACTGGATATAGACATTTAGCTGCATTGCTGACTATGCAATACTAAACTAAAAAGGTTAGACATCAACTTCCTTTTTCTTTGCTTCTCCAGTGGTGAATTGCTCAATCCACTTGCGGAGCTTATCAGTGTCCTGTAACCCCACGAGGCGCTGGTGAACTTTGCCATCCTTGATTGCCACCAGCACAGGTACTGAGCTCACGTCATAGTCAAGGGCCAGATCTGTTTGCTCATCTATGTCCACTTTAGCCAGCACAACTTTGCCCTTATTTTCTGATATAATTGACTCAAGACGAGGAGTGAGCAATCTGCATGGATTACACCATCTATAAAGATTAAAGTAGGTATTATGGACACATTTATAACCTTTCTTATCAATTGTAGACTGTTCAAAATAATCTAACTAGAACAAAAGTTGCATTACACAAATACACAATGTGTATAGTTAACAACCTTCTATGACATGTAACATAATTAGACGATATTCTGCGCAATATTACTTACGTAGCGAAGAAATCAACGACCACTGGGACTTTGCTATTGATTACTTTATCTTTAAAATCATCAGAGCTTTGTATTTTCACAATATCTCCTTTCGCTAGAGTTACTGAGATGCTCCTAACGATATTATAGTTATTGCTACCAACCACGTTACGGACGAGAAGGCCAGAGATTTTATTAGCAATCATTTTTATACTGTTTAATTTTTTTATAATATGACGAAATTCTACAAAAAAATACAATATTTCGTCCTCGATCTGTCAATAGTATACTGTCCACAGATTAGAAGATATGTGATACTGTCAAAAAACAGCGAATGTCAGCACAAGGACGAGTATGGGACGAGTACGGAACATGGAAGTAGTATCTAAGAACTGGAACTATCTTTTAGACCAAATTTTGTGCCTGATGCGCGGGGCTCTTTATCCTTATAACGAGAGATAAAGGCAAAAGAAGCTTCGGGCACGTTTTTGAATTGTGAATGAAAATGATCTTCAGGCACACGTCTTAGAACTTAATTTTTATTGTTTCGAAGCTATCTTAGTCAAAGCTTTTAACGCTTATGAATCACGAATGGCTCAGACATTGACTGACTGATCTGTCAATAGTCAAACCGAACGAGTCTTTCTTTTATTAGCGTTTTGTGGTGGCTTTGCGAGTGTCGGAACCGAATTGTGGATAACTTCGCTTGATAAACCCTCAAAAACTAAATATTTTTCATGTCAATACTTGCAAAAGAGTAAACGTGAAAAATGTATTCGAGTGATGATCATAACGAGGCAAGTAAAATCGAACAAGTAATAAATCCTAACCTAACCGTAAAGTAAACGTAAGCACAAATTTAACCTAAGACAAATGTAATCTTATGAATTAATGTTTTTAGGGAGGATATGAGTCGTACGGTGATTATGAGCCTCACACAGGCGATCCTCAATATGATCTGGAGTACGACAGGTCATATTACAAAATGCCGGAAATGGTAAGTTCTAAGAGTTTTATAGTACATTACAGACCTAGAGCGGTGAATTCGTTAACGTCCCATATCGCAGGTGTTTGTGAATATGCGATCTGGGGCTTTACGAATTACCGCCCGTGGTTTGTCTAAAGTTTTACATCTTGCCTTGGCCAGGAAGTGAGATTTTCTCCCCGCGTAGTGGGCAGAAAAACCCACTTTACGGCCAAGGGTGACGTAAAAATATAAAAAGAAACATAATTCGGGGTCTTTTCCTAATATACACTACAATTACAGGTCAAGAAGTTCCTTGTGTATTTCCGCAACATGATCAACGAGGGTATGACATATGAAATCTTGAATTTGTACGAAAACACTTTCCCTAAACTCACCGACCAGTATTTTGAGAACACTCCATGGCCCGATGAGAATGAAGTGGGGCCCATAGTAGACAATGATCATGTAAGTTAAAGTAATTGGAAGGTTTTTGTAAGTAAAAACCTTATTTCCATTGCAAACATATTAGAGCATCTGTAAGTGAGTATTTTTATTTGTATTTTAGTTTCAGCTTAACATTATTGAAAGAAAGGAGATATCCTTAATCAGCCAAATGACTGAAACTTAACTCTGGATTTGTTTGATGAATTATATTTAGACAAACAGGTTTGGCTCAGTTGGTAGTAACCCTGCCCACTGTTGCAACGGTTGTGGGTTCGAATCCCTCTAGGGGCAAACTTTGTGTGATGAGTATGAATGTTTGTACCCGAGTCATGGATGTTAAGTATTTATATATGTTTGTATTTATCTAGATAAGTATTTATATTGTTGCCTAGGCCCATAGTACAAACTTTGCTTAGTTTGGGGCTAGGTCGATTTGTGTGAAATGTCCCAAGATATTTTTATTATTTTGATCATATTTGTACTTTACATTTGTACTCTACAAAAAAAAATCTCTTTGTTTAGAGATACAAATTAATATATACAATTCACCATTGCAATGCAACTGATTTCTCAACTTTTACATATATTAATTTTGTCATGTGGATGTAGTTGTGTTTGATGGTCAGATGAATAGCCTCAAATGCTTTCACATAGGGTGTAAGTTACAGAATCTCTAATAATTTCAGGTGTTCATGATTCTCTATACGGAGCTGTACTACCGGGACATTTATGCACGAGTACCTGGTGGACCGAAGCCGGAACAGCGTTTCCACTCATTCTACAACTACTGCGACCTTTTCAACTATATCCTGTCTGCTGAGACGCCTGTCCCTCTGGAGCTGCCCGACCAGTGGCTCTGGGAACTGATTGACGAGTTTGTGTACCAGTTCCAGTCATTCGCTCAGTACAGGTAGGGTTGTTTCTTAGAGGAAGACATTTTATCATTTACAAAAGAGGACAACTGCCTGGTTTCAGTCGGGTAATCGGTCCTCTATTTGGAACCTTTTTACCCATTTCCCTGAGTCGGGGAAATGGGTAAAAAGGTGCCAAATAGAGGACCGATTACCCGAGCGGGGGGGGGGGAAAGGTGTCGGGGACCCCGACAGAGAAATACATTATTGTAATACTTATTGTCTTTTTATTAAAATATTTGAGTTTGTGACTAGGTCTCGCACTTCAAAGCTGAGCAAAGCGGAGATTGATGCTCTCAACACCGAGAACAAGGCGTGGAACGTCCTGTGCATCCTCAATGTGTTGCACTCTCTTGTGGATAAGTCCAACATCAAACGCCAACTTGAGGTAATTACCAATTTATTTTTAAATTTCGGCTTTTACACAGAGAAAAAAAATACACTTAAGGAAAGTAGACTAAATACTATCGAGGGTCAATATGATTCAAGATTCAATGGTTTCAGCATAGTTGGCCATATTCGGCTGGGCACTTTAACACGTCAGAAATGCTTGAAAAGAAATGCCACAACAGACAGAAGACCATTTTTCAAATATTGCTTCTTTGCTACCAATGAGAGCACAAAACCGGCCTGAATGGCGAGCCTTGAGGAAGCATATATCCACCAGTGGCTGTCTACACTATCGGTTGACATAATGATTTTGAACCATTATGATTATGAAGTTGATGAATCAAAATTAATGAACCAATACTATGTAAGATGTAATTGAAGTGCTTGTTTCATAGGTGTACGCGGCGGGCGGCGACCCCGACTCGGTGGCTGGTGAATTCGGGCGCCACTCTCTGTACAAAATGCTCGGGTACTTCTCCCTCGTGGGGCTGCTGAGACTGCATTCCTTGCTTGGGGACTACTACCAGGCCATCAAGGTATGTTAACGTTTTTTCTATCACATCTAATATAAGTACTATTCTATCACATGCCATGTAAGAGGGATGACGACAGAGTGAAGAAATCGAAATTCTAATTAATCCGTCAGTCAGGTAATAAAAAAATATTAGACACATATTTTGTGTTTTATCAAATTAACAAAGAATGACTAAGTTAAAACGCATTAAAGTTGGAGAGTGGGGGCTAACTACGTCACCGTTAGGTATAAATCGTACCTAACCGTGACGTCACGCGACATTTCAACTCAATATATCTCCGTATAAGTTTGATTACGTGAAAAAAGAAAAAATACGTGTCCAATACTTTTCAATAATCTTCCTGATAGACTAAGCAAAAAAAAGTTGTCTTCATCCCTATTAAAATAAAAAGTAAGGGCGCCACTTGTTACATAAATTGCTGGAGTGCTTATCCCCGCTGCTGAGGCTGCATTCCCTGCTCGGTTTTTCAAAGTTTAAGTTGATCTACTAAACAGTGTGACGGAAGTCTTTTTGGACATTTGATTCACCGTAAATCTTTGTCAGTTTATAGATGTGCCCCCTCCGTATAAACTCCATCATTATTGATCTATGTCAACATCCCCCAGGTTCTGGAGAACATCGAGTTGCACAAGAAGTCCCAGTATTCGCACGTACCGGCGTGCCAAATCTCCACCTCTTATTACGTGGGATTCGCTTATATGATGATGCGTCGCTACGCGGACGCCATCCGGACGCTTTCCTCTGCGCTTCTATACATGCAACGCACTAAGCAACTGTTCTCCACGCGTTCTTACCAGAACGACCAGATCAATAAGCAAACGGACCAGATGTACCATCTTCTGGCTATATGTCTGGTGCTGCATCCACAATGCGTTGATGAGAGCATCCAACAGGTAAGACTTTTGATAAGGCTGTTTGGCATCTGGGTAACGCCTTGTGGCTCTAAAAATGTTAATTGTTAGGCGAGCTATAACCTTTCCGTCCATGGCGGCAGTTCCACAGTTCGTGTATAGAGAGATTTTCTGTTTTCATATTGGTAATAATATTTATTGCTGTACACTCCCTTATACTTCCCGTATAAGGGAGTGTACAGCAATAAATATTGTAACCATCGTTAAGGTCCATTGCACCTTGGGTTAGTCTATACGTTTAGCTAGAGATCAGCACCAAAGCAAGTCTGAAGTCGGCTTAAAAAGATCCATATGTCACATTCAACTAAAGTCAGTCATTAATTTCTGAAACTTTACTAACTGAAAGAACAAATTGAAAAAGGAAAAATAAATTAAAATGAGTTACAAATCAAATACTACACTACATAAAAAATACTTGAAAAATTAACTAAATCTTTACCAACTTAATTGAATATTCCAATGTTGAACCAGGTACTCCGCGAGAAGAACTACCACGAGAAGATGTTCAAGATGCAGTACGGCGAGCTCCAGGAGTTCGAGAGCTGCTTCACGTTCGCCTGCCCCAAGTTCCTCTCGCCGTGCCCGCCGCCCATCGAGGCCGGCGCCAACTACGCGCGCGACGCCGTCAAGCACCAGACGCAGGTGTTCATGGACGAGGTCAGTGCGGCCTCGGGCTAAGACTGTCGTTAGACTTCCCGCCACCACGACAATAGTATATTACGGCACTGCTGAGCACCTCCACGTGCTTGATGCGGATTGGGGTCACGCACATCTTAAGAGTAGTTCTTATGTGGGTCAGCGTTCAGCAATAAGTAAATCTACATAATATTCGCATTACAATAACAATCATTGACGATTTTTTGGTCTTTGGGAAGACTTTTTCGTGAAGAAACTTGTGTCTTTTTACAAGCTTTTATTTAGTTTCCCCTGTCCCGATATTTGTTTGCTTTCTTGTCTGACTGTAATCAAATCTTGCACCTGAAATTTCGCATGCATGTGTAAATCGGATGACAGTGCAAATTTTTTATGACATGGAGCTGATCTGATGACGGAACCGGAAGGTGGCCATAGGAACTCTGTAGTTAAACAACACAAACCAATCGATTTAGGATTTGTTTGATCCGTCTTGACGAGTACTTTAGTAAAAACTTGTTTTTAAAACGTTTTTATATTGTAGCTTGTTCTATATACTCTTAATTATATGTACGCAAAATTGTTGAAGTACGGTTTCAAATAAAGCATAATAATATCCATCATTCAGATCAGGATTGCCAATTTATCAGTCTGTTTGTCTACAAATCTCAGGTCCGCCAGCAGAAAATGCTGCCAACCATCCGTTCATACCTGAAACTCTACACGACTCTGCCCCTCGCCAAGTTGGCGGCGTTCATGTCCGCGGCGCGCGGCGGCGACCGCGACGCGGCCCGCGAGCACGCCGCCCTCGCCATCCATCTGCTCTGTTTCAAGCACAAGATGAAGAACGTCGTCTGGAGCAAGGGCCCCAGCGGGCTCGACGGCAACTTCCAGAGCGGATCTGAGGTCAGTTGCGTGAGAAGTGGCTTATCCAACATTTGTTGTATGTATATAGAAGCTAGTCATTTTATATTTCGGCTTAAGAAGGTTTACTCCGAAAGTTGGCAACGTCGCAAATAGCTGTCAAATATTTTGTTGTTTTCATTAATTTCTGAATATTACTGAATGAAAACATGAATTATCGCTCGACACGAAATTTTTAGTATTATGTAAGTAATATCTTTTGAAAACTTTCCATCGCAGTTTCCATGCATTTTATTGTAATCTTATCATTTGAATGCCTAACCAACAAATGTAAAACGAGACGCGTCATACAACCATAGAATGATATATTCCTTTTTAATTCAGCAATATTGAGAAATCAATAAAAACACCGAAACATGCCAGCTTTATGCGACGTTGCCAAATTTCGGGATAAACCCTCTTTTGGGATGGCTTTTATAGCCATGGCCCGCGCTGCAATTAAAAAGAATCGGTGTGCGCCACTTGAAAAAAGCAATGCGCATGCTTTTGTTTTGTTTAAAGTTCATACAGAGGCTTGTTTAATTGAATGCAATATTTGTCCTCAGCTGGACTTCTACATCGACAACGATATGATCCACATCGCGGACACGAAGGTGGCTCATCGCTACGGCGACTTCTTCATCCGCAAGATCCTCAAGTTCGAGGAGCTCAACCGCAAGCTGCACCAGATCAAGATTTAAACGTCTCAAACCATCATCCTGATGCCCATACCCAATCTCCCCAATGAGGGTTAAAGCAAGTGAAAAATCCGGCTGAGCCACTAGTGGGCATTTTGCGCAATTCGACATTGACAGCTGTGCATCCCTCCAATTATGGAGTGTGGAATGTGTCTTAGTAAGGAGCGCAATCTTATATGGCGAAACAGTTGAGAATGTGTCCAGCGGATTTGATAAGCAACAAAACAATACACACTCGCCTCACAACCGTTTTCGCCATCTGAAGGCGCTACTGCAGACTATCCGCCAAGGTGGCTTGACTGGAGTGGCGACCGCAGCGCCCCCAATCTACTCGATTTGGTGTCCACTATTGGAACTATAAAGATTGCGCTCCTTTACTTCAACCCTCCATACCTCCAATCACCACCTTGAAAACCCTCATTTAACATTAACATCCAGTCTAAAATCTAGTATTTTATAATAAAGGGTAACAAACAATTATAAAAAAAATCATTGTTTTATTTCATTTAATCATCACAGCCTTGGTTTATATCTAACAAATGTTCTGTCTCTTTTGTAGAATTTCCTAGGTTCTTTGATTTTTATATCCTGGTGCTGCACTGTTTCAGGGTAGGACTCCTGAAATTGCTTCCATGGGTGCTCTTCTGCTAATGCATCATCAATGTTCAATTCTTTCAGCCATTTGTTATACTCGTCTCTAAATTTATTGAAGGATTTGCCAAAGCCTGGTGGACATCTGTATTGTCCTTGAGCACTCTAAAATTAAAATAAAATAGAAAGTCAAAAATGTATTTAGGAAATTAGCAAAAGCTGTTAGTAATGAGCACCCATTATTAAACAAAATTATACCTTTTTAATCAATTCATTACACTTCTCATAAAAGGTTTCCAGGTGTTTGATGAACATCTTATTGGGCTTTAAACTTTCCTCCTTTATGTACTTCAATATGTAACTGATGAAGTCGAACTGGTGGCCCATTGCAGCATGCTTCAACAGAGTTCCTAGAATTTCTATGTTCACCCTGTAACAAATTATCAACTCAGTGGCGGATCCAGGGGGGGCGGGGGGGCTTTTGGTAAAGCATGTCATAAAAGTTGTGTCCAAATTGAAAATCATTTTTAATTACTTTAGTTGTTCCTCCTTCATTTCAATAAGTAGGCATTCAGCCTTCTCTTTTGTGTTACAAGCCATTGCTAAAACTCCATAAGTCATGATGTTTTTCTTCAAGTGATACTTCTTTTTGAGGCCATATTTTCTTTTACGCCGTTTTGTTTCTTGTTCTACGAGTTCTTTGATTTCCTAAAAAAATAAGTAAAATTAATAGTCACTTGAGCAAAATTATGAAACAGCTCCCTCAGTTCAATCTTACTTACTATTGCATCAGTATAGTCTCCTCTCAAACATCTTTTTTTTATAAGCATGTTATAAAAGTCAATATCTGCTATGACTCCTGAAGATTTCATAGTTTCAAGAAGCCTAAGCTCAGCCTCTTTTGTCTCATCTATTAATGGTAACATTTGAGTAAATGTTTTTATATCGGGCTTCACGGAACATGCTTCCATTTCCTTTAGAAAATCATCTTGTCCCCCCACAATTGCAAATTTATCTTGGATTGTCTCAATGCCTTTTAATGCTAAGACTTGGTGCATTTGCAATGTCTTTGATAGCAAGTTAGGTATTTGTCTATGCTCAACCTTGGGCACTACTTTATTATTGTTTTCAACAAATTCTAATGCTACTGTATTCTCATTTATGAGAGGAGGGTCCTTATCACTTTCATTGTTTGTAGGAGCATCTGCAGCCTTAATTTCATAGCTCAAGTCTTCTTCTTTAGCTGTGACAGAATGATCTTTGTCTTGGACTCGCCTTTTAGTATTTTCTTCAATTGATTCAATTCCTGCATTTGATACTACACCTAATATTCTAGTATTATGTATGGTATGCTCTTCAATTATCGCTATTAATTGGGCTACATCTTCATTTGTGCCCAACTCACATTCTTTGACACATTTCAGCATGAGATTAAATGAGTAAATGTTTGGTTTTTCTCTCATTTTCAACATCTTCCTCCACACCACTAGAGCATGTCTCAGACCACTAGATTTGTTGGATATACAAGCTTGAAGAAGATGATTGTAAGTGTGAACTCTTATTTTTATTTTCTTTGATATCATCTCATCAACAATTTGAAAGGCTGTTAATAAGTCACCACACTGACCAAATGCTTTGATCATAGCATTGTAATTTGTTAAGTTGGGTTCTATTCCTTTTTCGATCATAAGATCTCTTAGATGTTGAGCATTTTTTTGGCCATCTTTTGGCCATGGGCTGTTAGCACAGGCATTAAATAAACATGTGTAGGTATCGCCAGTCGGTTTAAGAGCACGTCTCTTCATATCATTGAACAATTTAAAAGCTTTCTTTGTATACCCGACATCAGAGCAAGCTCCTATTAATATATTGTAAATATAATTCTCAGGTTTCACTTTATCTTCTTGAAGCATCCTTACTTCTAATATATCTAACGCTTCTTTTAACTTCTTATGTTCTACATACTGTTTAATTAAATCTGCATATTGCCTTGTGGTCAATTTTTGGTTACTCATAGGAGCATGTTGCAAGAATTGCTGTTCCTTCACGTCCCCCACATCTTCTAAAGAATCTTCATTGTGAATTTTACCACTAAGAGTACCAAATGTGTCGGGATCTTCAAAATATGTTAAATTATTTTCTGTTCTATATTCTTTGCGTTTCGGAACTCTGTCTTTTAATGCTATAGTATGACAATTAATATGTCGAGGAAAGGTTCTAGCAGAGCGTAACAGTTTTATACATTGAAATGCCATTATTAATTTGATTTCTCCTTACATATAGTCCAATAACTTCGAACAGAACAGATATTTCAAGTAACAACAACAAACATAACCTCCATACGTGCCATATTAAGGCCATACATCCACAGATTAGAAGATATGTGCTCCAGTTTTTTTCATGACAATGACAGCTTCGCTTCGTGTGTTCGTTTACAGTCTGTGGATATTATCGCGAAATCGCTGGAGCTTTAGGGCTAGCGCGCATGAGCAACTTAGTTTTACGGCAATTTATTTGTCACTGTCGCCGTCTCCTCGCTACAATTTGAAAGATGCGCACACGGAGCGACAGCAACAAGCAAGTTGCGTCGTTACATGCGAGCACTTTCATACTAACCCGTAGACTTGATGTAAGACTTGACAAAATAGTTACGGAAACAAAAGTTGCTCGTGCGTGCGCACTAGCCCTTAGAGAGTGCGCCCACTTGTCGCTGGAGACAGTTTCGTCACTCGGTCCCAAGTCCAAGGAGATGTACAAATTTTTTGTCACGGCGATAACAGTCACCCGTGGGCGCACTCTCTGTGACCGGCCGCATATATTACAAGAAAACTTTCATCAGATATGTCTGATCAGAATTTTTCTGACAGTGGGGGGGGGGGGGGGGGGGGTTCTAATACAAAATGTATACACCGAGTGCCTTCCAGCAAAATCTTTCAGCGACCGTCAGCAATAAATAAGTGCTGGCAGCACTGATGTCAAAAATGACAGTTCGAGATGATTCAAAACACCGCCAACCACGTGTTTTATGCAGTTGGTTCACACGAAAATAATTTAATTTACCTTTTTAATCATGTCAAGAAACGAAGAGGAAATGGAAGCCAGCTCCGCGGAGAGCGAGGACGATAGTATGGATGAAGGGGAAGAAAACGATGGTGACGAAGATGGGCCGAAGACTTACCTTCCCGGTCAACCGCTTAAGGAGGACGAACAGTTGGTTTGTGACCAGTCGGCTTACGTGATGCTGCACCAGGCACAGACCGGCGCTCCTTGCCTCAGCTTTGACATCGTTAACGATAACCTCGGTAGTAATAGGGACCAGTTCCCTATGACTGCTTATTTGGTGTCTGGCACACAAGCTTCCAGTGCTCATTTGAACAAGTAATAATTACGATATGTTTATGATAATTCTATTAATTTACTAATTTAGCATGTTACATACTTTTTTAAATAAATTTCAGCATTCTTGTTATAAAGATGTCCAACCTGCACCCTACATCCAAACCCGAAGCTGAAGAAGACGAAGAGTCAGAGGATGAGGAGGAGGAAGAAGAGGATGAGGAGAAGAAGCCACAGATGACCTTCGCATTCATTAAGCACCAGGGCTGTATCAATAGAATACGAGTAAGTTGTCTATCACTTAATTTCTTTTTTTTTATACCAATGGTATGATGGTAAGTGGTCAGTGGTCATAGGATTTCGGTGTCCAGGGGCCCCATTAAGAAATCATAAGATCTCAAATGCGTTGCCTACCCAGAGGCATGTGCCAGAAATTTTACTGGCTGCCTTAACCCCCTACCAGAACACAACAGTGCGAGCACTGCTATTTGGCAGCAGGTTAGCGGGGAAAGACGGTGGTACAGCTCTGGACAGACCCAGCACCAGGTCCTACCACTAATTTATTTTTATAGAAAAGTATTTATTATAAAAATATGTATTTTTAATTTGGTGTTAACTCTTTTACAGACTTCAAACTTTAGAAATTCTGTACTAGCAGCAAGTTGGTCAGAGTTGGGCAGAGTGGACATATGGAATATTACCCAACAACTGCAGGCCGTTGATGACCCTGCATTGCTGGAGCGCTACAATCTTGATACTGTGAACAACCCTGTAAAACCACTCTATTCATTCAGCGGACACCAACAGGAAGGCTTTGGACTGGCTTGGTGTCCTACTGAATTAGGTGTAAGTTTTTCTCTTTACCTCTAAAAATAGAAGAAAGGTCACATCTTTTTCTGATTACAGTTATGATTGTAGGTTTTGGCAACAGGTGACTGCAGAAGAGATATTCACATCTGGAAACCCAATGAAGCAGGGACATGGGATGTGGACCAGAGACCTCTTGTAGGGCACACCAGTTCTGTTGAAGACTTGCAGTGGTCACCCAATGAAAGGTACAAATAAACAATAGTTACATTTTTTTAATTGATGTACAACATTTTTTTGTCTCACAATTAATAAATCTCTTTTAAAAAGTTAGCTACTTTCAGTCCCAGTCATTACTAGTTAAAGGTATAATGTTAATAAAAACATGCCAGTTTGAACCTTAATCAAGAAACGGATGTAAAACTGCAAGTGTTCTGAAATGAATGACAATATTACAAATTAATTTGTTTCAGAAATGTTTTAGCATCATGCTCTGTGGACAAAACAATAAGGATATGGGACACAAGAGCTGCTTCAAACAAGGCATGCATGTTGACTGCTGAAAATGCTCATGAAAATGATATAAATGTCATCTCATGGAACAGTAAAGAGCCTTTTATAGCTAGTGGTAAGCATTTTCACAGTTGGGTCACCTGTACTATTTCTTGTTGTTATCCTAGAAAAACTTATACCATGGACTTTTTTGATGTTTTAAAGATGCTCATAAGGGAAGCCCATTTAACAATCATAAAATTGTAGCTTTAAAAAATAACCATATTCAATCTATTTTAGGTGGTGATGATGGATTTCTCCATATTTGGGATTTGCGGCAGTTTACAAGCAAAACGCCTGTTGGAACATTCAAGCACCACACTGCACCGGTGACGTCAGTTGAGTGGCACTGGGCAGAGCCGAGTGTTGTGGCTTCTGCCGGGGAGGACAACCAGGTCGCATTGTGGGACCTGGCTGTGGAGAGAGACGATGATGAAGTGGTTGACGAAGAATTAAAGGTATAATTTAAATTCATTATTTATTTATTTTAACTTTATATTTGTTCAAAATATCAGTCAAGTTTATCAATGTCAATTAATCTTGGGGCTATAGCCCCATGTTATAACATCAATATGAATGGCCATGTAAAAATAAAATACAGCCCATACAATTTTAAAGTGGTTGAAGTAGTTTTTGTTTCAAGGAAGTTTAGTTTCCATTTTCTGTCAATGTTTTGTCAATCATGGCTTCCAAAGGATCAATTCATGATAGTTACTCTCTCTTTACAGAACCTGCCACCACAACTCCTGTTCATTCATCAAGGCCAAACAGACATAAAAGAGCTCCACTGGCATAAACAAATCCCAGGTGTTATAGTAACAACTGCCCATACAGGTTTCAACATATTCAAAACTATAAGTGTATAAAAAGAATACAGATAAAATTAACAAACAAGTATATTTTATTTTCCTGTATATTAAAACCATGATTAATTTGATCTTAAAGTCTTAGATTTCTTCAGCTTTTATGCACCATCGCCAGATTAACTAGGTGCCGTATCGTAGGGCGGCCATGTGGACAGTTCTGTAAAAGAAAATAATTTGATGTTTTTTAAATATTGAATTTGAATAAATTATTTGCAATTTACATGCCACACCGTTTGACACTAATCTATGTATGTATAAGTTTTTAGTTTCAAAACACCTTGAACAGTGATGGCATGAAATAGTAGCTGGGTGACCAAGCTTTACTCGGGTGAAAACAGTTAAACTGCCAGCCTAAAAAGCTAGTCAAAAGTGGAATACCCATGGGTTGTCTATTTCAGCCATGTGGTCTACCAGTGTCTTCATTTCGGCTTTGCCTAATGCTGTTCCAATCATGACAGATTTGCGGCAAGCTCTCGACGCGAACATTGCTCTCACGCGACTCGGTCTACAGTATTCAGATGGCGATTCCTGAAACCAGACCAGTAAAAAATATTATTCTTTGGTGAACTTACATATCTCCGTGTAGCGTGTATATCCTCAAGGTGCTTTTTTACTATTTTAAATCTTTGAATGCTAAGTTTATTCTTCAGTTATAAAGGTTAATGTATAAGGTAGCTCATACAATTTCTGAACATAACATACCCTTAACATAAACAACAACTCTTCAATATCTTCTTTTCCAAATATCCAATTTTTCGACATAGGTATAGTCAACAGTTTCACTCTTTTAGTGGGTGGTGCGTCTTCATTAATTTCGAATGTAAAACCATTCTTTTTGAATATTTCCAGATGGTCCATCAATATCTGTTCATTGACTCCAGTGAGTTCAAGCTGTTGGGGTCTATAAAAGCGAAACAATTAAATTTTCAGGTAGCAGGAAATCAAACGCAGAATTGTGAATATACATACATGACTAGTTTTTGATTTGTCAGCTCTGTAGTTTTCTGCAAAGTTTCAAAATTATAAATCTCGTCTGTAGCATGTTGGTCTATAATAAAGAGATCATCATCT
Source organism: Aethes cnicana (assembly GCA_963971205.1). Lineage (NCBI taxonomy): Eukaryota > Metazoa > Arthropoda > Insecta > Lepidoptera > Tortricidae > Aethes > Aethes cnicana. The sequence goes on from OZ020285.1 coordinate 8,573,974, forward strand.
AACTGTGTAATTATAAATCCCAAATTAAACTGGCCTATAACAGACATCTCCTTAAAAGACTGTTGAGATATTTCTTTTGTAAGCTCCTCTTCACATTTTTTGTTGAATACTGGATTTATTGCAGATTTGAACTTAATCCTTTCAGGTGCTGATTTGTTACTTTGTTGGCTATTTATTTCCACTAATGCTTTCACATGCTCCAAAGATGTTTTCATAGTCACTGTTCTTTTAGCACACTTACTTAGATTATCTTTATCTGTTACTATATTTTTCGGTTTATTATATTTATCATTTAACTGGGCTTTGTCTTTTTTGTTCAAATCGTTTGTTTTGCAATAAATTGTATGTGCTTTTTCAATAACAACATCGCTAATATTCCTAATTTGTGTGTCAGGGATATTGTCAGTGTCTTCTAAATACAGGATTTCTTTACCAGTATTCGATTTGAAAGTGTTCTCTTTATCAATCGAAATTCCTTGTGCTGATTCATCACTTTCACCAACACTATCATCACTAGTTATTTTAGTTCTGTCATCATGTTCTTCATTACCTAATTCTGAGCTATCAGAATCAGATGGCTCTATTGTAACATTTGTTTTTTCTAAATTATCATTGATATTTGCCTCATGATCATCATATGTAACTTTACTTGTTTTAGCAGTTGTGAACATTAAAATACTGCTTGATTTTCTTTTCAAATCTACTTTTTTGGCTTCTGTTTTTTCTTCAACCTCAGATTTATTATTTTTAGCAAAACGCTGCATGAAAGAGTTGAATATTCTAGGTTGATCTGTGACAGGTTTAACATTATCGATTATATTTTGGCTGTGTTTATTGGCACTAGAATCCACTTTCAAGGTTCTTGGTATACATTCAAATAGTTTCAATAATGATGCCTTCATGACGTCTAGTATAATTTTCTCTTTAGTAAGGAACAGTTTCCTTTTATCAGGTGTTACATTAACATCGACAGATGTCCTATCCAAAATAATATTCAAGAAAACAAAGGGATATTGATGTGGATTGTATTGCTTGTATGTTTCATTAATGATTTTCATTATCTTGGTCGGTTCACAAGGTCTAGAATTGACATAAAAGAATTGTCTATCTGTACTGGAGCGTCCACTCCCATGAGCACATGTTGATATGAATCCTGTGAATTCAACTGGTTCAAAGTTTTTGTAACCCTGAGACTTTTGAGAACATGATATGCTATCCTGAAATTCTTTGATATTTGATTGGTCAGCCTCATTTGAATCTTCTGATAAATCTATCTCAACATCTTCTAATACAACATTTTCTTCATTTTCTTGAACATTGCCAGACAAACCTTTAAAAATATTCTCTTTGATATTGGAAACCTGCTCTGGCTTTATTTCTAATAATGATTGCAGTTGTTTTGGTCCAAATACACATGCAATATTATCTTTGTATGAAGTAGAACCTTGTGTTGCCACCACTGATGACTTAGTATTTGAATTTGTTTGATGTGTGCATGTGATTCTGCAATATATACAAGTCATATTATTCAGAAAAAATATAATAATAGCAGCCATAATACAAGCATTGCTTAGTTTGGGGCTAGCTAGGTCAATTATGTGTGAAATGTCCCAAGATATCTATATATATAAAACAACAAACTGACTGACTGACTGATTGATCAACGCAGAGCCGAAACTACTGGTTGTAGAGAGCTGAAATTTGGCATGCAAGTTCCTTAGGGAACGTAGAGGGGAACTGAAAGAGGATTTTCTGAAATTCCCACGGGAACGAAAAAAACGGGATTTTTCATTTTAATATTTCTCCGCATATGAAGTTGCGGGGAAAAGCTAGTTTATTATATATAATATCATATAGTTCCTCAAATAGTAATGAAATTAAAACTCACTTTACTCCCAAAGATATAAGACAGTAGGCATAAAGCAACTGTGTCATTTTGTTGAATTCTCTTTTAGCATTTTTATGGAATTCTTTTTGGCGAACTGGCAATGTAGCGAACAGATTGGATAAAGCGACAGTTGTCCCAACTTGACGAGAACATGGTGTTTTCTTGACAATAAGGCCTTTGTGGTTATACTCCAGTTTAGTTGCTAAAACAATATTTTCCAATAAACTTTGTCCTTTCTCTTGGTTATCATCCTCCCACAACACTTACCATATTCTGAGCTTTCATGTCTGGTCACAATAGTGAGGTCAGCTAGAGCACACAGAGAGCTCAAAGCCTCTCCTCGAAATCCAAAACTTGATACCCCGAGTAGGTCTGAATATTCATTTAACTTTGATGTGTGATATTTTAAAGCTTAAAAAGAAAAACGTTTTTTTATTTACGTACACCTTTTGTACAATACATGCTTGTTTTTAAAATCAAGTACTCACTTAAAGCTGCAAAATTATCTTCGGTTACACCAGAACCATTGTCTGTAACCTCTATAAGATCTATCCCATAGTTTTTAAACCTGATGTCAACACAAGTTGCTCCTGCATCCAAAGAATTTTCCAACAGCTCTTTTACTGCAACTGCCAAACTTAATACCACCTGCAGGGAAAAATAGGCTTGTTAAATAATAGTTACATAAATCATTAAATCATCAACCATTGTAATAATTACCAAACTCAAAATAGCCACATATGTGAACAGAAATAAATATTGCTCAGTTAGAGGTCATCTGATTTCTACAATATTAGTTGTTAATTAAATGTAATGAACGGAAATAACTATATAAATAGTGAGGATTACTTACTTGGCCAGAGCAAATCTTGTGCACTGACTCAGAGTTGATAGGTTTTATAGTTCGAACAGTCTCTTTTTCACTCATTTTGAAGTTTTTTAATTAAAAGGGAATAAACTAATAAGGTAACATATGTAACACTAAAACACAAATTTGTAAATAACACTGAAAACGCCGCTCTGAAACCACAGATTACTAATATGTAGCTAGCTACAGATGGAACATTGAGTTTTCGCATTCCTTTGTTAGTTCCGAAATCCGCGCTTTGGAGCTAGTAAATTTTCTAATCTGTGGTACCACGTAGCTGTCATTTTAGGGATTTCAATATCACCTTTTATCGACATCGACATTCCATAGCTGTAGTGATGTAACTACAATAAATTTTACGATAAACGGAGACCCGGACCTATTCGCTACGGTATTATAATGGATTCAAAATAAAAATACAGACTTTTTAAATTATTTATTTATTGCCTTTTTCCTTAACCTATAAATCTTATATTTTTGTAGCGCTATTAAATGCATTTTCCAATTTTTCGATATGTGCCCTTCCTCTATTTTGCCCCTCAAAATTTCATTTATTGTGTTAACTCAATTGTGTAATAGTTTCTCAGTGTCACTAGTTGATTTACAGCCGGCCACACAACACTTTTTTGGTGCCATGTTTGGCGTTCACTAACACAGTTCCGCTGTGGGAGTCTATTAGAAAGTATAGCTCAGATTCAGCAGTTGTACTGCATTACCAGCTCTGTACCATAAGGTTTACATAAAACATCAATCCCGGTAGAAAAGGCTAGATTAGCCAGCCTATCCACATGCTCATTTCCAGATGATACGCCTATATGAGACGGAATCCATTGCAAAACAACCTGAACATGGTTAGAAAGCAAACTATATAGTACTTTTAAGGATATCAAATGCTACTGGCATGCCTCGGAGGCCCGAGACGCACCGCGCCAGGTGTTGAAGTGCACTCTTCGAGTCCGATAAAATGACAACCAATGACGTTGGTCCAAGTATGCAGCACTACTTCTTGAAAAAATCAATAATGTCAATGGTGTCAACACTTTTTTTCAAGAAGTAGTGCTGCATACTTGGACCAAGGAAACCCCTTTATTTCAATCGTCATAACGCAAAACCAATTTTATTTTTTACGCAGAATCTACGGCACGGAAAATTCTGAGATTTTTTTCTCTTGATACGGAAGATTATTCATATCCTTGAAAAAAATAATCGAGCACATTGTCATTTTTTCACCCATAGCCAATTCGCACATGAGTCGGCCAAGTGTGTGGATACCTTAACTTATTTTATCTAATCTATGGCAAAAGGTGGCACTGGCAGACGTCACGCACGTCAAAGTGCAATACAATACAAACGAAAATAGGAGGAAACTGCAGAAAGTTCTTGAAAACTTCGATCGACTGCGCAATTTTGATTTTGTGTGTCCATTACAGCTTTTATTTTCTTAAAGCACGTGTAAATAGCATTTACAATGTCGTTGAACACGGCGCATGCGGACCACGGAGTGCTGATACATGCAGGAGAATGGTGAGTCATTTGCAATCGTATGTTTGTTAACTGATAAACAGACTTTTCTACAACCTGAACTAATATTACTACATTTAATAGACTTTAAGAAACAAATTCAATCCACAATCAGAATCTGGTCTCTGCTTAGATAGTTTTATAAATATGACGATATGATGAAGCAATTTTACATTGATTTGGATATGTCTATAATTAGTATCTTATATCTTACACTGATATGTGCAATTCAACACTGTCTGTTTGTTGATTTGCTAATCTTGATCGGAGTTTCACAAACTGTGCATTATCCCAGGTGCATCAGGCAATTGTGGTGCACATTATATGGATTTCAGATTTACCAATTTAACTAAAGAAAATATAGAAATTCCTCAATCAAGTTGAAATTTGTTTATGATTAAGTGTTAGTATCTAGAAGTATACTTCCTAATAAACTAAATACCATTTGGAAACTTGTCAAAGTCAAGTGATCTTATTTGCTTATACATGATATTTGGAGTTTTTGTAATTTCTCTATCTACTACTAAACTACAACTGGCAAAAACGGCAAATTCCCAAGCACATCACAGTGAAAATAAGTTTGGGAAGCCTTGATGTATTTGAGCTTTTTTTCTCCAGATCTCAGCAGTATTTAAAATTTAATTTAAAATGTTGTTTCAGTATCATCCTCTTTTCCGACAATGTCATAATTGATTTTTATGGCAATGACACTAATGAGTTCAAGGGCAGCAATAATGGTCGCCTCTACCTTACCACACACCGCATGATCTACAACTCTAAGAATAATAATGATCACCTAAGATCTTTCAGCTTTCCATTTATTGCATTACGTGATGTAAGTATGATTTTGAAAAATTGAGATATGATTATTAATTATATTGTTTTAAGCGAATTGCTCACTGGTTTCTCATTCAATATGATAGATACTAAACATATATATTTATCTGTATTTACCTGTATGCTTAGGTGGTAGTGGAGCAGCCAATGTTCTCGGCAAACTTCATAAAGGGTAAAGTCCGAGCACAGCCTAATGGGAACTTCATCGGTGAAGTGAAGTTCAAGATTGTGTTTAAATCTGGAGGGGCCATTGAGTTTGGACAAGCTATGTTGAAGGCTGCACATCTTGGTAAGTTCATTGTGATTTTTTTTACACAAATTTATGTTGTACATCAATAACCAATATTATGTGAAAGTAACTCTGTCTGTCTGTTACCTCTTCACGTTTAAACTGATGGACTGATTCAGATGAAATTTCGTATGGAGATAGATAGTTCGAGTCCTGGGCTACTGTTAATCCAGGAAACACATAGTTCTCTCAGGAGCGCTATAACCGAATTTCACGCAGACAAAGTCGGCGGCAGTTGCTATAATTATAAATATGAGCAAAATAACAAACATTCTGGACATCAAAAGTATCTCCTTCTGGTTTTTGGGAATTTAGTCACGAGTGACACATCATTCTTATGTCAATCGAGAGATAGCCGCCCAAGGCTTGCTCTCTCTTTCACAAGAGTCAAGTTCAGTTCACAATTAGGTTGTTCACTCAACCAGAAACAAGTAAATTATACATGGTGGGTCAGATCCTATAGTAAATAATTAACCCACAGTATCGGATATCGATTCTAAGTATATTGTATAGGTCTAATTTTCTTAGTTGGTAAAAAATAAAATTTTGTGGGCGTCGCTAACCACAACCAATCCCATATACAATGTTTTTTTTTTACCAACTCAAAAAAAATTAAAGACCTCTACAATATATTTAGCATCGATAGCCGTTACTGTGGGTTAATTATTTGCTATAGGTAGGATCTGACCCACTATGTATAGACTGACAATCACCTTACATTGCGGCATACATCGATAAAGCTCTGTTTTATGAGCAATATCCAGGGCGGCTCTTCCAATTTGCATAAAGTAGCCTGTATTTCGACCTAGGCAGCGAAATATATTATCGCATTTAACACTTATTTCGGGCGTACGCTGATTTGCATCAATTGATATTCTAGGTTGATCTTGCTTGTTGTATGACTCGACTGACGGTTAGCAATGCCAACAGCCTCCCGGCACGGCTCGGCCGGCGCGCCGCCCCCGCCGTACTCGCCGCCAACGGGCCCCTGGTACGCGGCGCCGCCGCCCGCGTACGCGCCGCCGCAACAGGGCTACTACGGCTGGGTGCCGCCCTACACTGTGAGTGGACTTTTAATCGCGAGTAAATTGCTAGGCTAGACCTTTTTATTCTCCCAACCTTCGATCTTTAGCAAGTCGTCTCCTGTTTATGTATGGCAAATTATGTTGCTCATTGTGTATGTATGCAGATGTGCCGCATATATAGCCGTGGTGGCGTAGTGGTTCGGCCTACCGCCTCTCATGCGGGGGGTCGGGGTTTCGATTCCGGCTCCCACCTCTTAAGTTTACTTATGTGCGAAATTCAATTTGAGTTTACCACTGATGTGAAGCGTACGCATGTTTTATCATACGCGCTAACCGCTCGGCTACGACTTCGCGCGACGTTTTACGGATACATTGCGCGATCGTGACGCCCGCCGCTGGCGCTGTCGTAGATGAACAGGGATGACGACAGGTGAAGAAATCGAAATTGTAATTAGTCCGTCAGTCAGGTAATAAAAAAATATTAGACACGTATATTTTGTTTTATCAGATTAACAAAGAATGACTAAGTTAAAACGCATTAAAGTTGGAGAGTGGGGGCTAACTACGTCACCGTTAGGTATACATCGTACCTAACCGTGACGCCACGCGACATTTCAACTCAATATATCTCCGTATAAGTTTGATAACGTGAAAAAAGAAAAAATACGTGTCCGATGCTTTTCAATA
>OZ020285.1:8581288-8611333 GCA_963971205.1 Aethes cnicana
CGCCGTACCCCGGCGTGGGCGGCTACCCGCCGGCGGGCGGGCTGTCCGGCGCGTCAGGTGCGAGCGCGCCGCCCGGCTACCCCGGCGGGTTCGCGCCCGCGCGCCCGCTGGCGCCCCGGCCATGTCCGCCAACGGTGAGGACGCAACCTTGTCCAAGTCCATGTCCACCTCCACGCTCGCTTACCCTATTCCAAATTCAAAATTGCTGATAGTAGAACAACAAAGGCTGCGTTCCGAATCGCGCTCAGAGTACTCACAACACCTTGCATTGTTGCATCCTTTTTAGGGTTCCGAACCTCAAGAGGTAAAAACGGAACCCTTATAGGATCACTCGTGTGTCTGTCCGTCCGTCTGTCACAGTCGATTTTCTCCGAAACTACTGGACCGATCAAGTTGAAATTTGGTACGTATATGTAAGTTTGTGACCCAAAGACGGACGGTGTAACGAAAATAAATGAATTTTAAACATAGACCTTATTTTTGGGGGCTAAATTTGAAAACATACTAATGAAGTTTTTCAAACTATATCGTGTGACATATCAAATGAAAGTATTTCTTATGAGGGTCTCAAATATATTTCTTTTTTGGTCAATACTTTTCGAGTTATTTAAGAAAATAGGCGAAAAATGACCATTCCCACCACTGGACCTAAAATTTTGGAAAAAAGAATACGGAGGATAGTTATTAACCTATAGATTACATGAAAATTATTAAGAAGTCCATGGTATTTGAAATCTATCATATAAAAGAGCTTATCATGTGAAACGGTTTAATGTTAATCAAGGGTCGGAACCCTCTCCACGCGAGTTTGACTCGCTTCTTGGCCGGTTTTTCTTCTTAAGAGTCGACTTTCAAGAGGAAGAGGGATGGAAGGTACCGTGAGTGCTCTGAACGCGATTCGGTACGCAGTCAGGGATTTTATAGGGAACATCAAAACGTCACGTCATCGACGGTGAATAATGTTAAATCCATATTAATATTATAAATGCGAAAGTAACTCTGTCTGTCTGTCTGTTAATTATCTCTTCACGCTTCAACCGCTGGGCCGATTGAGATGAAATTTGGCATGGGGATATTTGGGGTCCCGGGAAAGGACATAGGCTACTTTTTATCCCGGAAAAACGCATAGTTCCCGCGGGAGCGCGATAACCGAATTCCACGCGGGCGAAGTCGCGGGCAGAAGCTATTATCCATATTAATATTATAAATGCGAAAGTAACTCTGTCTGTCTGTCTGTCTGTTACCTCTTCACGCTTCAACCGCTGGACCGATTGAAATGAAATTTTGCATGGAGATAGTTGGGGTTCCGGGAAAGGACATAGGCTACTTTGTATTCTGGAAAAACGCATAGTTCCCGCGGGAACGCGATAACCGACTTCCACGCGGGCGAAGTCGCGGGCGGAAGCTAGTGTGTTAATAATACGTCAATTCAAATTTTACTCCTTATTTCAGATCCATCCCAATCCCAGTCTTAGTAAAAGTCTTATTACTAAAAATATTCAAGTTAGAATTATCATTTCACATGATCGTAAAATGTGTACCTAAATGTTTCAATATTAACAAATATTAAATTTTGGAAAACAATTTTTCACGGCGAAATAGCATGTCGATTAATCATGGTAAAGCCAACAACAACAAAAAAGGTTGTGCAGGGTTAGTATTTGGACGCAGCATATATTATTTTCTGTTTCACTGTACTTTACCTACATGAAATTGAGATATGGCCGTGGCTCCAGTGTGAGTGCTTTTCATTTTTACATAGATTAGTAGTAACAGTAAGACATTTTTTTAGTTATTACTTAATAAGTAGATAGTTTAGTTTGAAATTGCAGTTAAAGTTAGTACAAATTGTGTGTTGGTGTTGCAGTAGTTTGGTTGGTGGTTTTCAGATGCCAAGGCGGCCGAGGCAGCGCGTAGCGCCTACTACGACCCCAACAGGCCCCAAACCGCATATGTACCACCGCCTTACAACGTAAGTATAGTAAGCCTGGGGATCTATTCGAAGGTTTACAAAGGGAAAGGGAGATTCTTAATCCCTGCGCTCACGCGTCGCGGCGTTGCAACCGAACTCAGCTAGTTCAGCTACATAGATTTAAAGTTCAACTGGAGCGCCGTGACGCGTGAGCGCAGCGATAGGGAATCTACCTTTCCCTATCTAACACTTGAAGCCGTGGTGGCCTAGTGGTTCGACCTACCGCCTCTCATGCAGAGGGTCGGGGGTTCGATTCCGGCTCGCACCTCTAAGTTTACTTAATGTGCGAAATTCAATTTGAATTTACCACAGAGCTTTTCGGTGAAGGAAAACATCGTGAGGAAACCTGCACGCATCTGCGAAGTAATTCAAAGATGTGTGTGAAGTCCCCAATCCGCACTGGGCCCGCGTGGGGACTATAGCCCAAACCCTCTCGTGATGAGAGGAGGCCTGTGCCCAGCAGTGGGACGCAAATAGGCTGCAGTAGTAGTAGTATGTAACACTTCGAATAGGGTCCCTGGGTTGCAAGAAAAAGTTCAACGTCCGTTAAAAATGGCCGCCGAGATTTTCACTACTGAGATAATGGCTTCTGTATAGAGTGACAGCTCCGCGCCATTTAACAAACGTTAACTTTCTTGATGCAACACAGGCTAAGTAATATAAATTATATTATTCAGTAAAGTAATCATCAATTTGTTGTAAATATAATTAACAAAATTAGACTTGATGATGATAGTAAGGTTAAAAATCCAAAATGTTGGTAATTAAAATTATATTTGAGAAGGGTGGTAATATTACGAGTATTAAATGTAAGTCTAGCGATTGTACATTTCTCGAGTAGACCTTAGTATGTGTTAGTTCTGAGCGGTATATTTAATTTAGTTTCACCTTTCGCGGCGTCTGACTGAAACCAAATGTTGCAAGTTTAATTTGGACTCACTTTCCGGTTTCTGATTAAGCTGAAATTTGGTATGGTACTGAAGAGCTGGTTTGAAAAGCTTTTATCAAATAATATTTATTTTGATCATTTTTAGGGTTCCGAAGTCCACAAGGAACCCTTATAGTTTCGCCATGTCCGTCCGTCCGTCTGTCCGCACTATGGCTCGGAGATGCTTAGTTCTAGAAAGCTGTAATTTGGCATGCATATACATATTAGTTATTATTATTAATACATATTAGTTACGCTGACAAAGTGGTACAATAAAATTTTGAAATATATTTTTTTATAGGGTACCTCCCTTACTCGTAAAGTGGGGACGTAATTTTTTTTCTTGCGTACTCCATGGTGCAGCATATCGTTGAATAGGTCTTAACAAAATATTGTGGGTTTGTTAAAACCATGGAAAAATGAACTAGGAGGAAATGTCAAGTGGGCGTTCCCTGCGCGCCAACATTTAGCCGGATACGGCAGCTTTGAAGTAGATTGAAGCTCGCCTGACGTTAGTCTGCTTATCACTGCCGTGACAGATATACGCCAACGTCAGTTGCAAAAAATATTAATATCGCTTTGAAAATGCCATATTGTACAATATTGGCGTGTCGAAATCATAGTAGATAGAAAAATGTAGCTTCAAGCTATGTTTCATATCACAGGTGACCTTATTTTTTATAATATTCAATAAAAATAGCGAGGCGTTATTTTTGACAATTTCACCCCAAAGTGTCAGGCTAAATTCAACCGTATTGTGCAAACGCTAAAGTTTTCTATCATTTGTTCAAAACACTTATCGCCATCTTTCGTCCAGTAACCGTATTACAACTGGGGTTGCCATCAACTAAATTTAAAAAATCCTGATAAAACTATCTTGATTGAGGTTCTGTGTAATTGATCTACCTCTATATTCAATCAGTTGTTATACGAGTACATTCGAATGTTAGTAGTCAGTGCAAGAATAGTGATGTGCTAAGTGTTTGATATTAAATTAAACTGTTCGTATTTTTACCGCGGTATTAGAAAAATATTTTGTACCATCTTTTTGGTACCTTTATCATGTCTGGTGTTCAATAAAGAATATTATATTGTATTATTATTTCCTTTATTAAGCTTTTTTCTTAAGTTTTTATAATATGAGTATTAAAAGTAAAATACAAATAATAATACAAAATATAAACTCATTAATATAAAACCCTAACCTAGAGTGCCGCCGGCAGCGAAGTAGGGCTTAAGCTACCGGTGATGACAGCTACAGAGAGAGGTACCTTCTGACGATAAACACCGTGTGTAATATTAAACGAATCACTACTACTACTTCTACTTCTCATATTATTATTATTATATTCCATCCTCCTTATTGTTTATTATTATTATATTAGCCTGTAGTGTCTCCACTTTAGCTTAGCGGGGTGCAAGGGCTACATCGGCGACTATAGGGTCTTGGAGCTTAAGATGGTATTTCTGAAGCGGTATGTGAGCTTTATCCCCAGTATGCTGCGCTCAATCGTCCTTTGAGCAAATACTTCTGAGCATTTGTCAAAGACCAAGTTTGTGCGTAAGAATTATACGTAAGAATTGGACCAATTATCTTAAAATGGCTTATTTTCTTTAGTACGATTTCATAGAAACAAAAGCAGAAAATATTAAATACTAGAAATTCCTGATTACTGTTATAAGTCCCTATCCCTTTCGAAATCCAAGCATTCCGGCTAATAGCGGAAAGTTGGCAACACAAATTACGTAAGTACGACAAAGTTAATCAAATGCGTATATTAAGCAATAATGGACTCTGTTCGAAAGGCTTATGGAAAGGATATTAGTTGTGTCGTGCATAGTGCCATCTGTCGTCGAGTCGCCGTACTACGATATTTTTGGCTGTCAAAGCTATGAAAGAGAAAAAGGTTCCTAATTCAACTATTAGTGAATGGTAATTTAAACCTTACTTTGGACAGATAGGGTAGGAATTTGCACTAATTTTTTTGATAACGTAACTCTCAAGTCGCTTCAAGACTTACGCCAAATCAGCAGCAAGATAGCATAGTGTTGCAGTGTAGTGATTAGTGTACAGTAGTGTGAGTTTGGCGACAGCGGTTTTCATATTAAGATCGCAAGATGACATTTCCTCCTACACTACAAGTGTAGTTCATTCTTCCATGGTTAAAACCATTTTTGTTTACGTGATGCGTTTGTGAAATATTAATCTTTAAAGTGCTATTTTTTGTTAGAGTCACGTGTTTTCTTAGAAAGGTACTGTGGGCATCGTCAACTTCGGAACCCTATACTTTGCGCGTGGCCCGACACGCACTTGGCCGGCTTTTTTTTTGACAGCTAGTGAGCGTGCCAAAACTTATTTTTTACGAAGTAGTGCGTGAAGTTTTTTGAGTGTCATCATTTATTTCTTTATTCTTTTTTTTCGCAAATGTATTAAAAATGTCGTTTGCTACACGTGCGAAATTTTCCTTTTCACTCGTTCCTAGCCTCGCGCTAACATAACTAGGGACTCGTGATAAAATGACGAACTTTTCGCACTTGCATCAAAATGTACTATTATTTTTATTACAGGATCAACCCCCGACCTATCAGGAGTCTTTGTCGAAGAAAAAAGATTGAAGCATTGTCCGCACTTCCACCTGCCGTGCGCATCCACCGAAACCGGCGACGCGCGCCTCTCCTACAGCACCGAGACCCTGCTGTAACGTTCAAACATCCATACATACGTTCGACCTCATCAATATGTATACTCTTTTGGACCTCACGAACATTATACCGTACATTCATCATTATTACCGTACACTGTTCGGCCTATAGGCCAATTACTTGACATTGGCGAAATTTTCTTGCACAGACATAAGCCATTATTTAAAGAGAAGAAGACCTCACGAACATTGAGGTGGTAAAGTGAATACATATTTATGACTACACAAAATAGGACCCAATTTAATACTTCCTTACACTTGACATTTGTTTTGAAAACTCAAACCTATCCTTTACTAGGCTGCGGAAGTATACTTCTTCCCGCAAAAAAAAAAAAAATTTGAACCCTTTTGGTGGAATTCGTTTGTCGCGCTCCCGCGGGAACTACGGGTTTTTCCGGGATAAAAAGTGGCCTATGTCTTTTCCCGGGACCCCAACTATCTTCATGCCAAATTTCATCCAAATCGGTCCGTGGACCCTTGCCGCTCGCGGCTGAAGCGTGATGAGGAAACAGACAGACAGACAGACGGACAGAGTTACTTTCGCATTTATAATATTAATAATATGGAAATACACCCACTGCTGCGTAAAGGCCTCTTCACTCTTACTCCATTCTACCCTGTCCTGAGCCAGTCTCATCCACCGCTTCCCTGCTACTGCCAGATGTCGTCTGACCAGCGAGCTGATGGTCTGCCTGCTGATCGTCGACCCAATCTTGGCCGCCATTCCGTAACGGCCTTCGACCATCTGCCATCACCCCGTTTTGCCAAGTGTCCCGCCCTATAAACCTATATTTGATTTTTTTTTAAATACCCACTTGCTCTTGTACTATCTTCCAAGGACCATTATGTTTGGTTCTGATTAAGCTTTTCAAATGTAAGGAAGTAACACATGAACAACTGTAAAATGCTACATGCTCCCGATTCAGCTGGTGTCTTTGCAATATGACATACAATCAAAGTCATTTATGAAATACATGGTATATCAATCTCTATTTTAACATACAGTGGGATAGAAGCTTTGTAAAAGCGTATGCTTTACAAATTGTGGTATCCAGATGAAACATGCTTAGTTACATTCCTTGTTTGTTAAATTTTATTTTCAGGTATGTCTAGAAAGAATATTTGTTTACTTGCAAATTGTTTTGATGGTTAGTCTTACGCGCAAAATCAATTTTTTATTTACACCTATGCTTTTATATGTAACAGTCGCACATTGATTTCACTGAGCTCCTTTAGAAGTGTACCATAGTCAGACCTCAGATTTAGGGCAGCGAATTCTAACCCTGCATCGTAATTAGATTCTAAATAACGATGCAACGCTCTAATTATTAGAGCGTTGCCCAGTCTGATGTATTTAGTATTTTCTTTAAAGTTACTTCGATGACTTTTTCATTTGTCATGAAATTAGGTCAACCGTGATATCCATTTAAATTTCGTCTACTCTATAACGATAGCTATATGTAGAATTTTCACATTTTGCAAATGAAGTTATGCTTAAAAAACTGTCTAGTTGCAGTGTGTGCATTAAGGTAAGGAACTGATACATTGGGGTTTTCGAAATATCTCTATAAAATTGAACGTAACGTGAAAATATTTAAAAGCAATATTATGATGTGTGCGTTATGTAACATTCTAGATATTCTATCACATGTTAAATGAATTGTTAATTAATTTGCTTAATCGTATCGTATATAACAATTGTAATGTATAGTTTTGGTGATTAAAATATAGAGCTTTAATCCAGGTTTAATGATTTTATTTTAAAATTAGTACATATTATATGTAATTAGTGTAATGGAACTACTGGAAGATTTGACTATTTTTATAATATCGAGGAACCTAGTAGCTGAATACTTTCCGAGATGAATGCCCACAGACCAGGAAATAACTGATGTAGATCAGATGTGGGATCACCTCGAAATAAATCTAAGGAAATAAATATGAAGATACTAGTGACGTAATCGATATTGAAATGTGGCGTACCATGTATGGAGAGTTAAAAAACCACCACACATTCCACCCTCTATAATAAAGCAAAATTATTTTGTTATTGGCTAAGCAATGTTGTTTTGTAATGTAAAGGTCATCAAGTAATTTATAAATAACATGTAAAATAATATTTCCATTCTTTTTTATGCTTTTATTGAGGTCAAAAAACTGACACGGTCTTACTTAATGCATTTGTTGGGTACAATATTTAGTACAAGTTCCCAGATTCTAGATAGTCTGTTGTGCCTCTTGCAGAGTTGTAATAAAAATGTAATAAGTTAAATACTACTACTACAGCCATTTTGCGTCCCACTGCTGGGCACAGCCCGCGTCTCATCACGAGAGGGTTTGGGCTATTGAATTTGAATTTACCACTGAGCTTTTCGGTGCAGGAAAATTCTTCTTGCATCTTGAGAAAACCTGCACACATCTGCGAAGTGATTCAAACATGTGTGTGAAGTCCCCAATCAAATCAAAGGGACTATAAGTTAAATAACCTCAATAAAATTAAATAGGTTCGACATATCCTATATGTGCTCTGTGCTGACTACATGCGACCTAGTAGACAAGCTTCTTTCACTCATGTCATACTGTCCATATAAAAACAGCTGCTTGAAAGAATATTATGTAAACTGACAACTGTCAATTTAATTGAAAAAAGAACATCAAAATCAGTGTGTATGTCGGCCACAAAATGACCATAAAAAATATATAATATCACCGATATGGGGCAAATATAACATCCACTACATAAGTCTACATTCCAATAGCATGGGTAAGTTTCAGTTAAGTTGGATATCTTAGTTACCACCGCTATTGACAGCTTTGTACAAAGAAGCCTGCGGGGAGTTGTACATGTTTAAAAGAAGCCAGTCGTTATTTCTTCTGCCACTCGCATGAAACTCATTTTGTACATACTTAATACACAAAAGTTCAATGGACAAGCCTCACCGGGCCGTGTCGTGCCGGAGTGAAGTGCTAGCGGATGAGCAGCGGCGGCGCGCCGGCCACCATCGCCACCACATCTCTACTCCACTTGTCGTGGCATCCTTGTTGCAGTCCGATCGTTGTGCACCGTCCGCCCACACTGTAAACATCGACCTATGTTCTTCCACTACACTATACCAATTAAATTCAGTACATAGTCTTATTATTGGACTTGGAGTATTGAACTTAATTAATCTACTTAATAATTCGTTTTTCATTATTTTAACAGGCATTGAACTTTTGTACAAAGTTGTGAGTGCAATTACAAACAGGTGGCGAATCAAAGCAACCTATGGAAGTTGTTAAAAAATATTCATTTATATAAAGCTTTAATTCTTCACCGCCTGAAAGAAAATGACAATATGTAAAATTTATTTTTTTCTTTCAACTTTAGTGTAAGCTGGAGCAGCAATCGGGTATACCACCAGATCTACTATAATAACATGAGCAACCTTAGCACCAAGTACAGTGAGTACCGCTCATGAAACATTTGGTTAATAAAACACTGCACTACCTACACACATACATTATCCTTTCTCGGTGTTTCTCGCGCTATAGCGGAGTAGGCGGTATTGTTACGTGATATCTAGATAATATTTCCTACTGAGCGTTCCCTGGTACGTAAGTTAAATGTTATTTTATTGTGAGTGGCAGATTAATAATTGTTATGACGCTGGCTTCTAAGTGTATCGCTTATGATTAGTGTTTGCTGGTAACGTTAACATTGTAAGGCCCGTCTGGTTTGCAGAGTAACCCGCCGTCCGCTATGGCGCCCGCCATTCACCCGCCCTGCACGCCCACAGCGTCGTGCGTGCCCGTACGTTGCCACCCGACCCCGCCTCCCTGCCAGAGACCCCAAAAGTGCATCGAAACGTCCACTCGCAAGAACCTTCGGCCGTGCCGAAGCGCGGTCTCTATCATGGCCACGAGACCCTCCACGTTATGTAAAAATCGCGGTTACGCACCAAAAAGAAAAACCATCAAAGTTAAAAAGTACCTTAAGGCAAGGGATAAACAGATTAAATTGAAAGAACACGATAAACTGATGGGCACCCATAGATATCAGAGATACATGCGGCGAAAAGGAACACAACGATCGAGAAGAGAATGTTGCGCAGGAAAAGGACACAGAGGGCGCATTAGGAGGCCCTGCATGAGGTGCTGCGAAATACTGTGACGTGCAGCACTGCTTTAGTGCGATATTCCTATATTTCTGTAATTATACACCCATGCCATATTCATAATTATATATATTGCTTATTTTTCTGTTATTTTAATATTGTACAAAATACCTACCCATATTTAAATTTCCAGGGGCTCTATTCGAAACGTTACATAGGGAAAGGGAATAAATTATTTATGCCTACCGTCAAGGCAATCACAGCGCTCAAATTGAACTTTAAATCTAGCCGCTTATAGGTTCGGTTTCAACGCTGTGACGCTTTGACGGCATGGATAGGGAATTTCCCATTCCCTATGTAACGATTCGAATAGAGTCCCAGAAGATATTTATAGAAAAAAATAAGCGCGCGTATTTCTACTGACGACGGTATTTTATTTCGGAATTAACTCTTGAGTGTTCGCAAATGTAATAGGTACTTATCGTGACCGTGATAGATTGTCTAGGTTGCTTTCACGTTGCGGCAGGCTCAATAATAATACTAAGTACACCTACTCACCCAAAACCTCAATTTTCGCCTTCATCGAGATGGTTTGTATAAATGTGGATCTACAGTGGAACTTGGTTAAGTGGGACCTGGAAAAGTAAGATACCTCCATAGCCGGAACTGGTGCCGAGGTTCCAAAACTTTTTCACACAAGATTACCTCTTTTAATGGGACAAATAGACCTCTACAGGGTTACTGGTAAGTCGATACATTCCTTTAAGGGCATGATAGTACAAACCATAAGCTAGGAATTTTTACAAATGTTGACCGTTAGAGTAATAATTTTGAATTATTTTTAACCGGGTTACGTGAATTTTTGCTAGTATTTACAAAATGGCTTATAAAATTACTCTGGAATAGTTAACATTTGTATGAGGCAATATTAGGTAAATTCATATCATAGTTTATGGTTTGTACTATCATGCCCTTAAAGGAATATATCGATCGAATTACCAGTATAGCACGACACAAGTTAGAAGGCGCGTGACGAAGCACTTAAGCTGTTGATGCAGAGACTATTTTTGCTTAATCCACGCGCCTTCTAAGTTGTGTATACCTGTAACCCTGTATATCTGGGATTAGTTCTTTGGGTCTCGCCGTCATAATCATAATTAAGGCGCTGACAAGACATTGACTTTATTTAAACAGTATTTAAAGGAAAACTATTTGATTTTGTAAGGCAAGTGAAATATATGTTAATATTCATTATATGATACTTAAAAAACTTGCTATTTCGTAAAAAGGATTTCATAGAATCAGTTCGATGAAAAAAAATCGTGAAGTTAAGTAAGTCTTCTAATCCTATTTAAACGGTTCTATAAGTTAACGCAGTTTTAACTACTACTACTACTACAGCCTATTTGCGTCCCACTGCTGGGCACAGGCCTCCTCTCATCACGAGAGGCTTTGGGCTATAGTCCCCACGCGGGCCCAGTGCGGATTGGGGACTTCACACACATCTTTGAATTACTTCGCAGATGCGTGCAGGATTTCTATAATTAAATACACTATATTCCGTCATACTCATACCAAAAAATTTGCTAATTTATATTGTTCATGCAATGTGGGTTTTTTTTTACTTGATTTTTCTGATTTTCTACGTACATAGCCCACATGCCGCGGTCGTGCTTCTCGCTCCCTCCAATGCAAACAGACATTGTCCGCTGAGACTGTTGCCTGCCTCATTGCTCAAGGTCATTAGCTCTTGTCAGCGTCTTAATAAGTATAATAGACTTAGTTTCGAGAAATAGGCGTCTGTAAGTGAGAATCTGGGATTCGTTCTTTGAATTTTAACTCGGGGCTCTATTCGAAACGTTACATAGGGAAAGGGAACTTCCATATCCCTACCGTCAAAGCGTGACGGCGTTAAAACCGAACTTTAAGTAGCTGATTTAGGGATATTTAACGTTAACTTTAACGGACGGTTTGAATCAACCCGCCCTTAAAGTTCAATTTGAGCGCCGTGACGATTTGACGTTCCCTACAGCTTCTTATATGAAATCCCTTTTGCGTCCGGTTTTTATTTTTTTATAAAACATCACTTAGGTAATAAATATGATGATTGATGGGCGGCCGACAGTGTTCGGAAACCATCGTATACCGATATGTAATTGTCTCTTTCAAAAGACCGATGTGCATTGTGTATTATCACCGGTATCTGTATATCTATCTATACATTTTTGCCCATTCTTCCTTGCAGGTTCCACAACGTCCCAGTTATCCAGGTTCCACTGTATTTTAAAATTGATAGACTGTCACAACGTTTCATTTTTTTCCCGAATACTTTTCGGCTGTCCTTGACGACATAGGCAGTGTTTAGGATGCCTCAACGAAGCTTTGTAAAGTTCTGAAGTTTAAAATAATTTTAAAAAGTTGTTAATTGGAAAAGTTGTCGTTCTGAGAAGTTGCAATTCTGGGATGGGATTAATGGGAACTCGTCCTTTCAGAAAACGTCTTTTTGAGAAGTTGTGGTTTGAAGTCATCGTTTTAAGAAGTTCTCGTAATGAGGTCGTTTGTTTTAAAAAAACGTCATTAAGATGCCGCCTAGAGATAAGTAATCTACTATAGGAAGTCCCGCCCCTCTAAAATTCAGACGGCTTCAATGTATCTATTTGGAAAGTATTTAAAATGCACAACAAACACTCTCAACGCATGCTTGTCGGCTGTCTCAGCTCGCACACATGCGTTGAGAGTATTGTTGGTACTTTTTAAATACTTTCCAAATACATTGGGAATAGGGTATTGTATTATACACCATTCAAGGAAAAATCGGGACGTACTGATTTATGTATGATAGACTAGCTTCTGCCCGCGACTTCGTCCGCGTGGAATTCGGTTATCGCGTTCCCGCTGGAACTATGCGTTTTTCTGGGATAAAAAGTAGCCTATGTCCTTTCCCGGGACCCCAACTGCGACAAAGCGTTACAAGTAACCGTTTTAAGTTTTGACTTCACTTGTTTGGTTACTATGTACTTATATAGATTTACTATCCTAGTGACATCACAGATCAAGCAAACAAACATGGCGGTTAGCTTTTAAGCGCGAAAACTGAAAATGAAATTTTAAAAGTACTTTTTAAGGTACTTATCCCATTCAGAAAATCGAAATAAATAATCTTGTGATTCAATCCGATATTTGTACCCCCTGGTTTTGACAGTGTGTGGTACACTGTCAAAACCACATACTTCAATATTTTATTACTGCCAAATATATTTGTTTGTGAATATTCGAATGGCATCTATATAAACTATATTCCTTAAATTATTGATTTCATCCCTAAATTCAAGTGAAATATGCTAAATGTAATTATTATGATTTTTTAAAGCCGCTCGGGTAGCACTTTTTGACGTGTCCCACCCCAATGTCGACTTTTTAAAAGTTGAATAATTAAAAAAGTATTGGGAAATATGAAGTCAATTGATGGCGTCCATAATCTACGTTAGTTTGCTCGAAACATGAATGAATATCGTAATAAAATTAATAATATTTCATATTAAAAACTAAATTTATATAGTGGTACCGAAAACTGTTGCCACCTGACATGTCAGGTTTGTGACCGCCAAAACGGGGCCAGAAAACCCACAAATTCATTTTTTTATCATATAAATAGCAACATTGAATGCCACTTGACTAGTTAGCCACCGGTTTAAAAATCCCGCGTGCGCAGGAGTGGCGTGAAGCGAGGTTGGGTCAGTGGATTTTCCTCCGTCAACTTTTCGTCAGTCAGGTTTGTGATTGATTTCTAAACAATAGTAGCTATATTGTGATATCTCTTTATTTTTATTAGAAAGAGGCGTTACATCAGAACTGTTTTTTATAAGATCTATTGAAAAATTGTGTACAACTTTTGAGTAATATTTTTTTAATCAAAATAATCCAGTAAAACGTGAGTTTTGTGACCAGTCGTCCGGTCACGTATAGGCTGACCACCAAAGTCACATAACTGACCTCATTAAGATGGTTTTACATGGGAGTTTTTAACCAACTTGATAAAAAAAGGAGGTTACCAATTCAATACGTATTTATTTTATTGGATAATGTATTTGGCCTTCCAAGCGAATACAAAAAAATATTGTAGGTTTATTCGAAACTATTTATCGAATTTTCACATATATTTTTTTTTGCCCTTTTACGGAAGTTATTGTTACCATTATTTGTATGTTGTTATTATTAAGTAATATAATATTCAAGTATATAGTAATTTAGCAGGTAAGAGAAAAATTTAAACCATCAAAATAATTTCAAAATATAATACTAATTTTTATTTTATTATCTGCTCAAAAGACAACATGTAAACCTAGGCTTATAATTTCAGCCCTGTCAGTTTAGTAACTGTCCCACTTTTTCAGCTGTTAAATTTTATTTTTATTATTTTATTCTTACACGTCCAAACTTATTTACCATTGTTGTGTCTGAGAAAACAAGTTTATCTAATAATATAAAAAAGATTTCTCAAAAAATATTGATCGTTTAGAAAATATAGGGAAAATGAAGAGGGTCAGGGTACCCCAAGTCACAAAACTGAATTTGAAACTACGTTATAAGCGTTATGTCATTGCCTTTTCAATTAAATTTAGTGTTTTCCTGATAAAATTAATATTTAACTGCAATATGAATGTAAAACGGTATTAGTTACTTAAATACTTTACGCCGTGGAACATTGTTTATATAGTAACAAAACTGACAGGAATTGACTACCATGTCAGCTAAGTTCCTTGTTTATTTAAAAACTAAGGCTATTTCAGGGGGACCGTGTTAAATTTCATAAATTTAAAGGTATACTCTTTATTCTGGCTAAAAAAAAATAGGAAATTAACTACTTTAAAAATAAAACCTGATTTTTCATCGTGGTACACTTTTGAGTGAAAATGCCCATAAGCATCATTTTAAACCACATTTCAAAAAATGGGGTAATATCCTATTGTGGAGGGGCGGGACGTCCTATGGTAGATTTATCTCTCTCTACTTATTTAAGACAATCGTCAACGAACGCCGAAACCCCCGTAAAGACAGCCTAGGTAAACTTATTGTTATATTTCAGCCGCCTACTCGTACAGGGGAATAAAGCCATGCGTATCTGCTCCAACTAACGCGGTCCACAAACATAGGCCACGGCCCGCACCTTGCCCGAATCCTTACAAATGCGTTCGAAGGACGAGAAAACGCAAAGAAAAATGTCCCAGTGCAAAAGAAATCGGTGCCACCATCTACACAGGACCATGCGCGTGTCTCAAGTTGCAGAACAAGTGCTCCAGGAGGAAAGGAAAGTATACGAGCAGAAATCATCGAAAACATCTCCGAAAAGCATATAGAAAGAAGTCTCTCATGAGTCGATGGGGTAGAAGAGCGGGTACTGGCCGTAAAAAATACAAACACTCGCGTCCGGGTAGTCGAAAAGCATTCGGTGGTAAAGGTGGGTGTTGTGTAATTTTATAACGTCATAAAAATACTTTGAAGATACCCGTCAATACTCACATGAATAAATAAAATATATACCCACCATACAATAATAAATAAGTGTTTTTTGTCTGTCTGCTAAGAGATATTACCTATCTCCGGAACTACTGAACAGTTTCATGCAGTCTACACAGGTGGATAGTGTCATTCGGGGCGCAGGGGCTCTATTCCCAACGTTACATAGGGAAAGGAAAATTGAACTTTAAATCTAGCTACTTAAAGTACAGTTTCAACGCCGTGATGTTTTGTTTTGACGGAGGGATAGAGACATTCCCTTTCCCTATGTAACGTTTCGAATAGAGCCCCAGTTCGGTACCGAGCTTTGCTCGAGTGAAAACAGCTAAAACCGAGTTTTCCCAGATATGATACCTAGCTAGATCGATTTATTACCATCGTAAAGCCCTGTATTCCAAATTTTGTCCAAATCGTTAGAGCCGTTCGTTTCTGTTCTGAATACAGAGGTTTACGATGGTGATAAATCGATCTAGCTAGGTATCATATTTGGGAAAACTCGGTTCCTTCGGTACCTATACGTACCTAACAACTGAAACTACTCATTAGTACGGCTGTATTGAACGTTGAGTCGTATTCTCAAGTCCTTTCATAGTTTTTTTAAAAATATAGAATATATACATTTTTGACATTTGACGTTGACAACCACAGATTAAAACTTACCGTCTCAAGCTACAGATCACCGATCACCAATCTACCGGATTTGGTGTCCACTTTTGGAACTATAAAGATTGCGCTCCTTTACTTCAACCACTTCAACCCTCCATACTCGCAGAGTGCCCCTGCGGCCCTGCGGCAGGATAAAGGGCGGTACAGACGACCCTACTTGCAGGGCAGTAGGGTCGTCTGTAGCGCCCTTTCATTTGACTCGATCTCGCGGCGCTGGCAGCGCGGTGTAGTAGGACCATGGAGGTATTCTTACCTCCATGGTATTTACTTCTGTAAATAAGTATATATGGAGCGAGTAGTGTCAACTTCGAGACATAGAAAGTGAGCCCGAAGGTCGTTTTTGTTAACAATTCAAAAACGGGCTCAAATTTGAATGTTAAGCTTCTTTTGTCCTTATCCCTCGTTATAAGGTTAGATAAAGAGAGATACAAACTTTTTACGGTCCTCACCCCCGTGCACCTAGCCTACAACTTTGTCACAGAGGTAGTTCCAGTCATAAGTTACTTGCATGAGCAGGATGAGGGGGGTCTAATCAAGTGAAGAGGGGAGGGGGTCGACTCGAGATGTGAATTGTGGAAGAAAATGTAGTTTCTGCTCGTAACCGTGGGGGTTGTAGTTTGTTACAGATTTTAATGAATATGTTAAATTATATCAAATAAGAGTGAATTGAAAGTGACTGATAATTACCTAAAGTGCTGCAATAATTGGAAAACCACACTTACTCTGTTTTGGTTGGTTTTCTTGTACGCTTGGCCCGGGTTATTGACGTTTCAATAGAGTGTCTACTTGGAAAAATTAAGCTTCCGAATGCTGTTTGTGTACAATATTTGTGGGCGTGTATTAAGTTAATGAAAAATCGGACACCGGGGAATTAAGTGGATGTATTTACTTTAAGTGATTAAAAAGTGTTTCTGATGTGGCAAACCAGATTACCTCAAGCTGGAGAAAATGTGACGCTGGTATAATTTTAAGGTCAGTATGGGTTGGTGAAATCGTATTTCCAATATATTTGAGTATTTTAGGTAGATAATTATTATTATTCATTTGAAGTTACTGCTAGATAAAAGTAACTTCAAATGTTTACTAGATAGAAAACCTTTCTGAATTATAATAATTACTAGCTTCTGCCCGCGACTTCGCCCGCGTGGAATTCGGTTATCGCGCTCCCGCGGGAACTATGCGCGGTTCTGGGATAAAAAGTAGCCTATTTCCTTTCCCGGGACCCCAACTATCTCCTTGCCAAATTTCATCTCAATTGGTCCAACGGTTGAAGAGTGAAGAGGTAACAGATAGACAGACAGACAGAGTTACTTTCGCATTTATAATATTAAGTATGGATATGGATTGCAAGTGGCAGTTTGTGATGTACGAAATAATAAAAGTATTATTTTATAAAATATCTATTCATCTTATACATGGTGGGTCAGAAAATATGGCAAATAATTAACCCACAGTATCGGCTATCGATTCTAAGTATATGGTATAGGTCTTTAATTTTTTTTGAGTTGTTAATTATTTGCCATAGTTTCTGACATAAATCTGCTAAGAATTACAATAATGTGTGTGAAATCTGATGAATATATTCAAAGAATGTGCCCCTATGGGGTTAAAGGAGACCTGTGCCTTTGGGCACACAAGAATTTGGGGCCCTTTTGAAAAGTAAAGAAAGCGAATTATACTAACACTAAATTCTACACGTGACTTTGCTTGCCTGGAACTCTGTTCGGTTATCGAGTTCCCACGGCAAATAAGCGTTTTTCAGGGATAAAAAGTAGCCTATGTCCTTCCCTGGGACTGTAACCATGTCCATTCCAAATTTCATGGAAATTGGTTCAGCGATTTAAGTGTGAAGAGGTAAGAGCTGGCGGACAGTTACTTACCAATTTATAATATTAGATTATTGATTTTATATTTTTTTACTGTCTGTCCTTCAGGGCCCCCTGAGGATAGGGGCCCTGGGCATGGCCCCGTGTGCTCTTATGGTAAAGACGGCTCTGCCTGTGCCCAACAAACTGTTGCGATGGTGGTCATTTAGTGTACTTGAATGAACTGTTGAGTATGTAGAAGAATTATCATCATCACCTTGCCTTGGAGAGGATAGATGTCAGACGAACCTGTGCCCTGCACTGCAGCTATAAATAAGAAAACTTTTAAACAAGTCCAAACTCAATGAGGTTGTGTTGTTTAACTATGGGGTTCATATGGCCATCATCAGATCAGCTCCATGTCATAATAATTTTGTATTGTCATCCGATTGACACATGCATGCAAAATTTCAGCTCAATCGATACCCGGGACATCGATCAAATTTAACTTGCAAGATTTGATTACAGGCATTCTTATTCTTATTTGTTTTATTTTATCTGTTGAACCGATGTATGATCTAATCTACATAGCGACTTTTTTGAGACTCCATGCAGTACATAGATTAATTAAGTCCATGAAAATAAACCCAAAGCTAATAATAATAAATAAAACAAAATAAAATTCATTAATTTCAAGTCACCAGTTAACAATGTTGGATAGATAGATTAAAGAGGCCAAATATCCAAGAATTAAAGTATATAATGAGAACAACACATATGATCTTTTAGTCTTAGGACTGATAGCAGATTCAAATTAGAAAAAAAAGAATAAAGTTAAAAATTACAATCTCAGTCAACTTGGTGTTAATTTATATAGGTATACTGTTACTAGGTGTTCCGTCAAATATTTTTGGGATATTTGCTATCTTTTCACCCTTGGCCCTTGGGTCCTAAGTCATGGTTTTAGAGATATGATTTTTATAAATTAACCAGAATCTTGCCATTGAATGTTTGTATTTTTTATTATTAACTGTAAAATGGCAACTATATATTTTTATAATACTTGGTAATCAATATTTGTTCAAATAATATAATAATGATATAGCCTTTAGACCGAACTGCTTTATTTTCCTATTATTTCTATTCATTATACCTAGTATGTCTAGTTGTTTAGTGTGCCTTCTGGCAAAGGCCTCCTCCAGCTCCTTCCAGTGTCCCTTATCTGCCGCCACTCTGGTTCAGAGGGGCCCAAGGTCATCTTTTGGTCATCCTTCCATCTCTGCTTTGCTCCCTGTGCTCCTGTGGCCACCTCTAGGGCACCATACTGTCACTCTTTTGCGCCACTTTTCTTGCTTGCATCTGAGCATATGTCCAGTCCATCTCCATTTGAGTTGGTCGATTGAAGTAGATTCGTGTTAGGATGTCTGTTAGCTTTGTTTTCTCTCTTGTCTATGCTCCTGACTTATTCTCTTAATTTTATTCCAAGGTTGCTCCTCCCCATGGATCTCTGGTATATTGCAATGTTAACTAGCAAGATTGTTCAAATAATAGTAGTGTTAGTTTAATTGATAGTCCCAAAGGTATGAGGTTTTTTAATGGACAAATTTACCGATTGTGAAAAAAAACAAACTGCGTAATTCAATTATGTATTGATAAAACTAAAGGCAATTGAGACCTTCATTTTCTTTTAAATACTTCTCTAGCTCATGACCTTTCTAACAATATGCTACACATTACTACTCATCATCATCATCATCATCATTTCAGCCGAAAGACGTCCACTGCTGGACATTGGCCTCCCCCAAGGCTCGCCACTCCGACCGGTCCTGTGCTACTTGCTTCCACCGGTTTCCCGCGACCTTCACGAGGTCGTCGCTCCATCTTGTTGGAGGCCTACCGACAGCTCGTCTCCCGGTTCGCGGGCGCCACTCGAGAACTTTCCGGCCCCATCGGCCATCGGTCCTGCGAGCAATGTGCCCCGCCCACTGCCACTTAAGGTTCGCAATTCTTCGGGCTATGTCGGTGACCCCAGTTCTGCTGCGGATATCCTCATTTCTGATTCTATCACGCAGAGAAACCCCGAGCATAGCCCTTTCCATTGCCCTCTGAGTGACTTTGAGCCTTCTTATGAGACCCATCGTGAGCGCCCACGTCTCGGAACCATAAGTCATCACTGGCAACACACACTGGTCGAAGACTTTCGACTTGAGACACACATTACTACTACTACAGCCTATTTGCGGCCCACTGCTTGGCACAGGCCTCCTCTCATCGCGAGAGGGTTTGGACTACCCCACGCGGGCCCAGTGCGGATTGGGGACTTCACACACATCTTTGAATTACTTCGCAGATGTGTGCAGGTTTCCTCACGATGTTTTCCTTCACCGAAAAGCTCAGTGGTAAATTCAAATTGAATTTCGCACATACGAGTAACATAAGTAAACTTACAGGTGCGAGCCGGAATCGAACCCCCGACCCTCACATTAATAAAATTAAATCTGAGTCAAATTACGGGGATATTCCGTCAATAGGGCGAAAATTGTTCAGTAAACAAGCAGTACAACTTTGTCTTTATGATCGTTTTTATTATGAAAACATGTTTAGACACCTAGGGCCCAAGGTCCAAGGGTGAAAAGATAGCCAATAATCCAAACAAAACAATATCCCAAAAAAAAATTGTCGGTCCATCTGCCGAACATCCTGTGATACTTATAATTAAATAAGATAATATGAAAACAAAAATGATTACTTATCTAACACATAGATAGAGGTAACGTAAGTATTGCACACGTGGAAATACACGTTTCATTGCAAGGGACCTCGCGCTCGCCTATCAAGAGGGCTGGAAAGCCGCGGCGTGTCCAAGTGGCGGGGCCAGCCTATCGACGACCCTCCACCGATCCCTGCTCGTTAGCTAAATCAGCATCGCTTTTATAAAACTACACGGCCACTCGGGGTTACCTAGGTAGTAAACGCAGACAAATAACTAAACCGTTTATTTTCAGTATGTCTTCTTCAGTATTGACATGTTGTTATCCCTTGTAATAAAGAATAGCATGGTGAACTGGTCTGAGTGGCGAACCTATTGCCTATGTCCGGCAGTGGACGTCTTTCATTATAACATGACACAATGATACCATATATAAATTTAAATTTAATAGAGAGAGATTGAGAGAGATAGAGCCAATCGTTCTTCCCTTCCCGCGTTTGTGTGAGTGCGTTCACGTAAGTTAAAGATGCGTGTGGATGCTTAGATATTTATAACTTTTTACTCGACTGCGCCAGGAGGGTCATGGTTTTCGAGTGTATGTATGTATGTATGTATGTATGTGTGTATATTTCTTTAGCACGCTCTGTAGCCTAAACGGCATTATGGATTATAGTTTTTGAGGTGTGATTAGATTCGTTTTGATTGTAAGAGTCACTGTGTAGGTAGGTATATCAAAAGTTTGTAAGTAGTCGGGTTTTTTTTTTCAAAAATCGATGTATTCACACACTAAGATCACTGGACGGACGTTTTTATATCGATAAGAAGTCTCGATGAAGAATGCTGATAAAGCATCTTACTGCGTGCGTCACACACGGCTTCAAGAAAGGTGATATTGACAATAACTTATTATACAGTAGAAGCAATTTTTCTTTTTAATAAGTTCTTGATTTCTAGTGTGATAATGTAGACGTTAGTTGTAGTTCAACCCAGAGACTGCAGAAATCTCATAGAAATCTAGATTAGTAGACATGACACTTAAAGTAGCGAGCGACTCCGCATACCTATAGATAGACCAAGATATGTGCGTTAATTACCATATTTTTTACTAATTATTCTACTACTACTACAGCCTATTTTGCGTCCCACTGCTGGGCACAGGCCTCCTCTCACCACGAGAGGGTTTGTGCTATATAGTCCCCACGCGGGCCCAGTGCGGATTTGAATTAATTCGCAGATACGTGCAGGTTTCCTCACGATGTTTTCCTTCACCGAAAAGCACAGTGGTTAATTCAAATTGAATTTCGCACATAAGTAAACTTAGAGGTGCGAGCCGGAATCGAACCTCTGCATGAGAGGCGGTAGGTCGAACCACTAGGCCACCACGGCTTCGACGGACTAATTATTCGCTTGCAATTAATGCAAGTATTAATTTTATACATTTATGGAATATCTTAACTGTGAAATTGATTGGAATTAACTAACTGGAAAAAAAGGAAAAAAGCAACCGCTAGTCGAAAACTGATTCGTAGTCTTGCAGAGAATGGTTTAAATAAAATAAGTTATTATCATTATAGAAAAAACAGGCATTGTTTCTGACGTGATAAAGCCTTATAAATTGATGAACGCCGGCTGTGCCTACGGAACAACATGACGCAATAGTAGCGTTGTAGCGTTACGTCAAGTGACGTCACGTATATATCATCCGTAAACCGACTTTACAGACAACCAATTTTTTCCTTTATTTCTATTCTTTGCGGGGTAGGCGTTGCAGTCGGAACGGCCTTGCAGTTAAGGTTGTTCGATAGCTGCTCATGCGCATGTATTGTATGATCGTCGGTTACTGTGGCAATGGCAGCTGGTAACCCAAGCCCGTGTTCCAGATGGGCGAGCGCGCGCGGCGAGCGGGCGGCGCGCCGGCGTCGGGTGTCACTGCGCGCGCGGCCTACTCGCTCCCGGTCGAACGGTATGTATCCAGTCCAGGATGAATGGTATTAACTGCATTCATTGTCCATGTGCTAGCCGGCTCCCACGGTACAGGCTCAGGACGGATCTTGAGCGGTGAGCGAGACTAGAGGGGATTTCTGCGCGCGTTTACGACTGAACGACCAATAAGCGTGCGCGCACAATAAAGCGCTCGCTGCGTCCTGCGCTCCTCTGCCGATGAGATCTTATTTTCGACTTCTGCGCATCGAAGGCCACCGCTCAAGTTCCGTGCAACCCGCGTAGGTCCCATTTTTCCCTTTACCGTCGAAATCCTCTCTTAGTTCGCCTACATTCCCCAAGGAACCTATATGCCAAAATTTCAGCTCTCTACGACCATTAGTTTTGGCTGTGCGTTGTCATCAGTCAGTCGATAACGGAAGAGTTTTATATATATTGAATTGATAATGAAAATCATGACTTCGTCTTGCAATCGTTGGGGTGTCCAGAGGAGTCTACACAATAATATTAGGTAAATCCCCGATATTTTGCTATTGACAAATATTACATTCATCACAAGTTTACCTGTTTTTTTTGTGGACATTGTACTATCAGACTATCATTTAGGTAATTTATTATTCCAAATAAGAAATGCAAAAATATAAAATTAACAATCTGGGTTACGCTCGTGCGATAAAATAGTGACTCATTGACTTCAGTACTACAATGCAGTGCGCGTCATTGCATTCGGCGATACATTTATAGACTATTGGACAAATAGTGTTTGTGTAAAGGCGGCAACGTGGATTGCCCTGCCTCCGCATTCCGTGTCCGTGGGATGGGTGGAACTGTACCAAGTATTTGGAACAGGGTCACGGCCGCCAACCGGTCGCCGCCGGGCCCGCAACGATCCACGTCACTGCCACAGTCTTGGCTGGTCCAAACCATTTATGCAAAAAGCAAAGAAAGTCCTAAAGGCGGAAATGATACAATCGATTTTTTTTGTAAAAAAGTTGGAAAGTTTCCGCTTCTACAGTTGGACCCACGTTGGACCACGCTCAAGCCCGTCACGATTACAAACGGAGGGATAACATAAATTAATATACCAAAATATGCGGGAATATATATTACAGTATAGGTATCTAATCACCACACCACCGGCGAAAGATGTCATGACAAAATACATATAAGTATATTTTTTTGCCATCATGGCCGCTGCTGATCTCGTAGTCCTTCAATGTATGGGGTGGGGTGTTCTAAATGTGAAATATGGATATGAAACACTCTAGCTTTTCCCCACAACTTCGTATGCGCAGAAATATTAAAATGAAAAATTCCGTTTTTTCCGTTCCCGTGGGAATTTCGGGAAATCTTCTCTTAGTGCTCCCCTATGTTCCCTAAGGAACTTGCATGCCAAATTTCAGCTCTACGACCAGTAGTTTTGGCTCTGCGTTGATCGATCAGTCAATCAGTCAGTCAGTCAGTTTCTTGTTTTATATATACACGGTGGGTCAGAAAATATGGCAAATAATTAACCCACGGTATCGGCTATCGATTCTAAGTATATTGTATAGGTCCTTAATTTTTCTCGAGTTGGTAATAAAAATAATTGTATATGGGATTGGTTGTGTGAGCGACGCCTGAATCCTATACAAAATATTTTTTTTTACCAACTCAAAAAAAATTAAAGACCTATACAATATACTTAGAATCGATGGCCGATACTGTGGGTTAATTATTTGCCATATTTTCTGACCCACCATGTATAGAGAAGATATGGGTGTTATTGGTAGTTCATCAGAGGATACCTTATTTTACTTACTCTTACTTTAGGTGGGCCAGCGTGAGTTATTCACCAATCCCTACTAACATTTTAAATGCTATGACTGTAACTGTAAATTTACAGTACCTACCCTCTAATTTTAACAATTTAAATCTAGACAATCGCGCGAGGAAAATTTGTTAATTAGGACACCTATGTATATTCGAGTCCAATATCGTCGCGTTGTATTAGGAGGACGATCCCTAATATGTACCTATGTGGGTTTTCTGGGTTTTGACTCTTATTTCACTTATTTGGATGATTGTATAAGTCTAATGGTAATGGCTATAGTCGGATTTCCATAGGTACCGGTGATGACTTTTTCAAATACCTACGTTGGATATTGGAGTAAGTATGTATGTATAAAACCTATGCATTACTCCTACTAAGAAATTGACATCAACTGGTGTTACAGTAAAAAAGTAAATCTTTGTCATACTCCCAGTTCTTTGAATATGATAAATTTATTTGAACAAGTGCACTGTATTCTTTGCCATGACCGTGTCATTCCACTCAATTGAATTTGGTCATTCCGGCTCTTATGGTGATGATGAGATGAGTAAATGCGATTCTAAATCTGTTTTTTCGTTACTCGATTTGTACTATTTTCCTATGTCTTTGTTTCGTAAAATTGTATACGGACGCGTAATACATTTTTGGGCTAGCTTAAATTCTGTAAGGTTCTTTCTTGATTGGTGCATTTACCTTACAACATGGTAGTTAGAACGTAGGTACGGCACAACTTAGAAGGCGCGCGGCAAAGCACTTAAACCGTTGACGTAGTCTGTTATTGCTTAATCCGCGCGCCTTCTAAGTTGTGTACGTTTTAATTTCAAGTTGTGCTCCGACACGGGAGGCACTGGAGGTTGTCAGGTTTTCTACTCCGCACACCAGCTCAAGTCCACCAGGACAAGTATTGTAGCGCTTCGTAGTCGCCAGCGAGGGAAGGAGCGCAATCTTATATGGCGAAACAGTTGAAAACGTGTCCAGCGGATTTCATAAGCAACAAAACAAAACATACTCTCCTCACAACCGTTTTCACCTCAGCAGCGCCATCTGATGGCGCTACTGCAGACTATCCGTCTAGGTGACTTGACTGGAGTGGCGACCGCAGCGCCCCCAACCTACCCCCGATTTGGTGTCCACTTTTGAAACTATAAAGATTGCGCTCCTTTACTTCAACCGTCCATAAGCGAGGGTGCAGAGAAGAGTTAATTTTCCCTTCCTCTAATCCGTCTACTGCACGCGCGCTGCAAGTAAACAAAACATTGCGCTAAAAATAATAAGCTGCAGCCTTTTTATATCTCGATTTTTTTATGCATTTTCTTAGTCCATAAGTAGTCCATAGATCGACAATCTGTACAAGTGACATACATTTGGCATTTATTTTGTTGACGTTTCTTCAATTGAAAAGAGTAAATTATTGTAAAACCAGTAAAAATAAAAGATCATATTCATGTGAGACATCGATCACCGCGTGTTTATCGTAGTTTCACCTTTTTAATATCAAATGTGAGAATTATTGCAATGGACTACAATTGACGGCATTAAATAACATCATTTACTTACAAAGCTCGTTCGTAGAGTAAATTTTAGCAACATGGCCCCAGTTCAGGTAACTAAAAACATTTTATAGTAAACACGTATTGTACATTTATTTATAAATATCCTCCATGTTAAGTAACCTACCGCAACGCAACTCATTCCCTCCGCGTCGCTTTTCCACATTTGTCCAAATATTCTATTCCCGTTCTTGTCGGAGCTGCAACATCTGTGCATGCATCGAAGTACAAACTATAGCCAGCAAATAGACAAGTATTGTAAATATTGAACAGACAATGTAAAATGTGTAAGATGATGCAAGGTAAATTTATAATTGGGTGTACAATGTCATTCAGTAAGTAAAATAAACGCTTGGTACCGGGTTGAAGTCAAATAGGGGTGGATTTGGAATGATATTTGCATCGTAGGTAATCAAGTGAGTGAGTCATTCATTACCTCCCTGTGAACAAGCCACCCCTGCACTGCACAGGCGCGTAACTCCCGTCTGGCATAAGTTAGCTGGGCCTGCTTCGACCATCCCTTTAACATTAAATCATTACAATAAAATTCCTTTTGAGCGCAGGAAAGTGAAATGCGTTTAAATTCACCTATGATCATAAAAGTTAGCTGCGATACGCTTCGTAAGGTGACTTGCAAATAACATCTCAACTGAACCGGAAGTAATTCGCTAATAAAGAAAGTTGGTTCAAGTTTGTCAAATGCTTAAATATACCTACTAGATAGAGTTTTTATTTACTTGTATTGACTTCGATCTAACGACGCGTTCAAATGTTCGAGTAAATTTAAAGAGGACTAAGTTGGCTTTTACTTGTTTGTTGCGTAATCCCCAATCGGTAAATGGCACATTCAATATCTTTGTCTAATTTAATTACCTTGATATACTACTACAGCCTATTTGCGTCCCACTGCTGGGCACAGGCCTCCTCTCATCACGAGAGGGTTTGGGCTATAGTAAATTTGAAATGACATGTAAAATTGTACAATTTTATAAATAAAGTATCTGAATCTGAATCTGAGTCCCCACGCGGGCCCAGTGCGGATTGGGGACTTCACACACATCTTTGAATTACTTCGCAGATGCGTGCAGGTTTCCTCACGATGTTTTCCTTCACTCAGTCAAAATCTCAGTGTTAAATTCAAATTGAATTTCGCACATAAGTAAACTTAGAGATGCGAGCCGGAATCGAACCCCCGCCCCTTTGCATGAGAGGCGGTAGGTCGAACCACTAGGCCACCAAGTATTTGCATACAGAAATAAGCTCAGCTGGCTAATTCATTGAATTAAGGAAATCTTTCCGGGAGATTCAGCTGTTCGGTAGGTAGGTAGGTAATGTAAACTGAAACGGTAAGTAAACTATCGACAATTCAGTGCGTGTTTTGTGTTTCTGTGTACAATTTCCAATCAAATTAGTCAAATTACGTAATAAAATAATATTTATTGAGAAAAAAAAGGAAATACACAACTAATAGTTAACCACACCATGCTTCGTCAAGAATGGCACAAAATTTGATTATCCACCGCAAGCTTCGTCAAGTCCAGTACAAGTTAACATCCAACACATGTTTCGTCTAAACACTACACAAATAAATAATCAGCAACACGCTTCGTCAAAAATACCAAATAAAAATAATTAGATGCCAAGAAGTAAAATATGATGTAAAAAACCGGCCAAGTGCGTGTCGGGCACGCGTAAAATATAGGTAATATTTAATCATTTCATAAGTTGGTCGACTATAACTCGTAAGTTTGTATAGCCTACTCAGCTGTGATAGTTTTCCTTTCAACTACGTTATATATGCCACAACCGTGATTTTTTCAGCCATCCAAATACCATTTAGCTGGCAGGGGGTGAGGGACACGTGACTCTAACAAAAAATAGCACTTTAAAGCTTAATATTTCACAAACACATCACTTAATCAAAAAATGGTTTGAACAAACCCACAATATTTTTTTAAGATCTATTCAACGATATGCCGCACCATGGGGTACACAAGAAAAAAAAATTGCATCCCCATTTTACGAGTACGGGAGTATTTTTTTATAGGGTACCTACCCTATAAAAAAATATATTTCAAAATTTTATTGTACCACTTTGTCAGCGTAACTAATATGTATATTCATGCCAAATTACAGCTTTCTAGAACTAAGCATCTCCGAGCAATAGTTCGGACAGACGGACGGACGGACGGACATGGCGAAACTATAAAGGTTCCTTGTGGACTTCGGAACCCTAAAAAGGCTTAAAATTTAAATAATTATAAATAGAAAAGTTATCCAAAGCAAGTCAATCAAATTGAATTTATTCGACAGAAAAAAACATGTTTTTCACCCCTCCTACTCGAAAAGAAGTGTTTTGTTCCCCGTTTGGAGGGAGCAAAATGCGATTTTGCTCCCTCTTCGCTTTTTTTTAATTTTTTTTCATTTCTGCCCCGCTAACAGGGAGCAAAATACGTCTTAGCAGTGCGTTCACGGAGCTGCGGAGACTGTAAAAAGTTGCATTCAAAAGTCGCGTCTTTTTCGTATTTAGAATTTTATATATCGGCATTTTACATAAATACTTTATTACACATACTAAAAATCCATAAATTCATAGATATATACTTACTTTTGATAAATAATTTTCTATTTTTTATTTTCAATTTGGCTGAAATGTGCAGGCCAATGCCGTAGCATTCCTCGTAAACTCGTCGTGTGATCGAATTAAAAAAAAAAAAAACTCGATCCCGCGAATTTCGTGAGCGCTCATTTCCTTGCCGTATTATTTTACACTTAATTTCCAAAATAAAACGTACCTTATGTAGTGTTATGAATTATTTCGTAGAAAATGAATGAAATCAAAAAGTGATTTAGGTGATGCAATGTATTGGGATCAACACCTCTGAGAATTCCAAAGGAATATTATGTAAGTACGTAATATGAATTGCACTGCCCTTTTTTCATTTTATCGCAAATGTATTAAAAAACTTTGTGTGATACAGTATGTGCGAAATTGTCATAAAATGTAAACCTCACGGAGCCCGAGACCTTTCCAACGAATGCAAAACCGTGGAAAATGGAAATCGGTTCGTGCGTTCTGGAGTTATAGCGTCAGGAAGGAAAACCCGACTTATTTTTATATAGTAGATTTGTTAAATTTACCTATTACCTATTATGAACGCAACGCGTGCGAGCATGACAGAATATAAACACAATATAGTTACTGATTCTTCAATATGGAAGCCATTTTCGCCTTTTACCTATGAATTTATGATAAGCGCGCGAAACACACGTTCTTTTTAACCTTGTTTGTTTCTAAATGTATTTTTTTTTGTTTTACTTATTTAAAGACAATAATGAACGAATGATCTAATGATTTTCTCATAGGAGGGGTGAAAAGCAGAGTGTACAACACGGTAGCAAACTTATTTATGCCTTGGGTGACAAAGCTTGAATGCCTCGCTAGCTCAAGATTCCACGCTAGAATCCCTCGCTTACGCTCGGGATTCTATTCTGGAATCTTTCGCGTCGCTCTGGATTCAATCCGTCACCCGCGGTAAAATATACCTTTTTGCTCCCTAGTCATACAATCTACTATTTTTTTTTAACGTTCTTACCGGTACGGCAGATCCGCTCAGGTTCATTTCGTCCACATTCCCATTTCGGTCCACATTCCCATTTCGTCCACATTCCGATTTCGTCCACATTCTCATTTAGTCCACATTCCCATCTCGTCCACATTCCCGTCTCGTCCACATTCCCGTCTTGTCTACATTACCATCTCGTCCACATTCCCATCACGCCCGAATTCCCATTTCGTTCATATTCCCGTGTTGTCCGCATTCACATCTCGCCTATTTATATGAATTTGGTTTCCTATATGAGTTATAAATGCCGACGAGTTGATAATGTGGACAAAATGGGAATGCTGGGGCTCTATTTGAAACGTTACAAAGGGAAAAGGAACGTCCATATCCCTACCGTCAAAGCAACCGCCCGGAGTGCAATGTGGCGTCACAGACCTTATAAACAGTGTTATTACTGAAATCCGCAACTAATTCAACATTTCTCTAGCTTCTATTACCGCGGAATGGACTAATGAAATTGATTGAATTATTATCTCATTTTATCTAGAGTACCTTATGTGTGTTTATAATTAGAGTACCTTAAGTAGAGTACCTTATGGTGATGTATATATCCGGTCAATCCGGTCTTAAATTGTGTATACTTACATTATTATTCTCATATTATACATATACCTAATAGTTATTTTACAATACAAGAAATATATTTTGCATAGTACGCTAATTGCTTCTCATGCAAAAAAGATGCCAATTTATGCAGGTTCTGCGTTTTGCAATGTTT